>MU228092.1:151257-220467 GCA_018584345.1 Thuja plicata | reverse complement strand
TGAATATACATGCCATGTAAACAAAGGCTAACTTGTAAAACTTTGATTGGTCATAAAGATTTTCATAAGTCTAATACAAAAATGGATGTTAAATGAAGGCTACCAAGATTGACATTGTAGAATGAAGTAGATCAAGGATAAACAGGACAAAATGGTGGAAATAAAATTTTATGAAAAAAAAAGAAAATGTTACCTAATTTGACGGTTTTGATAATATTGATTTGATACGATGAATGTTGGGTCAAAACAATATTAAAAAATATGAAATAGAAAATTTGTTTTCAAGTTTATTCTACTTTTTGTTAGAAAAAATTGTTAAGAAAAAGATTGAAATAGATATTGATAAAATAAAAATGATTAAAGAATCTAATGATTAAACTGAGGAAGAATAGAGTTGCAAGAACCCTGCATGGAAGAAACGTTAAAAAGAATATAATGAATAGACCTATAAAAATAAACTGTCAGAATAATGAAGAAACCGCAACTGTTAAAAAATGATAAAAGGAATATGAAGAAAGCTAAAAAATTGAAATTCTGCAATAAAATAATGACAACCTGCAAAGAACCAGATAAGGCGTTAGAAGGAATCGACAGTGTTAGAAAAACTTAAATGAAATACAAAGGAAAGTAATTAAATAAAGACTGCAACAGATGCTGACAGAGACAGAGTACCCTTTTGTCGACACCAAGAGAAGGTAAAGCAGTGTAATAATAAAATCTAAATCATTAGCCCGCGATTCCAAACCAAGAAATTGTTTAGTACTCTACAAACAAGTGGGATAAGTACAAATCATCTTGCAGAGAAAGAGCCATCCATCTTCACTGGTTCAGAGGTACGTATAATTGATGATGATGTGCCTCTAGCACAATTTGCAGTGGCTTTTAATGGAGCTACATGGACAGATCCAGATTCAATTGCATTGATGGTTATGCAAACAATGTTGGGGTCTTGGAACAAGAGTGCTGGAGGTGGCAAGCACACGGGGTCAGTCCTTGCTTAGAAGGTTGCAAAAAATGGCTTGGCTGAGAGTATAATGGCTTTCAACACCAACTATAAAGACACAGGGTTATATGGTGTTTATGCCATAGCGAAGCCATATGGGTTGGATGATTTATTGCATGTTATAATGCACGAGATCTACAAACTGATATATTGAGTTACAGAAGACGATGTTACTCAGGTGTGAAATCAGTTGAAATCATCACTATAGCTTCACATTGATGGCACCAGTCCTGTAGCAGAAGATATTGGTAGGCAGCTCTTGACATATGGCAGAGGATGCAGAAACCGATATTTTGATTTTGATAAGTTAGCAGAGGTTACATCAATTGTGAATTACAATCTTAACAAGATAATTGATGTAAATTATTATCCTGTATTTATTGCTCGGGCAGATGTGATTCGAATCCAAACTAAATTTGATGAGCAGACAAAACAGCATGCAAGCATTGTTGCTAGTCTCAGGAGAAACTAGAACAAAGGGACCATCAAATGCGTGATTTGGAGCAGCGTGGAGTGAGGGAAAGTAGGGACCAAAGCACAGCTTGGCATGAATGTGTTTCAGTCTACAGAAATGTCAAACAATTTGTGCACTAATATGGATTCATTGCTTGGAGGGCGTATAAAGATCCATCAAACTTCAAGCGCTTTTTTTCCAAAGCACAAGTAATTGACTACCAGAAAAGCTATCATGTTAGAAAGTGCGATGATTTTCTCTAGGTGAGTAAAGATGAACTGCTGGAATATTTTGATATGGAAGAACAAGAATATTTAAAGAAAATACTGATCCATTAAACTCATATCGAAGGTGGAAGATAAATATCATTCGGTGGGCTGCATGGCACATCAAAAGAATAATGCCTTTCCAAAGGAGTTTTTCCTGAATAACAGCAACATCACATAATGCTGGGTAGTGTTGGAATGTGCAGGCATTACGTGTGATGATATTTATGTTTCCTTAGCATTGGGTTATACAAAATTACTAGGAGGTTATTATATTATAGGTTTTGACATAATAAATTGACTCAAAAAGTTTTTTCTTTACATGAGCTTTGCTTTGTTGTAGGTTCACATGATATAATATTTCTTGAGTGAACTATAACCAACTCAGAGGGAGGGCGTAAACTATATTCAAATGCAAATGTTGGATGACAAATGAGAGAAAAATGCAACTCTGGTAATATGTATGTACTCACTAGAATAAGCAGGTATGAGAATTGCAGAGGTATATAAGCCGTGGTACAGAGACAAATGTTGAAATACAAAAAAATATCAATATTTTCACTTTGTTTTCTACTTCATGTTTCTACTTCAGAAAAAGCAGAAAAGAAAAGCTGAGTTGAAACCTGGAGAGAATAAAAATAGAGATAAGCTTTCGCTAAACCTGTAAATAAGATAGATTAATAATAAAAAAACTGCAGATGTCAGAGAGAAATAGCATGCAAGTATATCCAAGAATGAAGCTATCCAAACCTGCACAAAACCAGTCAATATTGTATCCAAACCAAAAGATAAAATGGGTTTGGCGGTAAACCAGCCAAACCCAAAAAAAATTGCAATTTTTTTTTCAATACTCTCTCAAGAGTCTCCTTCGAATCGTACCTTCATGCAAACACTCAAAAACAAAGATTAAACCGCTCTGATACCATGTTAGAAATGGAAAATAAATATGTAAATAAGCAATACCAGGAAAGAATCTAAGATGAGTTAATACATGAAAAGATATAACCATAAGATAGGAGAGAGAAAGCTTCAAGATCCAACACCATGAGACAAGATATTTGAAAGGGAAAGCAAAGAAAACCCCTTGTGACATTATGAATGAGGCATGAAAAGCCTAAGAAGAGAGAGAGAGAGAGAGAGAGAGAGTGAGCGAATTGCTCATACAAAAGTTGAGAAGAGGAAGAAAACCTCATTCAGTCTCTGGAGAGAAGAAGAGACATCTCTTTTAATAGAGATGTGTGAAAGGAGTTGCATGGTAACTCCCATATCTATGCATGCCACATTTCATAAAGTGTGTGCCACTTGTGTTATTTCCTCTTAAGGAGGAATCTAAGGGATACCTTGGTTTATCCCAATTAAATAATACAACCAAGCGATAATAAAAGATACATAAAATGAATTATCCTCACAAGAGGACAAAATAGGTGTAGGGATTCCATGGGAATCTCCTACTTACATAATGCAAGTATAGATTAATTTCTAACAATCTATCTATCATCTTCCTTATAAGTCATAATTCCCACCATCTGATTGATCATGACTTGCTTTATCTTTATCTGTACCTTTGGCATTGACTTCAAATTTGACTTGCGACATGGAAAGTTGTCGCAATAGCTCAATTTTTATATGACAATCATATTTCCTTTTAGTCATAGAATGAGCCACATGATCAAAAGGAAATCATCTGATCTTTAGTTTATTCTTTCTAACTTCAACTCTGCCCCTCCATGGACATGTGGCACAATGGCACACTGGCTCATACTATATCTATTGAGCATCTTGGTCTTAAGGAAAAATGATCACCATTGGATCTATACTTGCCTTACCTTTATTTTTCCTTATAACCCTTGGGACACATGAGGTCATCAATTCCAAATGTTGTTCAGGTGCAATGGATTAACCTTATCGATTAGGCATCATAATTCTTAAGGCTTAGTGCAGACCATTTATTTCATCTCTCATTTGATTTAGTGTCTAACTTATATTTAACTTGGATCACCTTAATTCCTTTGTATCTCTAAGTCTCCAGATCTCACCCTTAGCTCTGGTTTGGATACGAGATTCAACAATAAAGCCTTGTCTCTAAATCATTGAATGAGACTCAACCAGACTTGATCTTGACTCAGGCTTACCTGGAGATTACGAGACAAAAAGAAAAAATCTGTGTCACTAAAAAAATTCTAACCCCAGTCTGATTTGGAGATCTAGCGACAACCCTCTAATTAGAACTTGTTCAACGGCCCTCGCGTGATCTCTAAACAAAAGTCTTGACTTAGGCCTGATTACAAGATTCAATGAAAGCCACAAGATCTAATCTACATTGATGACCAGTACTTAATCTCAAGATCTTTTATGACTTAACCATTTCATTGCAAGATCAAGAGATAAACAAAAAGTGCCAAGATTTAACCTCGTCGCTAGATCATTGAATGAGAGTGACTCACCGCCAAGCATTAAGAGATTAGGAGATAAAATAAAAGACATAAAGGTACATGGAAAATAGAGAGAGACTTAAGAGGCACAAAAAGTAACTCAAAATTATAGTGAGCCATAAAAAGTCTAGGGTTTAAGGGTCTTTCCTTAGGGTTTTAAACCTTAAAATAGAACAAGAGTTTAACCAGGCCTAAAAACATGCAGAAAACAAGGCAAAGACCAGAAAACTTGACAAAAACCTTACAAGTTAGGATCAACCCTTATGGGGGGCACATTTACCCCACTTGTAGGCAAAAATAGGATAGAATAGGAAATTTTGGGCAACAATTTTGGCGATTTCTACTGAATTTCTACCTGCTAGACATATACAAAACTAGTGGCCTTTGACATTTCATTGGGCAAGGAGCTACAAGAATCACAAAAGAGACTCTGGAAGTAGGAGGACTCAACAAGGAGGAAACAACAAACCAAAATAGGGAAAAGAGACCTATACAAAAAACAACTAACTATGCAACAACACTTTAGGGAAATTAGGAAAAATCTAACCTACTCTAGACTAACCAGTATAGAAATTGGTCAAACAAAACCATTCACTGGAATGCTAAAATAGCTACCTTTTTCTCCATAGGATATCTTGCATTGTATGCATGAGGATAGCTAATAATACATAAGGCACATAAAAGAAGGTCAAAAAATATGAAATTACCTCTTGAAAAATGTGATCAAACCTACTAACCTCAAATAGATTATATGAGGATGTTTCATTAAATTTCTCATGTGCTAAGTATCTGATGGGGCACCCTCTTGAAAGTCTGATTTTGGAACACTCTTTGTTGGTTTTATGCTTATGATTTGTCTCTTCAACCTCACTTGGTTTCTTAGAAAGTGTTTCTCCTAGAAATATGGCTTCTTTTCTTTCTTTCAATTTATGAAGGTTGTCCTGCTCTCTGGTAGAGTTTGGACAAGGGAGTAAAGAGTTTGAACACCCTAGAAACACAACATTACCTCTATCTTGCAAATTTTTTTGCCACATTAATTCCTCTTTAATGGTCAGAGGACCAACATCTTCCATTAAATAGGCTAAGAGCTCATCAAAAATATCAACTCTCTGAAGGCTCTTAGGATTTGGTTCTAACCCATGTTTATGCATAAAAGCCTTAGGAAGAAAGAAATCTAAGACAAGGCCTTCCCCAATAGGCACATAACTTTGAACCTTTTCCCTAGGGGAAAAGGATTCCTCACATAATCAGTCACAAAAACCTTCTATGATATTGGAAAAATAATTTTCTTCAAGGTTTTTATCTATGTTCTTTCCTTGGAAGATCTCTTTCATAACTGTAGGCTCATGAATTGGCATATCATCAGGATCTACTCCCTCTAGCTGCTGCAAAATTGTAGATGTGGTCATGACCATATCTTTCTCATCCTCATCAACATAAGAAGGGATCCCATCAAATAAAAGCATGAAATCTTCATCCTTATCACCTCCTTGTTGATGGTGATCTTTCTATTCCAATTGATCTTTAGCCATGAGTAATGGAATGTCCTCCTCAATAGGCACAAAAAAGGGAAGTTCATTGGACAAATCAACCAAGATTTTACATTGAGCATCAATATCCATTACTTCACCTTGCTATCCCAACTTGTCATAGTCATCACTCAACACTAACACCTTTGACTTTCTCTCTTCTTCATCATATGAAAGATCATCCACCACAAGTCCTTGCTCTGATGTCTCACTGGTAGCCTTGAAAAGATGTAGCATTTTAAATCTAGAATGTTGAGTCCATGAAGGTTTCCAAGATAGCTTTGTATCTTTAGAAACTTGAAGGATCTCTTGGGATATACAAATCTCAGGCTGATCTTGTCAAGCAGTTGGTTGAATTTCCTTAGATATAGTGTTTTACAATGGGTGATGATGCTTGAAACTTGGGGTTTCAAATCTAGAGTGTGCAGAGGTAGTCTTAGGGGTTAGACCCTTTTTTAAGCTTGGAAAATTGATGACCCTATCATTTTTTTGTTTCTCACTTGCAACCATCTCTGTCTCAATATAATCCTCGGGTTGTTTTTTATCACAACAAAACTGCAATTGTTCTATAACAGGTTCATGTGCTAGAAGGAAGACACTAAAAATTGGAAATGAAATCTCTATAGGTTATTCATTTGTAGGCTCTTGGAAAATAGGATTAATCCAACTTGGAATTCTAAACTTATGAGATTTAGGAGACTCACCTTTCCCAAAAGGCCCGAAGCTTGGAACCTTACACTTAAGATCCTTTTGTTCAGCAATTTGTAATCTTAGCTCTGCTTCCCTAACAACAATTTGGTGATCAAGCTCCTCTTCATACCTTTGAGTTTCCATCCTTTGTTCATGAAGAAAAGCTTGGTGAGAGTTTTCTTCTAAATATAATTGGATCTCATGCTCTCTTTTGAAATCATAAAACTTCTTAGAGAAATTCTAAAGTAAATTTTGCAAATGTTCTTGATCCTTCCTACAGTTTTGAGATTCTTGATGTAGTTGGAGCTCCTCAGATTGATTAGGAAATTGGTTAGGGGTGGGTGGGTGGTAAGCATGATGAGCTTTCTTCCCTAGACTCTCTTTTTTTTTCTTTCATGCCCATGGTGCTTCCCATTGGGGAGCATGCTTATAAGCTCGTGCAGGGGCATATTGATTTGGGGCATATTGAACATATTGACATCCTACTATGATATGGTAACTCGGACTAAAAATAGATTTTGGATGATTTTCATATGGCTTCTTATTATCCCATTGAGCATTATTTTTATGATATGATGGTGAGTAACCTGGTTGTCCATAAGAACTTGACATCTCTACTCATGTAATAAGATGGAAATATTAATATAAAAGATTTGAAATGTACCAACACTTGATATTTTGAAACTAGTAGACTTTTCTAGAATTTCCAAATATGCAAGACAACGACCAATTTTAGGTATGTATTATGTTATCAACATATCAGATACAACATAGCTTTATAGATAAAATTATTTTGTGGTCCCACCGAGCGTGCCAGAACTGTTATACACCAAATTTGCACCTTATTAAACTTGAAAGTCTAATGATTTGGTATAACATGGGAATCACTTCTAGGTTGTGGGACCTTTGCTAACTAAAGTGAGACCTCTGGATTCTAGGTCGGTTCCTCTTGGATAATCACCTATTTTTATTTTTGAAACTTGAAAGTAAACTTGGGAAGAAAAGGGATAGAAGGAAAACTAAAAGACTAAAAGCAATAACTTAATCTATAAGGTGATACACCAAAAATGAAAGGAATCATAACATAATGACTAATAATTAGCATGAAATTCATGAATTATGACAATTAAAACTTTCTAAATAGGATTTCAAAAGTGTTTCATAGAGAGGTATGAGATGAAAAACTATTTAGGGAAAGGAAAGATTTCACAAAAATAGCTTTCAAGAAGATAGACATGACCTATGACCTGCAAGTAAACATTCACTCCAGCAAATAGGCACATAAATGAGACAAGATATCAGGGAATGAAAAAAATTCACAAGATTTTCTATATTAATCATTCACAATAATACACAGAGATACAGAAAAGAAAGAGGACTTAAGATAACCCAAAGATTTCTCCAACACTTAACAATTGTATTATGCTTCAGAGAGAGATACAAACATGAAAAACCTGGGGAAAGAGAATATGTCACAAAAATTATTTCCCTAATCTTAACCTAAATGAGAAATTACAAATGTATGAAAACTTTGGGGCAGAAGAAATGCCATAGAAAATCTTATATAAGCCTGGAAAAACTCCTACAAAAGCTCTGAAAACTACTTATATACAACCTCCTCCACCACTAAGGCTCTGGAGTCAATTCACCATCAATGCATATAATATCATGACAAAATTAGAGTTACAATAGATATTCTTTTACAATTTAGAAACCCTAAAACAATCACCTCTGCACATTAGTTCACCTTGGAAAATATCCTAGACAATTAGATATATCTCAAAGACATCTCCCAACATCATAAGTTTGACCAGAGAAGTTGGTGGATCTATCTACCCTATCTATGACCTAAAAAATCATGCATCCACCATGAAATACTTAGAAAGAGATTTGAATATTTAAATATTTGATTATAATGGTCACAGGTAGCATGGAGCATCATATCAACAGCTCAGAACAAGACCTTTTCTCATTTTAAAACACAGTCGTTGATCTTTTCTTTAGTTATCCAAGCATCAAAATCTAACCTAGACACACGTCACCTCATTGCATTGCCTTGAACATTATCTATATATCATCTTCCTCATAAATCATAATACCCACTGTCTGATCGATCATGACTTTCTTTATCTTTATCTTTACCTTTGGTTCTGACTTGAGATATCACTTGCGATGTGGGAAGTTGTCACAATGGCTCAATGTTTATCTAACAATCATCTTTCCTTTTAGTCATAATGTGAGCCACAAAATCAAAAGGAAATTGTCTGATCTTTACTTTATTCTTTCAAAATTCAGTCTAGCCCCACCATAGACACATGGCATAATGGGACGATGGCTCATACTATATCTATCAAGAATCTTGGTCTTAAGGAAAAATGATCAATGTTGGATCTATCTTGACTTGCATTACCTTTATTTGTCCTTATAACCCTCAAGAAACATGATGTCATCAGTACTAGATGTCGTTACGGTGCAATGGCTTAACCTTATTAATCAAGCATCATAATCCTTAAGGCTTAGTGCTAACCATTGATTTCATATTGTTGTCAATCAAGATTGCGCTCATAGCTGGATGTAGAATCTAGCCATCCTGTTGGAACATGGAAACATTCTCCTAGGTGGATGAGAGAACAAATCTCTAGATTCTAGGCCAGTTCCTACTGAATTTGGGATATCACCTAGTATTGACTTTTATGGTTTTGGGAAAAGGGAGAAGGAAAAAACTTGAACAATGAAAACTAAATAAGAAAGGTGATACACCAAAGATGAATGTAGACTTATCATAATCACAAAATTGTACCTAAAAACCACACATTACTAAGTTCTACAAATGATTTAACTTCTAAACACCTAGGATGGTTTACAATTCCTCATTAGGGTTTGGTACCACTAATAATACGAATTAAACCAAGAAACAAATAACTTTATGCAAAAGGTCAATTCTTTAAACCTAGAATAGGAATTTGTAGCAATTCACTAATCTGTGCTTAAAAGGGGATAAACACTTAAATGCAGAAAAAAAAACTTGAAAAGGATAGATGCAAGACTCAAAAAATATGTGTGAATGGTAAAGATAGGTTTATTATCTCCAAAATCTGCAAAAAAATGGTTAAAAAATACAAAGGGAATTGGCAAAGGAACAATGTGTTCACTAACAGCTCAAAATCCCCCAAATTCTGAACCCCTTACAATGAGTAAGAAGTTTGAATATATAGCCTCCAAGGCCTATTTCAAAAATGAGAACTCCCCCTCAAAAGTGCCTCTAAAGTAGGTAGATCCTCTAAAATTTAGGTCCAATTGATGCCTATAATATAGCTTTTAACAAGCCCTCTATGATCTATCTAAAACCCTAAATTTAAGGCATAAGACATGCCTAAAATCTAGCCCTATGAAAACTGCACCATTAGTGCCCAAAATATTGGCTTTAAAATAAGGATTTAAAATCCTTTTACAATGTTTTTCCAATATTTAAATTACTTAATTTGAATAAAAATCCACAATTAAGTAATAACCTAAAAACTCTAACTCCTAACTTAGAAACAAATCTCTAAGTGTATAAAACAATGCAAAGTGGAAGAGGGTCGATGTGACCATTCATCCCACTTGCACATAATGTGAAAAAAAAAGGATGAGGTGGCACTACTAGCTATTTTTGACACCTATAGGAATGGACATCTGCAATGATGGCCTTCAATGCCTTATGCTTGGTTGACTCCAAAAACTCAAAAGCATTTGTAATTTCTTGGACTTGGCATTATGTCTATCTTCGTAGAGAAGAAATAGGAAGAAAATGAAAAACCCAACTCGACCTTGCCAAAAATTTTCATGAACTTCAACCTCTCAGTAGATGGAGCTCTCTATTAATGACTTATCCTCTCACTGGCATGTGTTCTATACTAAGAGCTCAATATTATGAAGGCTTGGTTCTCATCAGTTGACTAGTGTTTTGATTTGATGTCTTTGTTTGTTGTGCTTACATCCTTGAGCTCGGCCTTGAATGATGGAGTCACAACATGTTTAAATGGATCTTGGGTTCCATTGAGAGTTGGATGTGGGCATTGAACTCAAGATAGTGTTGTAAACTCAAGCTTCTGATGAAACTCGGGGTCCATGGTTTATTACATGTGAGCATCTTTGACCCTCGAGCTAGTGTTGTTAACATGAACTCCACCTTTCACCGTGGCTTTTACTGATCTTCACATGCCACATATATGGCACCTCTCTACATGTTACTTTTTTTTTTTGTACTTGGACTTCACCAAGAAACTCGAGCTCTCTATGCAAAGTATTTTTGTGTTTCATTTGGGTTATTCACATACCAAAATAATGGCGCTACTTTGCATGAACAAGAACTCATGTTCCATCTTTTCTGTATAAAATGGAAGTTTTGATATGCTAGAATATATGACGTTTCCCATGCATCTATTAGTTAAAGAATTAGAACTCAGCTTCTTTACTTGGAGTGAACTCGACCTCCACTATTATCTCATCCTTCGGTTTCCAATGATGTTCACATGCCATATAATATGGCACCTTTCTATATGTTTTATGGAACCCAAACCTAGGCTTCACCTTTTGTTGAATGTGGGCATCTTCGACCCTTGAGCTAGTGATGTAAATATTTGTATTTGGGTCACTGCTATTTCTTGGCATTCTTAAACTCGAGCTCCACTTGTAACCTGGGTCTTCTCTCCACCACAAGCTTGGGCTTGGTCTGGAGTTTGGCTGAAAGACATGGAGATATCTTTCCTGAAGCTTGGCTTCTTCCAACCACATCTTTAGACTTATTCCAAACTCATGGTGCCTAAAGGAAATCAAGCTTCAAACTTGGGTTCCATCAAATCTACAAGTTTAAAAGATTAGTTATTTTCTTCATATTTTTGCTTTGATTGTTGTCTGCATGTTTTATAACATCTTTGTCTTCCTGTTTCTTCTACTTTAACTGTCGCTTCCATAGCTTGGTTGTAGATGTATACTTGACTTTGTAAATCTATAAATAAAACCAGCAGTTTAATGGAAAAAACATTAATAAAATGGCATTTCTTAAGGTACCTACATGGCTTTTATACATAACTATAGTATTTTGAGTTTGTAAATGTTTAAAGAATTTGTAGCTATCTTAAAACATATGCATATTGTCTAAGAATATATGAACTCAGGTTCATTTGCAATTTAGCTTCCACTAATGTTCACTCCTTATCACTATTTATACTTGGCTTCTATTTGACTTTATTGCATTGTACTATGCTTGTTGATGTACATATCATGATGCTTTATGATTGAGTTGTATCCATGATTTCCTTGTAAATCTACTATTAAACAATAGTTAGTGATAAAACATAGCAGTATTTATTAAGAAAAAAAATAAACCTATCTTGTTTCTTGGTGCCACCGTTGTAGCATAGAAATGAGCTTCATTTTGATTTCTGTTCACTTTTCTTTATCTGTTGTTATTTTCTGAGATACATGATTATTTTTACAAATCTAGAAACAAACTAGCAGTTAATGTTGAAACCATTATAATAATAGTTTTTCTTCTTTGTTTAAAAAACATCTTAACTTTCTATCCTTCCTTCCTTGTTGTCTGTATGCACACTATCAGTTTAACTCACTTTTGTTGATTCAGACACTACTATTATACTTGGTTTCTATTGTATAATCATTTCATGGATTTTGCACAGATTCAATGTTCAGCATACTGATATTCTATTTAGTTTATATGCAAAACTAACCTTAAAATACAAATACTCCAGTCTTTAGTCTAGTTTTTCTCTTACTAATAGCAGCCATTGTTTGAAACTATGATGCTCTGTATATGTTCCTTTAGTTTGTGACTCATAAAAATAATTCAACTTCTTTATATTAGGACTTGGAGCTTTGATCACTTCATTATTATGTTGCAATGCCACATGCTTAAGATTCAAACACTATTATTTTGAAATATACATTGGTTAGACTGTCACTCTGTTTATTTGCTAGATTCTTGTAGCATTCATTGTGGTTAAAATGAACTTTAATCAATTTCTTCTTGAAAGACAACATGACTCTTACAACCTGGCCTTGTATACATCACTACAAGCTTCAAGTGTATCATTTAAAGTGTCTTGACAACAAATGCATGATTACATATTATTTGATAACTTTGTTGTAGATCAATAATCTAGACGTAACAAGACTCACAACACATATTTTCACTTCCAACAACAAAATATGTTTGTGTACTTGATCTTTAGCATCTTTTCAGCCTATAGAACTATCACCCATGGGGTTTGAGCATGGGCTTGTGACTTCCATGGGTGATTTTAATGACATAAAGCTCATTCCAAACATATATCTTTCCTGCATACACTTTAATGATTGTGTGTTCTAGTTAGTCTTCAATCTGCACATGAAGCAAACAATATTAGTATTCAAAATGGTCTCTTTTTTTGTCTTCCTCCTGCTGCACTTTTAATGTACTTGATAACAACATTTATAATTGATGGTACTCATTTAACCTGCAAGTCTTCTTCTTTGTTTGTTGTCACATATTTTATTTAGGAACACTCTACATCATTTCATTTCACATGTATCTCTTATAACAACATTGTTATTATTCTGTTGTGCCTTCTTTTTTCTCCTACATATCATACTTTAGAGTTTGTGGATATCTCTCATTTTCACACAATCAATTCTGAATATCCATGTTAGGTTGATGGATTCAATCAAAAAATCAATGTCTGTATGTAAATGTCATGTGAGATGAAATTTATGTATGAATGTGTATTTTTTGGTTGGACTTATTGACTAAACATAGGAATGCTTTTTTTCTTAAATAGAAATCTCTTTCTAATGCAGGATAACAATTGTATGCAGTAAAAAGTTTCATAAAACTATGTCCCTTTGATACTTAATTTAGTTATTGCAGATGTATACCTTGTTATTGCATTGATGTTTACTTAGTTGATATGTAGTTATGAAAGTGTTGGCAATAGTAGTATGTTGTTTGTGTTTTATGCATTGCTTAGATCCAGTTGGATCTAACACCATTTTCTCTCTCATGATGCAGGTAAAAAACAAAATACTTAGGATGGGACAAGGTAGAAATCTTGAGGACCCAGATGACTCCATTTTCTCAACCTCTACATGCAGAAGACCAGCTTGACAACAACCATATGACAATGAAATGCATGAAGACCCTTACTTCATACTACTAGCATGCTTCCTTTTTACTTTTAGTACTTTATATTTTCTTAGTATTCTCCACTGAATGATGTAACGTATAAAGGAATACTTGCTTACTGCATTCATTTTAAATGTTCAATGTAATGATCCAAATTTTTTTTGAATTTGAAAGTTTAAATCAGATCAATACTTAGAGAACAACATAAGTGTTAATCATGAATGCAATAATAAGATATTTGTCTTCAATATCTTAATAAAGTTTGAAAAGATGTACCTTTATGCAATTCTTTCCTCCTATTTATAGTTATTAGGCTGCATGTATACTTTTTCTTTTGAATTTGAACAATTCTGCAACTTTAAGACAACAACTATGAAATTCATAATCCAATGTAAGATATCAAACAATTTATCAATTTAGTGCAATTAAAATGATAACATTTTCTGGCAACCTCTTAGGGATATTTGCCTACTGAACAAAATTAGGCCAGTTGCCTTTTTCTTATCCATTGGGTGAGAGTCTTCAACTTTTAGGAACAGCTGAACTTCTCAAAACTGACAACCAACTAAAAACTAAAACTTGTGTTGATCAACACTTAGAGAAATAAAAAAATATCAATGAACAACACCCTGCACTTTATCATTGTTGTCTGAACCTATGTCTATGATGTGATGCAGTGGAATGTATCCATGCACCATATGATGGACATAATTCAGATGATGATGATATTGTCTAGAAATAGAAAGAAACCAAACCTGAAGGCAGAATGAGCTTGAAAAATAATATTTGATTGCATGATATAATTGTGGAAATGATGCATATGATATGGGACAATAGAAATTATCCATGTCTCATATGATGGGTATGATGTTCATACACATTTCATGTGATTGATCTTGCTATTTTTGTTCATTCTAAGCTTCAAAACTTCAAAAACAAAACTTATCTGAAAACAACTTCTCTTCCCACCATGATCAGATTATTGAGCTATTCATTGTTTATAATCAAGAATCCAAGGGACTTCCTGATTATGGATGATGTGTATCTTATTGATTTGATCATTGTGTGAAAAGAAGTACTAACTACAACTAACTGAAAGGAAACTAGGTATGTGCAAAGCACTTATTCACACCAAACTAACCTCAAAAGCAATGCTTGAGGTGGATCCCATTAATTGGGATTGGAAATTATTCTCCTTCCATGTTTGAGAGCTGAAAATCATTATGGGCCTTGCATCTTGTAATCACAAATGGACCATCCCAAATGTCATCAAATTTTGAATGCTTACCAGGTCTGCTCTTCTTCTCATCCCATTTCAGAACCAAATCACCTTCTTGAAAGACTCTTGCAACAACTTTTATATCAAATGCACTCTTCATTTGAACATGATGTTCTTCCAACTTTTGAAAATATTATTTCCAAATCTCTTCTAACTCTATTAATTCAGTCAACCTTACCTCCATGGGTTGTTGGTCCAGCAAGTTCAATTCCTTGATCAGGCTCAAACTTGGCAACTCTACTAAAATTGACAATCTTGCCTCTCTTCCATAAACCATCTTATAAGGTGAGTTACTTGTTGATCATTTAGGATTGATTTTGTTAGCCCACAAGGCCTGCTTCAACTTGCTGCTCCAAACTCATTGTTTGTCTTCAATAGTCCTCTTGATGATGTGAATCATATTTTTATTTGTTGATTTAGCTTGTCTATTACCCTGTGGGTAATAATTGGATGAGATACTAAGATAAACATTATTCTTTATTGCCCAATCAGTAATTCTAGTGCCTAAAAAGGCCAAAGCATTATTAGAAACAATGATCTCAGGTGCTCCAAACCTTGCAATCAGATCTTCATAGAAATTTAAAATTGAAGTTTCATTTGCATCTTTCAATGCAACAACTTTAGTCCACTTAGTAAAATAATCTATTGATGTCAATATATATATATATGCCCTGAACTTGATGATGGGTTTATGGGACCAATAAAATCTAAACCCTATTTGACAAAAGGTTGCTCAACTTGAATTGGATTAAGAGGTAAAGTTTCTAACCTTTGCTTGTTTGAGAAAACATCACATTTTAAACACCTTCTTACCCAAATGAAGGAATCTTTATATAGGTTTGGCCAAAAATAGCCAGCCTTGATTATCTTCAATTTTGTAGTCCTAGCTACAAAATGGCCACCTACTGGTCCATCATGGAATTCTTCTAGGACGTTGTCAATTTGATCTCCATTGATGCATCTCAGTAATACACCATTATAATTCCTCCTATACAGCACATTATTCAACAAACAATAAGGAATGGATTGCAATCTAAAATACCTTCTTTTTGATCTATCCAAACCTTTAGGACATTGTCCTATTTGCAAGAAATCAACCATCTCTTTTGCCCAATCATTCTGCAAATCTGGGACAACAACTTGTTCATTGTCTTCTAAAGCTAGAATTGCTTTGGAAACCTCTTTTGGAGTGTTATCTTCATTTCCAGCAAGTTGTTCACATAAACCCTTACCTCTTACCAACTCGATGACTTTAATTTCAATGTCATATTCCATTGCCTTTGTGATCTAACCAGCTCATTTGGTGTTGAAATCATTATTCAGCAACAACTCCTTAATAGAAGGATGTGAAACCATTAAATTTATCTTATTGTTAGAAAACATATGTTTGAATTTCTTCAGACTTCTAATCACAGCAAGTATGTTCTTCTCAATAAATGAATAATGCAGTTCATAGTCCTTAAGTCCCTGACTAAAAAAGGCTATTGGTTGTTCACAACCTATGTCATTGTTCTGAACTAACATGGTAGCAATGCTATCAACATTCCCATATGCATACAAAATGAAATCCTTTGAAAATTTAGGATTTAACAAGGTATGGGAAAAAGGTAATGCTTACTTAATCAATTCAAAACTGAGCTTGCCTTCTTTGGTTTATTTAAAAGCAATGTTTTTCTTGAGCATGGTTGTTAATGGCCTTGGTAATCCAGCAATATCTAGAATTAATCTCCTAACAAATTTGATTCTTACTAAACTTTGAAGGCCCTTTTTGTGAAGAGGAAGTGGTAAGCCAAAGATAGCACTTACTCTTTCAGGTTCAATAGTGACACCCTCCTTTGATACAATAAATCCAAGAAATTTGCCTTCATGGACAATAAATATACTCTTCTTAGGGTTTAAAGAGATACCATATTCTCTACATCTTTCAAAGATAATCCTTAAATGCTGAAAATGTTCTGATGCATTTTTTGAGAATACAGTTATATCATCCAAATAAACAAGTACAAACCTGTACAACAAATTTATGAAGGCCTTGTCTAGAGACTTCTGAAAGGTTTCACTTGCATTAGATAGACCAAATGACATCTTTTGATAGGCCATAGTTCTTCATTTGGTTGTAAACATTGTTTTAAAACTATCCTCATCCTTCACCAAAATCTGGTTGTAACCAGAGAAACCATCCAGCAATGAGAACCGTTCTGAACCCAAAACAACTAGCAATATTTTTTCCATGGAAGGTAAAGGATGTCTATCCTTCAATGAATCTTTGTTCAAGTCATGGAAATCAACACATAAACATATTTCTCCATTCTTTTTCCTAACAGGAACCAGATTAGATACCCATGAAGTATGCTTTATTGGAAAAATAATATTTCTCTCAATCATCTTATTTAACTCTTTAATCATGAGGGGCTCTAACTTGGGATTTATTGGCCTCTGTTTTTGCCTAACTGGTTTGGCTCTTGGTTCTAATTCAATTATATGCTGAGAAATAGTAGGATTAAATCCTTTCAAATCTGAATAACTCCAAGCAATAATATCATAGAATTCATTACATAAGTTGACAAAGGTTTGACGTTCTTCAAGTGTACATACCTTTCCAATTTTAAGCACTTTATCCTTTGCAACAACAATATCCTCATAATGTTCCTCCTTTATCTGCAAGATGGATTTATCCTTTTTGAACTGATCATTAGTAACAAACATAGATTCTAAGGTCACAAGACCTTTGGGCATCTTATTTGTTCTCAGCTAAATAATTTGGTCTTCATATTGTTTCTACAATATTTTCTGGTTTGGTTGTGCAAAATCAACTTCTTCTCTTAAAAAGTTAACAATATGCTGGTCAGATTAAAAAACTTGCCAACAATTAGTATTGTTAGGGAAAACAAGTCTAACAATTACTTTAACATAATTCAGCCCCTTACTTTTTTTTTATCTCTGTTGGAATATGATACTGGGCTCCAATAGCAGCAATCCTATCAGCATGTTTGTTTTGATTTCTAGGAATGGACTACAAATTAAAGGCTTCAAAACCTTCAACTAAATCCCATACAACATGCTTGTAGTTTTTTAACAAATCACTCTTAGCTGCATGTACATTTCTAACTTGATTCACAATTAATTCTGAATCACCATAAACTTGCAAACCACTAACACCTCTTTTAATGGCCCACTTCAATCCATTTATGAGGGCTTCATATTTAGCCACATTCTTTGTATAGCTAAAAGAGAATCTGAAAGAAGCATAATACCTTTTATTTTCTAGTTAAACCAGCATACAACCCCCTCCTACACCCACTTTTCTATGTGAACCATCAAAGAATAACTTCCAAACAACATTAGATTGTTGTTCCAGATCTAAATCTGCATCCTTTTCCATGGCTAGAAGAAAATTAGAAATCTCATGGATAACATAGTTATCCAAACTTGGTTCTTCAATTTTCTCATCTAAAATTCTTACATTGTCGGTTGCTCAATCATCTAACAGCATATCAAGATACTTACTTGTGTTTGAGCTTCAAAGAGATCAAACATTTCCTCCTGGTCAAATGAAATAATTGTTGATTCATTTCCAACACTAGCAACATACTGTTCAACACATAATTTTGCAATGGGCTCTGAGGGTATAGTAACCTTAGTACCGTACCTTGTGTACAAAATCATGTGAGTCCAATCTGCTAATAGATAATCTCCTATTTTGGCAGTAAATTCTCTTGATAAGCATATAGAGAATTTAGGAGGCAAATCTATGATATACACATCCATAGGAACAGAAAAACTAGGGCAATCATGCAGTGTTAAATCTAGATTCCTTATGACTCCCACAATCGCCACTATTGTCCCATCTAACTGGACTACTCCCCTTTCAAGTGGTTCATACTTTAGGCCTAGTTGGTCAATAATATTCTTAGGCATAACTGAGCTAGTGGCACCAGAATCGATCATGTAATTATGAACTTAGTGTTATCCTATAATGACAGTGACATAAAATGGAGGAGTCTTGATTAACTTAGCTGATTGATGGGATGTACTTGTATTTGTAGCAACTAAAACCTTAGTGTTTTTTTGAGATAAAACTTCATCAGATAGTGTGAGTGCTTGTAATGCCTCTTGTAACATATCCCTTTGGCCTGGAAGAGCTAGAACATCCCACATGGACAAGGGAACATTTATCTTTTGTTAATGATCTAAAATATTGAAGTTTTGTGCACTAACCTTTTGGTTCTTTTTTAAAATAACAGGCTCACTTGCTGTCTTGATCATTTCTAGCCTTCACTTTTGACCTTGTTCCTGCTGCTATAGGTCTCCATACTTGATTTGGGTCAAAATTTGTTGTTAAAACAACATCATCATCATTAAAATTAACTAACAAAACATCATGATTACCTTGCATTTATGATTGATCGTACTATACCTCTGATTGACTATTAGTTGGTTGTCCTTTTAGCACATCTTGTCTTCTAGCTTCCAGTGCATGAGGGCAATCCAACAAGAAATGCCCATCATTGCAGGTGTTGCACCATTTAGCTTCTTGTACATAATTATTTTGAGGAACCACTTTCATCACCTTAGAAGTACTTGGAGTGGCATAGTTATATGCTTGACCATCTTTTTGACCATAGTCCCTTTGTTGCCCTTGGGATGGCCTTGACTAATTTGAACTGGAGGCCTAGTTTAATGGCCTACTTTGCTGGTAAGAAGCTTGCAGAGGTCTATTGTATTGGCCCTGCTGCCTCTTCAAATTTGTAATCTCATTACCAAAATTCTGCAATGTCTTCAAGATGTTGTCACTTGTGTCCTTTAACTCCCTAATAGGAGCTGTGGCAGCATATTCCTCCACTGCAACCTACATATTTAATGTTGGTACTACTGGAATAATCACAAACAATGGTATTAAAACTGGTACAACTAGTTGAATTTCTGCACAATAAGGCATTGGAGGCCTTGCTAATAATTTTATATCTTGTATCAATCTATTTTCTGCTCTAACATCAACATCATAAGCAGCAGGTAAAGTATTACCTCCCATAGATGGTATCATAAGTGCAATATCAGGGTTAAATGCTTTCAAATAGAAAAGAAATGCATAGTCATTAGATGGTCTAACAGATCTTGGAATTCTGTCCCAAGTTCGTTGAAAACAAAAGTTGAAATCAAAAATATGCTCATTGATATCTCTCTTAATAGTAGTTAATTGTTCAACCAAAGAGAAGTTATCTGATCTATCTTCAAACTTACTGATCAAAATAGTACCTAACTCATCCCATGTAGCAATAGAGTTAACTGGAAAGCTTCTAAACCAGATTAATGCTTTACCTTTAAGTGATTCTGCTAATAATTTTAATGCTACATCATCGTGAGTAACCTGATGTAATCCACATAAAGTAGCAATATCTTTAATATGCTCAATTTATGAAATATGATTCTCACCATTAAAATATGTCAAACCTTTTAGTGCTGCTAGTGGAATGTTATGATGGACAACTATCTGCAATGTGCTACCAGCATTAAAGGCCACAAATGGAAAATTTCTAGCCATCTTTACTGGTGGTACTTGCTGTTGAATTGCAGTTTGCACTTGCTACTGGGCTACAGATTGTAAAATAGAATTTTTAACTTGTGTTACCTTTCTTTGATATGTTTTCAATCCTGGAGTAGTAGTGTCACTTGTGGATGCTACGACAGCAGACTGATTTCTTGTTGTTTCTTCAAAAATGGGTAATTCTGATCCAGAATTGTCAATAACACTTAAATCTTTAGGAAAACCAAAATCTTCAATTATTACCTCATGGATTTTCGAAATGGAAGCTTGATCTTCAAAGATAGGGTTATCAAATAATGAAAAATCAGATCCCCTGAGAAGAGAGGATGATTCTCCTACAACTTGACATGATCTGTTTCTCCCTGTTGATCTTCCACCTCTTCTGCTAGGTTGTAACTCTTGATAAATGAAGCCTTCACTATTGGCTCTTGTAGGAGCTCTTCTCATTAAGATAATTCTGCAATTGAATCTGTAGAAAAACATTCAAACAAAGTCACTAGGTGCTGAGAAAATACCTTCTCAAAGGTTGAAATACTACTGTCCACACCAAGACAGCAATACAAAAAAATAACTTCAAAGAACTATGTAGCAGTTCGTGTCCCACCGGCATGCCAAAAACTATTGTCAATCAGGATTGCGCCTATAGCTGGATGCATAATCTAGCCATCCTCTTGGAACATGGAAACATTCTCCTAGGTGGATGAGAGAATGAATCTCCAGATTCTAGGCCAGTTCCTATTGAATTTGGGATATCACATAGTATTGACTTTTATGGTTTTGGGAAAAGGGAGAAGGAAAAAACTTGAACAATGAAAACTAAATAAGAAAGGTGATACACCAAAGATGAATGTATACTTATCAGAATCACAAAACTATACCTACAAACTACACATTACTAAGTTTTGCAAATGATTTAACTTCTAAACACCTAGGATGGTTTACAATTCCTTATTAGGGTTTGGTACCACTAATAAGAGGAATTTAACCAACAAACAGATAACTTTTTGCAAAAGGTCAACTCTTTAAACCTAGAATAGGAATTTGTAGCAATTCACTAATCTATGCTTAAAAGGGGATAAACACTTAAATGTAGAAAAAAAATTTGAAAAGGATAGATGCAAGACTCAGAAAACATGTGTGAATGGTAAACCCAACTTTATTATCTCCAAAATCTGCTAAAAATGGTTACAAAATACAAAGGGAATTGGAAAAGGAACAATGTGTTCACTAATAGCTCAAAATCCCCCAAATTCTGAACCCCTTAATGTGAATAAGAAGTTTGAATATATAGCCTCTAATGCCTATTTTGAAAATGAGAACTCCCCCTAAAAAGTACCTCTAAAGTAGGTAGATCCTCTGAAATTTAGGTCCAATTGATGCCTATAATATAGCTTTTAACAAGCCCTCTATGATCTCTCTAAAACCCTAAATTTAAGGCGTAAGATATGTCTAAAATCTAGTCCTATGGAAACTACACCATTAGTGCCCAAAATATTGGCTTTAAAATAAGGATTTAAAATCCTTTTACAATGTTTTTCCAATATTTAAATTACTTAATTTGAGTCAAAATCCACAATTAAGTAATAACCTAAAAACTCTAACTCCTAATGTAGAAACAAATCTCTAAGTGTATAAAATAATGCAAAGTGGAAGAGGGTAAATGTGACCACTCATCCCACTTGCACATAATATGAAAATAGAAGGATGAGGTGGCACTGCTAGCAATTTTCAAGACATGTAGGAATGGACATCTACAGTGATGGAATTGAATGCCTTATGATTGGCGGACTCCAAAAACTCAAAA
Organism: Thuja plicata; assembly: GCA_018584345.1. Classification (NCBI taxonomy): domain Eukaryota; kingdom Viridiplantae; phylum Streptophyta; class Pinopsida; order Cupressales; family Cupressaceae; genus Thuja; species Thuja plicata. The sequence continues at coordinate 198,303 of MU228092.1, read as the reverse complement.
TCATTTGTAATTTCTTGGATTTGGCATTATGTCTATCTTTGCGGAGAAGAAACAGGAAGAAAATGAAAACCCCAACTCAACCTTGCAAAAATTTTCCATGAATTTCAAGCTCTTGGTAGATGGAGCTCTCTATTATTGACTTATCCTCTCACTGGCATGTGTTCTATACTCAGAGCTCAATATTATGAAGCCTCGGTTCTCATCAGTTGACTAGTGTTTTGATTTGATGTCTTTGTTTTTTGTGTTTATGTCCTCGAGCTTGGCCTTGAATGATGGAGTCGCAACATGTTTTAATGGAACTTGGGTTCCATTGAGAGCTGGATGTGGGCATTGAACTTGAGCTAGTGTTGTAAACTTGAGCTTCTGATGAAACTTGGGGTCCATGTTTTGTTACATGTGAGCATCTTCAACCCTCGAGATAGTGTTGTTAACTCAAACTCCACCTTTCACAGTGGATTTTACTAATTTTCACATGCCATATATATGGTGCCTCTCTGCATGTTACTTTTTTGTTGTACTTGGACTTCACAAAGAAACTTGGGCTCTCTATGCAAAGTATCTGTGTGTTTCATTTGGGTTATTCACATGCTAAAATAGTGGTGTTGCTTTGTATGAACAAGAACTCAGGTTCCATATTTTATGTATAAAATGGAAGTTTTGATATGCCAAAACATATGGCGTTTCCCATGCATCTATCAGTTAAAGAACTAGAACTCGGCTTCTTGACTTGGAGTGAACTTGACCTCCACTATTATCTCATCCTTCAATTTCCAATGACGTTCACATGCCATATAATATGGCTCCTTTCTATATGTTTTATGGAACTCGAACTTGGGCTTCACCTTTTGTTGAATGTGGGCATCTTCGACCCTTGAGCTAATGATATAACTATTTGTATCTGGGTCACTGCTATTTCTTGGCATCCTTGAACTTAATCTCTACTTGTAGCCCAAGTCTTCTCTCCACTGCAAGCTTGGGCTTGGTCTGGAGTGTGGCTGAAATACATGGAGATATCTTTCCTGAAGCTTGGCCTCTTCCAGCCACATCTTCAGACTTATTCCAAACTTGTGGTGCCTAAAGGAACTCAAGCTTCAAACTTGGGTTCTATCAAATCTGCGAGTTTAAATGATAAGTTATTTTCTTCATCTTTTCACTTTGATTGTTGTCTGCATCTTTTAGAACATCTTTTTCTTCTTTTTTCTTCTGCTTTCACTATCAATATTGTCACTTCCATAGCTTGGTTGTAGATGTATACTTGAATTTGTAAATCTGTAAATAAAACCAGTAGTTTAATGGCAAAAAAATTAATAAAATAACATTTCTTAAGGTACCCACATGGCTTATATACATAACTATAGTCTTTCAAGTTTGTAAATGTTTAAAGAATTTGTAGCTATCTTAAAACATATGCATGTTGTCTGAGAATATATGAACTCGGGTTCATTTGCAATTTGACTTCCAATAATGTTCACTCTTTATCACTATTTATACTTGGCTTCTATTTAACTTTATTTCATTGCACTATGCTTGCTGATGTACATATCATGATGCTTTATGATTGAGTTGTATCCATGATTTCCTTGTAAATTTGTTGTTAAGCAATAGTTAGTGATAAAACATAGTAGTATTTCTTCTAAAAAAAATTAAATCTATCTTGTTGCTTTGTGTCACCATTGTAGCATAGAAATGAGCTTCATTTTGACTTTTGTTCACTTTGCTTTATCTGTTGTTATTTTCTCAGATACATGATTATTTTTATAAATCTACAAACAAACTAGCAGTTAATGTTGAAGCCATTATAATAACAGTTTTTCTTCTTTGTTTAAAAAACATCTGAACTTGCTATCATGCCTTTATTGCTGTCTGTATGCACACTATTGGTTTAACTCACTTTTGTTGATTCAGACACTACTATCATACTTGGTTTCTATTGTATAATCATTGCATGGATTTTGCATAGATTCAATGTTCAACATACTGATATTATGTTTAGTTTATATGCAAAACTGGCCTTAAAATACAAGTACTACAGTCTTTAGTCCATTTTTTCTCTTACTAATAGCAGCCAATGTTTGAAACTCTGATGCTCTGTATATGTTCCTTTAGTTTGTGACTATTGAAAATAATTCAACTTCTTTATATTAGGACTTGGAGCTTTGATCACTTCACTGTTATGTTGCAATGCCACATTCTTAAAATTTGAACAGTGTTATTTTGAAATATGCTTTGGTTAGACTATCACTATGTTTATTTGCTAGATTCCTGTAGCATTCATTGTGGTTAAAATGAACTTCAATCAATTTGATGTAGCAATTTATTCTTGAAAAATAGCATGACTGTTACAACCTGGCCTTGTATACATGGCTGCAAGCTTCAATTGTATCATTTAAAGTGTTTTGACAACAAATTCATGATTACATATTATTTGATAACTCTGTTTTAGATCAATAATCTAGATGTAACAAGACTCATATCACATATTTTCACTTCCAACAATGAAATATGTTTGTGTACTTGATCTTTAGCATATTTTCAGCCTATATAACTATCACCCATGGGGTTTGAGCACGAGCTCGTGACTCCCATGGATGAAATTCATGACATAAAGCTCATTCCAAACATATATCTTTCTTGCATACATTGTAATGATTGTGTTTTCTAGTTAGTCTTGAATCTACACATGAAGCGAGCAATATTAGTATTCAAAATGATCTCTTTTTCTGTCTTCCTCCTTCTGCACTTTTAATGTACTTGATAACAACATTTATAATTGATGGTACTCATTTAACCTTCAAGTCTGTTTCTTTGTTTTCTGTCACATCTTTTATTTAGGAACACTCTACGTCATTTCATTTCACATGTATCTCTTATAACAGCATTGATATTACTCTGTTGTGCCTTCTTTTCTCTCCTGTATATCATACTTAAGAATTTGTGGATATCTCTTGTTTGCACACAATCAATTCTGAATCTCCATGCTAGGTTGATGGATTGAACTAGAAAATCAATGTTTGTATGTAAATTTCATGTGAGATGACATTTATGTGTGAATGTGGATTTTCTGGTTGGACTTATTAACCTAACATAGGAATGGTTTGCTTCTTACATAGAAATCTCTTTCTAATGGAGGATAACAATTGTATGTAGTAAAAGGTTTCATAAAACTATGTCCCTTTGATACTTAATTTAGTTATTGCAGATGTATACCTTGTTATTGCATTGATATTTACTTAGTTGATATGCAGTTCAGAAAGTGTTGGTAATAGTAGTTTGACTCAAAAACTACACAGTTAAATCCTGATAGCAATATCACAATAGTAGTATGTTGTTTGTGTTTTATGCATTACTTAGATCCAGTTGGATCTAGCACCATTTTCTCTCTCATGATGTAGGTAAAAAAAAAAAGACTTAGGATGGGACAAGGCAGAAATCTTGAGGACCTAGACTCTATTTTCTCAACATCTACATGCAGAAGACCAGCTTGACAAACACCATATGACAAGGCAATGCATGAAGACCCTTACTTCATACTACCAGCATGCTTCCTTTTTTACTTTCAGTATTGTATATTTTCTCAGTATTCTCCACTTAATGATGTAACCTATAAAGGAATACTTGCTTTTTGCTTTCATGTTAAATGTTCGATGTAATGATCCATTTTTTTATAATTTGAAAGTTTAAATTAGATCAATAATTAGAGAACAACATAAGTGTTAATCATGAATGCAATAATAAGATATTTGTCTTCAATATCTGGATAAAGTTTCAAAAGATGTACCTTTAGGCAAGTCTTTCCTCCTATTTATAGTTTCTAGGCTGCATGTATACTTTTTCTTTTGAATTTGAATAATTCTGCAACTTTAAGACAACTATGAAATTCATAATCCAATGTAAGATATCAAACAATTTATCAATTTAGTGAAATTAAAATGATAACATTTTTTCTCATCTGATTTAGCCTCTAACTTATTTTTAACTCGGATCACCTTAATTCCTTTGTATCTCTAAGTCTCCAGATCTCAACCTTAACTTTGGTTTGGATACCAGATTAAAAGATAAATCCTTATCTCTAAATCACTGAATGAGAGTCAACCAAATTTGATCTTGACTCAGGCTTATCTGGAGATTATGAGACAAAGAAAAACCTTGAGTCACTGAAAACATTCACCAATCCCAATCTGATTTGGAGATCTAGTGACAACCCTCTGAGTAGAACTTGATCAGTGACCCTCACATGATCTCTGAACAAAATTCTTTTCTCAGGCTCGATTATGAGATTCAGCAACAACTACAAGATCTAATCTGCATGGATAACCAGTACTTAATATTGAGATCTTTTATGACTTAACCATTTCATTGCGAGATTAGGGGATAAAAAAAAAGTGCCAAGATTTAACCTCATCGCCAGATTGTTGAATGAGAGTGACTAACCGACAAGCATTAAGAGATTAGGAGATAAAAGGAAAGACATAAAGGTACATATAAAATAGAGAAGTGGCACAAAAAGTAACTCAAAATTATAACGAGCCACAAAAAGTCTAGGGTTTAAGGGTCTTTCCTTATGGTTTTAGACCTTAAAATAGAACAAGGGTTTAACCAGGCCTAGAAATGTGCAAAAAATAAGGCAAAGACAAGAAAAATTGACAAAAATCTTACAAGCTGGGCTCAACCCTCGTGGGAGCCACATTTAGCCCACTTGTAGGCCAAAATAGGATAGAATAGTAAATTTTGGGTAACAGGTAGTGACAAGGGAGAATTTGAGCTCCTCTTCAGCTTTGGTTGGTCTTCAAGACTTGAAACAATAAAAACATAATAACATGGTCTAGGGTGTTTCTTTCCAGTGGGAGCTATAGGAATAGTGGTGTTATGAATAGTCTCCAAGTGGGAGATGATATGTTGTGGAGTCTGATTAGTCTCCAAGTGGGAGAATATTGTTATATAGAGCCTAATCAAACTCAGAGGTTAATTTTCCCCACTTTTATGAGTGCAGTTTTCCCCAAATTATTAAATGGGGGTTTGGGGGAAGAGCCCCCAAGAGGGGTCAAGGGGAAGCGCCTCTTGTAGGGTTATTTTTTTATTTTTGACATATTCTAACCCTAATCTTTGTAACCAACATAAGTGTTGATAAAAATGGCAAAGGGTTAGGGTTTTCTATTAGTAAATTTTTGTAGCATTTTGTAGCGGTATTGAGTTGTAGGGGATTATTGGTTGTAATTGGTTCAATTTTCTAGATAATGTATTGGACTTTCTATTTGGTGGATGTAGGCCGAGCTTGGGTGAACCACGTTATAATTGTCTCTTCAATATTATTTATGTGTATTTCATTAATCCATTTAATCTTCATTTGCATTTAATTTTTATTTTTGACATGTGATTCCTAATAGCTCTTGTCCCAATAGAGAGTACAATCTTAAGTCCCTAGAAAATTCCCATTCCCTCCACTTCATTGTTCATATATCTAAGTAATGCACAAATAAAAGTCACTATAATAATCTCCAAATGGTCTCTGATCACTCCACCTATAGTAGCCATGCCTTAAGATTATTTTATTGTGCCATCAAAATTTAGGTAGGATGGACTAGGTTGGGAGGAGTCCATTTTGTGTTTTTCCTTTTAAGTTTTCTAGATGGGTCATAGTTCCCAATGAGATCCTACAAGTCCTAGTTCCTAACAACTTGATGATCACTAAAATAGGGAGGAATGAAGGGAATAAGCCCTTCAATGACACTTAAATTATCTAACAACAACTTTTGGAAAATGCCTAAAACCACCTCTAGCTGACATTCCTTCTTATGGAATATCTTGTTATTCCTTTCCTTCAAAATTTCCCAACACAAATGAGAAGGGATTGTCTGCCATAATTTTTTGATAATAAGGTTTAAATATCTCCCTTTCCACTTGAAATCAATTTTCTAAACATATTTGTGCATCACTCATTGGGTTTGGAGAAGTTGTAAAGCTCTTTGTTAGAGTTCACACACAGGAGCAATGTTGGAAGAGATGGTTAACTAACTCCTTGTTTAGTTTATAGAGGACACAATAGGTGGGCAACTAAAACCCATATTTGATAAGATTATCTTCAGTAAGGATCTTATCATGCATCATCCCACCAAAATAGATTAATCTTAAAGATTAATGGGGAGTTCCAAACCTTTTTCGACAGTTCTTCCTAGTCACCCTCACTAATGACCATAAGATAGGCATATTTCACTTTGAATTATCCATAGGCATTATTTTTCTAGACAAAGTTATCTTCCCTTAGGAACATTTGTATTATATCCTCCTTGAGTCTCTTTTGTAAATCTACTTCCAGAGGCATTAGTTTCTAAAAGCCTTGATAGCAGAGTTGGATATTTTTCTAGGTTCTTGAGGGATCAACGCAGTTCTTGATCCTACTTTCCAAGAACCTCTTAGCCAAGAAAAAAAGGCTGAAAAATTCATGGAGAGGGGTGTTTCATCCATCCAAGTTTCATCTTAGATATAGATTATCAAATCATCACCAATCCTCCATTTCAAGCCTCAAAGAAGATGGGACCTATAGTTGAGAATACTATTCCAGATTTTGGACCCTGTAGGGAGTCCATGTGTGTTCAAGGAACTTGAAATTTTTTCTAGATTCAAATACTTGGTAGACATAATTTAACACTAGTTAGCTTTATTTCTTGATAGGGTTCAACAAATTTTAGTACTAAAATCTCTATTGGGGTGACAAATTTTCATTTTACTTAGACCACCCATAGATTTTGGGCAGCAAACAGAGTCCCATTTAACTAAATCCATTCACTTCTTTTCTCTGATTCTAGACCAGAAGAAATTCCTTTGAATTCTCTCCAATTTATCATCCCAAGCATTAGATATTCTAAAGAGTGACATTAAGTGTACATGGATTCCAAGTGAAAATACTTTTTGAGTTGTAGATTACCTACACTTCTTAGAAGTTTTCCCTTCCATCGAGCCATATTATACTATGTTCTTTCCACAATTGTATTCCAAAAGGATTCAAAAAACTCCTTGACTATAAGTGGAAACCCTAGGTAAGTATTTGGGAGAGCAACTAATTGGCATCCAAGAATTTTTCCCGACCTTGTTTTGAAGGGAATGCTAAGTATTGGAAAATAGACTTTGCTTTTAACATAGTGGATACTTATCCCTAACACCAAAGCACATTGGGTGAGGAGGTGTTTCCATCTTCTAGATTCTAGCATAGACGCAACACCAAAGAGGATTGTGTCATCAACAAATTGTTGTAAAACCACTGACGGTGCGGTGGAAGAAGGGGTCACCCCCAAGATTTTTATCTCACTTAAGATATAAAGAAAGTTCCTTCCCAAGACCTTTGACAACAAGATGAAGAGGTTTGGGGAGAGGGAGTCACCTTTCCCTAGCTCTTTGGATGTGCCAAAGAAGCCTCTCTAGACTCCATTGAAAAGGACAAAGTAGAAAATAGTAGTCACACATTCCATGATCAATACAATCACCTTCATGTCAAAGTCAAATATTTTAAGTAATTTGAAGAGGAAATCCCTTTTGACCCTGTCATAAGCTTTGGATATGTGCAAATTAAGAGCCACCCTTAGGATCCTACATTTTTCCATGGAGTGGAAGACTTTTTGGGTAGTAATGGTTGCAATAAGAATGTCTCCCAAGGATAACCCATTCTAGTTACAATTGATAACATTATCAAGAAAAGGTTTGATTCTATTGACAAGGACTTTGGAAAAGATTTTGTAGATAGTGTTACATGGGTTTATTAGCCTAAAATCACTAAGATAGAGTGAATCCTATATTCTGGGGATCAGGGAAATGAATGAGAAATTTAGTTTCTTAAGGAGGCTGCATGTTCTAAAGAAATCTTTAGTAACCACAATAACATCAGGGCCAACAATATCCCAAAAATCCTAAAACAAAGCAAAGGGAAGCCATCGGGACCTAAGGCCTTAAAAGACCCCATAGAAAAGGTAGTGTTCCATACTTCCTCCTCTAAGATTGGGGCCATGAAAGGTCATTATCAATCAGAGAGATATTTTTTTGGAGGTAGTTTGGCATCCAAGCCTAAAGATCACCATCCACAGTACAACCATCATCCCTGAAGGCATTGGAAAAGAAATCGAAGGCTAAAAAATCCATCTTATTGTCCTATATAACCTCATCATTATGTTCATCCTTGGAGATAAGTATAGTATTTATTTTCTTATGGGTGCAATTTGAATGCTGAAAGAAGGCCAAATTTATGTTCCCTTCTTTAAGCCACAACATTTAGGATCTTTGTTTCAAAACATTTCCTGCCTAGTGAAGATATTTTTCTAGTCACCCCTTAGGGTCTCTTCAATAACACGTGGCTGGTGAAAGATCACCCCTAGCCATTTTATCCAGGATGGAATCCAACTTCATGTGAAGTTTCATTTTCTACTCAAATACATTACAAATGTGGGCATGTTCCATCCCTTAACATTCCTTCTAATGTTGCTAAGTTTTTGAAACACATAGAAAATATGCATTATGATAATAGGTCAGTCTCACCATTCCTTAACGCACAAATAGAATTCTGGGTGGGTGGCCCACATTATTTCATAGTGAAAGGGAGTAGACTTCTTGTGTAGCCTATTTTCCAGTAAAATAAGAGTGGGTTATGATAATACACTAAACAGGGGAGGGAATTAAGAAAGGAATTAAATTCTATATCCTAATTGGGTGAGGAGAGAAAGTGATCAAGTCTCACATGGATGAGGTCTACGCCCTTCTAATGGTTAGACTAGGTTAGCTTCTACCTGATAAGGTCAATGTCAACCAAATCATATTCATTAATTTATTCAAATAAATCCACCATACTATCTGTATAGTCTTCTAGGCCACCCAATTTATCCAATGGGTAGAGGGCAGAATTGAAGTCACTAACAATGAGCCAATGATGGGTGGATTGTTGAAGAAGTGTTGTGATACAATTTCTAACCTTTTTCATGTCATTGTGAGAATTAGGTACATAGAAATTACCCACAAACCACATCATACCATCATAGTTGAACCCAATAGCTAAAATATTCTAATTAGAAAGGTCTAAGCTCTAAAAATATTTAGTGGGTTCCACATAGTAACAATCCAACCTGAGGCTCTAGAATCTTCCACAATATAATATTGTGAACCTAACCAGAAAACCCCCACAAGAGTGCCAAAGGAGGGTTAAATCATCTTAATTTCTTGAAGGAGAAGGATATTAACACCATTTTCCCAAATACAATTCTTGAGGGTGAATTATTTTTGGAGGCCATTCAGCACCCTCATTTTCCAAGAGAGGAACCTCATTTCTTTGTCTTAGTTATAGAAGCTAGTGTCCTCTTCCTTCCATTGCATATTTCCCTCATGAATTCCCCTTGCCTTGTGACACACAGTGAAGGTCAACCAAATTTCATGTCAGAACCAACATCTTGATCTTTCTTATCCTTTTTTATTCTTTTGGATCATCCATCCATCATCTGCTTGTTAGGATTAAGCAATACTAAGAGGGGGTGTGAATCAATATTGTAGTAATTTATTATTAAACTTATCAGATTCAAAATCAACCATGAAATTAATGAAATAAAGAGAACATGCACATAAACTAGACAACTCATAATACCATGATTTGTTAATGAGGAAACCTTGATAAGGGAAAACCCCGGTGGGATGATACCCACAAATAGTGCACTAAGAGTATAATTTCCCTGTTAGGAGACCTAGCCCTATTAGGATTTGAATATTATATTTAGTACAAATCCATGTTAAAGGATAGAAACTTTGTTAGGGGTAATAGAAGGAGCTCACTGCTCTTATAATAAAAAACTGTCTATAATGATTTATCATAAAAGATGAACTATACAAGCATTAACTATGATTAATTAGTTCCACTTATAACTCACAACATCCTCTACATTATTCTGAAATCCTAATGAATCCACATATGTCACACACACCTTCACATCTCAAAAACATCTTTACATATATACCTGATCTCATACCCTTCCCAGTCGGCTCACAAATGTATCACAAAATGTATTCAACACATAACCCAATAGAAAATATACAATGGGTGACCATATATCCACAAAGATAAGATATGACCCAACCAAAATCCAAAGTATCACTTCTAGAATCTATATATTACTCCTTCAAACATCATGACCACTCATGTGCCATGTTCCATTGCTATACTATCTTCGCATACCCAAGACATGTTGTTACACTCACCGGTCAAATCCAAAATGCAAGTGACCTTAATAGTAACTATAATACATCCCATCATACATCCATATAATCTTGCATGATCTAAATCATCACATGTTGTACTCGCCAGTCAAAATAATACAACTATAGGATGTTAACTACTGCCTAGACTTAGTCATTTTTCCAAAATTGAATAACCAAAACTGTGTTGTGCTCCAAGATACCATGCTAAAAATTAGTGTTTCCATAAATGAAAACATATATTCTATCCTTATTAGGTCACTTTCTAATAATACACTTCCTTCCCTCATATATTCTATCCTTATTACACTACTTGACAACATATATTCTATGCCTCATGACTTCCCTTTGCCTTGTGGCACACTAGGAAGGTCAACCAACTTTCATGTCAGAATTAACATCCTGATCTTTCTTATTCTTATTTTTCTTCTTTTGGATCATCCATCCATCATCCACCACCATAGAGTAGGTGGAAACACAAGGTGATGAGAATCTTTTACCTATGGGTGGGGGGTAAGCATTGACTTAGATGAAACATCCTTGAGGGATGTTGAGGAAGCCATAATTTAGGGTCCAACACATTGTATTTTTCCTTCCTCCAAAGAATCTAGTTGTATGAAAGAAATAGTTGAATATTTTCCCTGTTAAGTTTCAAAATCCATATCTAATGCAGGAGCCTCATCTAGATTCAACCATTGATTAGGTTTCATAAGAGTTTCTAGAAGCTTAAGAAGCCCATCTATGAAAGGATACTCATCACTATCAGTATATGAGTTTGTTCCTGCAAGGGACACATTGACCTTGAGGAGGGGGGGTCGAGACACTCTTAAGTTTTTCTTTCTTTCTCTAGGGCCTTATAGTTAGAGATCACATGGTTTGATTTATTGCACTTTTGGGAAAAGATTATATGGCATTCTCATAAACTAGCACTCTTGTCCATTTAACCAACTTAGATTTTAGGGTAATTAAGTTTGGTTCTAGAATCTAGGGTCCTCTTCCTTCCATTGGTGTTTTCCATCTTGAATTCCCTTTGCCTTCTGACACATTATGAAGGTCAACCTTCTTTCATGTCAGAACCGACATCCACTTTCTTATTCTTATTTTCTTATTTTGGATCATCCATCCATCATCTACCACCATAGATATGGTGGACACACCATGAGATGATAATCTTTTATCTGAAGGTATGGGAGGGGGTGTAAGCATTGGCTTAGATTAAACATATTTAAGGGTAGTCGAGGAAGCCATGATTTGGGGTCCAATAGGTGGTATTTTTCCTTCCTCCAAAGAATCCAGTTGCATGAAAGCAATAACTAAATTCTTCCCCTAGAAAGATTCAAAATTCATATATAATTTAGGGGCCCCATGTTGATTCAACCCTTGAAAAGGTTTTTTAGAAGTTTCTAGAAGCTTAAGAAGCCCATCTACGAAATAATATTCATCACTACCAGTATCTGAGGCTATGCCTATAGGGGGCACATTGACCTTGAGAGGGGAGGTTGAGATACTCTTAATTTTTTGTTCTTTCTCTAGGGCCTTACAGTCAACAATCATGTGGCCTGATTTATTGCACTTTTGGAAAAAAGACTATATAGCATTCTCATAAACTAGCACTTGTGTCCACCCAATCTGCTATTGCAGCATCAACTTATTTAGAGTTAACACTTCCTTTAGATAATTCATCAATGCTGTCTAGACTTTCTTTCAATTGTTTAGATGATTATTTCCTTTTGCTAATCAAGTCTTAAGCTTGTTCTTCAACTCCTCAATCATCTTGTTGGCTACTTACAATTGTCTTTCATACCTCTAGATTTCCATCTCCTTAGATGTACTCTCCAAGTCATCAAAATTTTCCTCTAGAGATTCTGTGCTCTGATACCACTGGTTGGAAATAATAGGTATTGAGAGGGGGGTGAATTGGTACTGATAAAAATTTTAGAGGGGGTGAATTGGTACTGATAAAACTTTTAGACTTTTACTTATACCTTCAATTAACAACATAAGAAACTTCCAAATTATGAAGCATATAACTGTAATTGTAAAGTAAAATTGAAATGAATAAAATGAAAACATATGCACACACATAACACTCTGATTTTTGTCATGGAAACCCTTGGTCAGAGGGAAAAACCACAATGGGGATGAAACCCACAATTTTCTCACTACAGTAGAAAAGATTTCTTTGTTAGGAGCTTATAATATGTAACTTTCTAGGTGACTCACCCTATTAGGAGTAACTGATACCTTATTAGAAGTATCTACAGTCCTATTACATACTACCGTGTTAGAGGTTTTAATCCCACTTTTACAATGTTCACCCTGTTAAGGGATTTACAATAAAGTCTTGTGAGAGACTACCCTATTAAGGTATTTTAACTTGTTGAAAATATTAGGAAAACAACAAGAGTAATTGACTTGTGATATGCTCTCCTAAATGCTAATCAAATCCATTGATGCTCTATACTTTTTCTAAATCTAATCCTGTAGCTTCTCTAGAAATAGATATGTAATCGTTGTTTAAGATCTTAGTTTTCAACAACACTTTAACTGCTTCCCAACAACATAGCTATATATTCACAATAGCAGAAAATATAATTTTATAGCCTTTCACCTTCAATTGTAAACCTGATTAGGGTTTTTATTTCCCTCCAAAATAGCTCTATCAATCATAACTAACCCATAGAAACTTGAAATCCTTACCATGTCGACCATAACAAACTTTAAGTTTTTATCCCTAATGTGAAATATTTTTTCAATATTATTGGCCAAAATATACCTTGGATTAATACACAAATCTATTCACAACTACCTAAGAATTGAATTATTCAACTCTATGAACAATGTACTACATTTTTATGTTGTCCAGATTCATTGAATCGTCCACCGTCATAACCGATTATCCCAATTAAGCAATATTGTTCAATAACCTTTAGCTTTTACCTATTTAGTGAATTGACCAGTTGGTGATATCTTCATTTATGCCTATACCAGTGTGACCTAAGAGGCACGATCATAAAACATACTATACCTATTGTCTTGACACCTTTCTATCTACCAATAGAAAACTTGTCTTCCTTAACCGATCTGTCCTTCGCCTATTATTCTGTTCACCAATTACCTTTCTGACTTAACTTCTCGTTACCTAATGAATATTACTATGTACCCCTTGGTATAAATTCATATACTTATGTTAGTAAATAGATTTTTCCTTCTAAAAACACCATCAAAATAATCTCTAAATGCCCAATCTGATACCAATAGTTGGAAAGACTATCATGAGATTGATAGCTTCCCTCTGAATTGTGAGGTACAGCTCCCCCTTCAATGATTTTCAATGAATCAAAAATCTTGATGTCTTTAACCCAAAGACATGAAGGCATGTTAACATCCACCAATAAGCATGGAATGAATATGGTTGTTAAATTCACAAACTTGAAAGAAGAGGAGAAAGACAAACATATGACCAATTAAACACTTGTCTACCATTCTCACTTATACAGAACTAAGAGTTAAAATTATTACGTATCTTTGTGTGTGTGAATGTATAAAACCCACTGGTTCCATAACCCACACAAATTATTGATAAATGGAGCAAGACATACAAGAAATAAGACTTTAATAGTCAAAAGATCATTTGTAGTCAGAAAATATTAATCTGAACCAACAGATTCAAATTAATGGATTCATTTATTTCAAAATATAATCAAGTATGACCAACTGATCACTTTGACCCTTGCACCATAATCAACATACAAAAATAGAGTTTATAAATCCCTCCCATCTCTCTATTACAATAAAATATGGAAGAATGTACTATGCCCTCTTCGTAGCCTCCTGACTACTGAGAAAAAGCCAGACCCTTGTATTCACTTTTAGTTGCACATTTATCTTTTACTCTTTTCGATTCTCTTTCAGTTACCATAACTAATCTTTGTAAATCATGTGCCTTTTTTAGAAGATTTCATATAAGTCTCTTGATTACGGGGCCTCCTCATGTCTTTATTATTATTATAATATGAGTCTCCTTTAGATGATATGTGTATATACTGACACTTGGAGACTTTCAATTAATAAAATCATGTATCATGTCAAAGTGGAACAATTCTCATGTAACCATCGCCACTTGGCTCTGCACCTGTCATGGGTAACTTTCTTATCTGCCTCTCATCACATTTCTAGTCTCTATTTGAATAATACCATTTTGTATATGATATATTTCTTTTGTGTCTCACTCAACATATGAACTTGTTAAGGCTGAGGTAAAAAAAATTTCCCGCATTCACCTGGAGTAATCAAGGGGAATCACAATAATCAAATTCTTTAAATTGGTCCTTCAGGAAGATCATTGACCTGCAGCTCATGAATCTTTCCATATGAGTCAAGAAGAGCATCATTATACTTTTGCAAGTTTTCTTTATTGAGAATCGATCATCTTTCATTTCGAGAAGACAATCATTAACTTCCCCTTCCCGAACATCATTACTTATATTTGGATGACTTCAAAGTTCTGGTCTTAATACCCACCTTGGATCTGGAAGACTCAAATCACCCATTGTCATGGACAATAGGAGAAGGTTTGAATACACATTTTTGCTAGACACTTTTGTCAAACTACCTACACAAATTTTCCATGTGAGACTTCCAAAATCAAGCCTTGAGACCTTCATAGTCTTCACTCGAATTCCAATTCACATATTTGATTTCACATTCACGACTGCATCCCACCCAATATTCCCAATATGTTTTTTTTTTATTGGTGAATCGGGCACATGATTTTATCTTTCATTCAACCAAAAAGAAGCTCATTACAATGTGTGATTGGAGCATTTTTTCAAACACTTGGTGCTTCTCCTATGCAAGAAAATCGTGGGCAATATTCACTTTATAATTGAACCTTCAACCCATAATCACTGAACCAAAAGATGATATCCTGGCATCTTTTATTGGGAAAAGAAATATATGTTGCATGTGCATGTTATAGGCCTTGACTTCCAGACTTGGTTTCATGGATTGGGAGATTGAGAACACTCTATCATCAAGAAAGAGACATAATGTGCTATCAAAGAAAACATGTTTGGAATCTCTGCAATCATACTTACATCAACAATTTTGTTATCATCGTGATTTAGTTTATCCTTTTCCAATCAGGAAAAGTAATGATTCAAGCCATGTGAAGCACCCAATATCACATGCATGGATTCTATGAGTCCTGAACTATTTCTTTGAAAAGCCTAAAAATTCTATGATCAATCTCGGTGCCCAATATATGGTGTCATCGGGCTTCTGTCAAACAATTCACATTTATCCTTGGTATAAGTAATGGCTTGAGTCTTTCCATTTGGATGTACATAACCTTTGGACTCTCAACTCTTTGTTTGTGGCTTTGACATGTCTGCTATGGATCGTGTGACTCAATCATTATCTCAAACAAAGCAATATTCTTCTGATACCATAATTCCCTTATATTCAAAATGAAGATTCATATGCTAGACTGATTGGGCCTTTTCTAGTTGGGGGAGGCACACATTAATGTGCTCAAGAACAATAGGACCACACTTAATATTGCTTGATTCCATCACTAAAAACCATATAGAGTCACTTTCTGAGTCAATCATGAACCTTGATGATTATGAAGTCGATCCCATGCATATCTCATAATGAGTTTCTCTCATCCATGTGAGTTACTCAAGCACCCTGCAGCTAACCCCAAAATCCATTGACTATAGAGATAATAGTCAAATTCTGTAGAATAAAAAATTCTCAAATCAATCACGATGTTTGGAAAAAAGTTTTTACTTCTGTCTATAGAGTTCCTAACTATGTGATTTTTTTTCGTGAAGAGCCTAGTATGGTGCCAGTTTTTAACAACAACAAAATTCACTAAAGGGTTGGTAATTCAGTTCAAGAGGTGCACGATCCTCATGAATTGCATCAAGTTCACAAAGTTTAAATTGATAAAACTGTCCTTTTCTTACACCATCTCTATAAAATGTGATTCGTAGTGGATTTTTCCATATTTCCCTATGAAAGAAATTAGAAGTTCTTTTATTATTTCTCCAGTCCATTTCTTGCTTCTTATTTTTAAGGAGATATCCCCCAATTCTCTATTTTACTCGAACCGCTCAATATGCAAAAATGTAAATCTTATTATCCATTAAATCATAGGAACTATCATTATTGAATTTTATCATCACACAGATGTCTTAAAGGCTTTAATGGATTAATCAAGTCATGACAACTTTGACTGATTGAACCTTTCCTTGTCATGCATTGAGCTTAATATTTTAGCAAATGAATAATTTGACCTTTGAAGTATTGAAACTTGAAAATCACCAAGGAGGTTAGCAACCTGATTTGATACACCGTGAACATTTTGGACTTGAATCATTTACAAGAAACCTTTGATATGAATCTGAATCCTCGAGGCTGGGAATGTGAACCCTTAATCTGAATTGTGATACTGATCTTGAACTTTCAAACTGGAGAACCTTGAAACTAAACATTGAAACCACAACCTTTGCAATCTTGAAATACTAAAATTGAACTTGCAACCCTTGAGCCTTGTAGGAGAGATGAAATTTTAGTCAGCTGAACCATTTTGAATCTGTGCCATAAAACTTGTATGGGCCTTTGAACCTGAGCCATGTATCTTAAATTTTGAACTTTGAACTTTGTGGTTCCAAGTTCAATACAACTAGGAATTCTGCTCCTTCACAATTATACTTTTACAAAATCATCATTAGCAATAAAAACCCAAAAATATATTAAGACAATTTATGAATTCTTTCCATGGGGTTGGTTTTTGAAAGTTTAAAATTGGGGCGCTAAGGGTAAGCCAACAACTGGCTCTGACTGGGGATGTGCACTATAAAGTGCATGAAGAATCTAGAAATCTCTGGTTAAAGGCCAGTGCCTTATCCATTGGGCAACAAATTTAAGGAAAAATGGAGAATTGGAAGCTTCTTGTAGATAGGGAAAAGCGGAAATGGGACAACTACCAAAACAAAACTAAAAGCAGAAACAACTACACCTAACACCTAAACTAACCAGCAAAACCAAAAACTTTATTTACAAAAGACAGGGCTAGTAGCCCATACCTCCAAAGATGTCTCTTGCTACTCATGTGAAGCCATTGATCGGATGTGAGAAGTATCTACTAGTGTGGATGAGAGGTTGATACATGAGATATACCACTTTAAACAAACATTTAATAATTTTTGCGAGAAGAGATCTGACCACAATACGCTGCAAAAACTTAGAAATCATGTCAGATCCAAAAAGCCAATTCACATCGTAAATTTTAGGCCACCATGTTTCATCACCATCTCAGGTGAGGAGATTCAGATAAAAAATATCCTTATCCTTCTCTTTGGAAGAGCATAGTAAACCATTAATAAAGGAAAGATTGGGCTAGTGTCTTGTAGGAACCTTCAAATCAAAACCCGGGGCTAGGCTTGTTAAAAATCTATCTCTTGTAAGTCTATCAACAATTTCATGTTTAAAATAGAATACCTCCAATACTTGAGGCTGAAACCATTCTTTTCAAGTTGGTGTGAAATCAAACAAGAAGGTCGCATATTCTACCTCCTCCTCAAGCTCAAAAACATTAGGCTCTAGATCATCAATTAATATGTTCTGATCAACACTAGGCCAAACAAAGCAAGCATTTGGATTTTCAATTTCAGAAATCAAAGGCATCAAAGATAAACCTCTCTTAACCTCAAATATACTCTTATGGTTTTCATCATGTACCTCGGTGATCTTTTGGAAATCATAGATCAAGTCTTCTTTAGTTGTCTCTAATAGCCAAGGATGGTTTGATAAGGATGCTTCTAACTGGTTGTTGTGCTTTGGATGCATGTCTACCTTCTTGATTGGTTGTAGCATGGTCATGCCACCATAGTTTTCAAGATGACCTTCCTTTCTCTCATTCCCATCACATAGATCATAAGGGATGAAGAGGGTATTATCCTGAACTACAAAATCTTTGATAAATCAGTAGATGAGTATAATGCATTCATGCTACCTGAAAAAATCTCACCATTATTATTCCCTAATTGATTCTCTACTACTGCAATGCTAACTATATTATTTCCTTGGCATTTGGAAGAAAAATCAAAATTCAAAAATTCTTCTTGCGTGTTATGAGCTGAACTACCCTTATGGTATCTAGTTAAAAGCAATAATTTTTTAAAACTACTTTAAACGATCATAGGATCAAACTTAATAGAAAAAGCCTCTTCTTGTTGAATGTGATTAAAATATTCATTGATTGAAAATAAAGGTTGGAAATCAAAAGTCTTTATCTCTTTATTGTCACTTACCAACAACCCTTCTATGGCATGAGGCACTTCTTGAAAATGCAGCTCCTCTTGTTGACCTTGTTGCTGATTTCCCTTTTGCAGCTGATCGAGACTCAAAAGCACTGATGATTGTGTCATTGCTACTAAAAAATATTGATATTTAGAGGCTGAGGGATCAAAGAGAAAGGAATTTTTATTCTCCAATTTTTCTCTTGATATCTTTGTAGCAGCTTGGATTCTTTGATTAAATTTTTTGAGATAGTCATACCTTTTATACACAGATTCCAGCAGTATGGTAGATCGTCGATCGTTAGTGGGGTTTAACTTATCCCTTTCAGCTTCACAAATGCTCCCTTTGAAGGCATTTGAAAGATACTAGAGCATCTCATCTCTTTCCAAATTAATTTCATCAGCAGTAGGCTTCCTTCTTGGTTGTTCCCTAGAGTGGATTTCTTCTTCACTCATAACCGAGTAGTTGCAAGAGATATAACTAGATAAGATTACCGGAGTTTCTTCCTCCACAACCTCCAGTTCTTTTTTGAGCTACTCCACCTTTCTCTTGCATGCCTCCAAATCTTTGAGCTTGTTAAATATATGACACAAACTCATCCATAGTAAGGCAGAGGTGTGGTCATCTTCAAGGCTTATCTTCAACTTCACAGCCTTTGAAATACTTTATTTATAGTGTTCCCATAAATCTTGTAAAACCGTATCATTCATCTGAAGAAACTCTGGGATAGTGGGGCCTAGTATTTTTCCCATTCTTACAACTCCTCTTGATTTTGCATTAAGAATCAGTAGAGTCACCACTTTATCACAGTCGCCAATCTCCTACACATGGAGATATATATATATATATATATATATAACTAAGAAAAAAATTATTCAATACTGCTCTTCATTTTCGGTTCCCCAATGCCAAAAAAATTTTAGTAAACAGATTTGTCCTTCTAAAAACACCATCAAAATAATCTCTAAATGCCCAATCTGAAAAGCAAATTCTAATACCAACAGTTGGAAAGACTATCATGAGATTGAAAGCTTCCCTTTGAATTGTGAGGTACAACTCCCCCTTCAATGATTTTCAATGAATCAAAAACCTTGATATGTCTTTAACCTGAAGAAATGAAGGCATGTTATCATGCACCCATAAACATGGAATGAATACGATTGCTAAATTCACAAACTTGAAAGAAGAGGAGAAAGACAAACATATGACCAACTGATCACTTGTCTACCATTCTCACTTGTAGAGAAATAAGAGTTAAACTTATTACTTATCTTCGTGTGTGTGAATGTATAAAACCCCCTGGTTCCATAACCCACATAGATTATTAATAAATGGAGCAAGAAATACAAGAAATAAGACTTTAATAATCAACAGATCATTTGTAGTCAGAAAATATTCATCTGAACCAACATATTCAAGGTAATGCATTCATTTATTTCAAAATATAATCAAGTATGACCAACTGATCACTTTGATCCTTGCACCATAATCAACATACAAATATAGAGTTTATAAATCCCTCGCATCTCTCTGTTACAATAAAATATAGAAGAATGTATTTTTCCCTCTCTGTAGCCTCCTGAATGCTTAGAAAAATCCAAACCCTTGTATTCACTTTTAGTTGCACATTTATCTTTTAGTCCTGTCGGTTCTCTTTCAGTTACCATAACTAATTTTTGTAAATCATGTGCCTTTTTTAGAAGATTTCATATAAGTCTCTTGATTACGGGGCCTCCTCATGTCTTTATTATTATTATAATATGAGTCTCCTTTAGATGATACATGTATATACTGACACTTGGAGACTTTCAATTAATAAAATCATGTATCATGTCAAAGTGGAACAATTCTCACGGGATCATCGCCACTTTGCTCTGCACCTATCATGGTAACTTTCTTATTTGTCTCTCATCAGGTTTCTAGTCTTTATTTGAATAATACCATTTTGTATATGATCTATTTATTTTGTGTCTCGCTCAAGATATGAATTTGTTGAGGTTGAGGTAAAAAAAATTGCTTGCATTCACATGGAGTAAGCAAGGGGAATCACAATAACTGAATTCTTTAAATTTCTCGTTCAGAAAGATCATTGACCTGCAGCTTGAGAATCTTTCCATATGAGTCAAGAAGAGCATAATTATAATTTCACAATTTTTCTTTATTGAGAATCGGTCATCTTTTATTTTGGGAAGACAATCATTAACTTCCCCTTCATGACCATCATTACTTCTGTTTGGATGACTTCGGAGTTCTACTCTTAATACCCACCTTGGGATCAGGAAGACTCAAATCACCCACTGTCATGGATGACAAGAGAAGGTTTGAATACATGTCTACTAGGAACTTTTGTCAAACTACCTACACACATTTTCCATGTGAGACTTCCAAAATCGATCTTGTTGACGGGGTTTTGCTGACCGGGTCCGCCAACAGTCATAAGTTATACCAGGTTCCGGCGAAACCGGCCAACTCCACCTGCAAAGGTTATCTGGGGGAAATAAATCCTATAGGCCTTCAAGCACCTGGGTGTCAGGTCACGATGTTGTGGGACTCAGTTGGGAGAGGTAACTATTTTCGAGGGGGATAGCTGGTTTCTTCAACTCATCTCCTCTAGAGATTCGATCAAAGTAAGGGTTTTCCGAGCATTCTACACTTAGAAAATAAAATGAAAAAGATCCTGCAGGGTTAGAAGTATTTCATCTAACTATAGTCATGCTGTAATGTCTGGAACATCGATGAAACTCTAATAAACTACGCTTAATACTGAAGAAATACATAACCATCAGCTAGCATTTTATCAGTAGCAAGAGGAAAGAGTTCGTTAATCTACTTTAACATACCAGAGTAAGAGACATACAGAACATTAAAACATGAAATACCATTAACTTAGAAGCAAGAGTGCCAACAACATCATTTCCAAGAATCCTTCCTTCTTCATTAACATTCAGTCCAGCAAGCACTAGTGCATGATACAATGGTGGCTCCAGGGGAGCATGTAACTACCAAGAATAGAACAATGGAGCATTGAGCTCTGAAACTAAAACCAGGAATTACTTTGCTATTTCTTTGGACAACAAAATCATCAATTTCGTCGACCCTTAGAAATGGGCCGATTTGCCTATTTATACAACTCTTTGCTAACCCTAACCCTATTTACATCAAGTACCAATAAAATATAATATCTGGGGGCTGGTACTACCTGTGCCCACCTACAAAAGACCTGGAGACGGAATAGGTCTGCCATGTTAGAAGAATAAGAGAAGAATATAGCGGAAGAATCGGTCTTGGGAAGAGAACCGAGAAGGAGAAAGAAAGAAGTAGGTCCCTCGAAGATCGAGGCTGCATGCCTCATAAATGGGAAATGTGGCGCCCTGTCTTCAACATGCTAGATGTACCTCTGAGCAGTGCCTCGAGAAGACCACCCTGTCAGAAAACCAACTGCCGAGAAAACACCCCTTGATGTGCCCAACTACCCTCTAACAGTCTTATTAACCACCTCTGAAAGTGACCGGTCGGCCTTGGGGACCGGGACACGGATCACTTTAAAGAACACAAAATTTTGGATCTAGGACTCTGGGATCTGGGAACTTACGTCCCAAAAAAGAATAAAGAATACTCAATGTGAGTTTTTCCCCGGCCTCTGGAGAAAGCTTAAGGTTGCTTGTTATTGTTGAAGGCCTGAAGGAGGCAGGAAATGCCATCTTCATCTACATTCTTCAGGCTGGCCCTTGTGTGCCTAGCTACTTCAACTTGTTCCCCCAACTCCAGAACATTTTCTTTAAATTCATCCGCCATCCTTGCCATGTCATGGCCCTTAAGTATCATTTTGGTTAATTTTTCCATTTGGGCCCCATCTATCCCCTCTAGGGACTGGTATCGGGATTGCATTATTTCATCAAAACTCCCCAAAACTGAATCTTCAGGGGTGTACGTATTTGTACTAAGGGGATCAACCCCAAAAATATTTGTTATATAAGAAATGAATAAATTAGAAGGATATTTTACGTTGTGTACTTTCTCTTGCAAGGACTCTACCAGTTGCTTGGTTACCTCCAATGTGAGGTCAAGTCTGGCGTGATGAGTCCTTACAAAATCAAATGATTCCTCACCTAGAATTCTGGATTTGGAAATGATATCTTCCCCCAAGGTGAGGAGCTCTTCGAGCTCTACCTTCCACGCTTGGTAGTTTTCACCGTCACTCTCCCACTACTTAATGAGTGCCTCTGCCTGATGGATGACTTTTCGGGCTGTGTACAAGTCTGGGAGAGTGGATGCCAGGAAATGTCGGGTGTTTCCTATCTGTAGAGAGACCCATTCATCTACTGCTTGGGCCTTCTTTTTCATTACTCGCAGGGAGTCTATGTCGCTTTGCGGTAATTCTGCTGAGGTGGAGGCCTCCGAAGGAGCTGTGTTGATGGGTCTGGCCAACTCAGTGAGAAATCCCATAAGTTTTGCATTCTTCTCCTTTTCAGCCTTGAGCCTCTGGGCCTCCTTTTCATATCGAGCCTCTACTGCCCCTGCTGCCTCCTTCAGCAAATCCACCTCGCCCTGCTTTCCTCTTTTTCTCATGGATACCTCTACAATGTTGTAATCTGTGGGATCTGTAGTTGCTTCATCAGCATCTGGGGGAGGTGTCACCACCATGGAAATGGTTTCTCCGCCTGGCCCAGTTTGCAGAGTATGAACTGTCCAGGCTTTCTTTGCTTTTGGTGGGGCCTGGGCTCGGGCCATCATTTTCGCCAGGGAGAGAGGAATTATCGGAGGAGACTGAGCCTTTCTCTTTTTGCTTTCTACTAGCCACTGAGGTGGGAGAGGTGGCCTTCCTGCCAGAATTTTTTCTCCTGATTCTCTCCCAGTCTCCGGTGGCTGTTGCTCCTCAACATGGATCTCACCCATTCCTCCCTCAGCCTCAACTTCTTCTGCAGCAACATTCCTCTCAACTTCCATCCCCTCAACCTGGTCCTGTACATCAATCACTGGCTCTGGATCCTAGTAGCTTTCCTCAGGGATTTCTTCTTCAAGCTTCCTTTCTTCTTCTTGTTCTTCTTTCTCTTCTTCTTCTTTTGGGAGTAGGGGAGGTATCGGGCCAAGATTCAGAGTTTGGACCGCTGTGATAACCTGCCCAAAGGTTGCCCCTAGGAGTGGCCCTTGAGACGTGGCAGCTGGGGTTACGGTTATTCTCGAAGGTCCAGTTTCCCTAGTGGATGCCATTTGTTCAACTTGCTTTAGTTGGTCCACTCCCGAACCTTGCACTGCTTGAGCCCCGAAGACAATCTTCAATCTTGATTCTTCCGTCTACTGCTCTTGCCTTTGTGTAGGCTCTCATTCTATTTCTTATTGTCCCACAGCCTCTTGTTCCTCCCCCAGGACTTCTGCATCTGCTTGTGTATCATCTCCCTGTAAGTTCCCAAACTCATCAGCCGCAAATATGTCAAATTCTTCCTCCAGAGGGGGACTATCTGGGACCTCAGTGGGCTCTGTTTCTTTCTCCAGCTCTGGGAAATTGGAGGAAAGAATCTCTATTTCCCAGGGGAGGGATGTTTCTGGTGCCAGCTTAGGCTTGACCTGTTGGATGTGCTTTCTCTTCCTCTGGGTGACCAAAGGTGGCCCCACATCGGCCATTGCTGCTGCTTCTACAGGATCCACCCCCATTGCCCTCACCATCAGGGCTGCCAGCGATGGGGAGGAAGGGGGCTGAATTGGTTTGGCCATGTGTGGGGGAGTGGCCAACCTCATAATTAATTTCTCCCTCATCTACTGGGAGGCTTCCACCAACTATTTTATTTATTCTTGTATGGGGACTTCCTACGCAGAAGGGGATGTAGCTATTTTCTTCCCTTTGTCTGCACCCTGCGAGGAAGTCCCGGCCCCCGGGGTCGATCTGGGTCCCGGCTGTGGTGCTGGCCTTGGCGCCGGTCGGGGAGCTTGGCGAGTACTCCTGGGGCACACCCTTTTGAAGTAGGAGTGACTTCGCTCAACCACCTCCCGGGTGAGATCTTCAATTGTGGGCCCCTCCGGGGTGGCCCAGTCCATTGGTGGGAGAGCCATTTTATCGAGCCCCTTTGCTTTGTACTGGGGGTCGATGGTGGGGGCGGTGTCTGAGAAATCCTCCAAAAAATTTTGGAGTTTCAACAGTTGCATCCTCCTGGCCATCATTCTGATATAGTGCCAGCTTCGCACCTCCACATCATCCTGGAAACCTGCCCAGAAGTCCTCCATATGTATTTGATGGGGCTCCGAAGCCCGGGGAAGTGCCGTTGCTATTCTTCCATGCAGATCAAAATTCTTCCGTGCCAAATAAAATTCCTGCAGATTGTAACTCTTCAGCTCATTGTCTGCCTCTTTCACGGCGGCCAGACTGCAGGTGTAGTCCCCATAGGTGATTGGGAATAGGACGTTGGGGACCTTCTTGAGGGCAAGGAAGGCGTGCAACTCTATTATATGCCGGCAATATTCCAGCAGCATGATCTTGTCCCCACAGTGTTTGGGTAACAAGTAGGGTTTCCCGAAGAAGGCGGTGACCCTGATGTATGTATGATGCTGGAATTGAATATAGTAGTGCCCATAACTACTAACAAGCTTCATCGCCTCAGTGGACAGGCGGTATCCAGCATCCCGGGTGGGGGTGAGAAGGTGGTAATAAACGAACGAGTCATTCACCCGACAGAAATTGGGGAAGCTGGCTTCCCATTGGATTTGCGGGAAATAATCCCACGGTGCCTTTTGCCCTGGGCCAAACCTGATCACGCCATCTATGAGTAGACCATTGGAGTGGGGCCTCTATTGTGCTAAGGCCCAGAAAATGTAGGAAGACATGTAAAACTTTTTCTTCCTGCCTACCTGGAGGAACTGGGAGTCGATGTGATTGGAGATTATAGCCACCCAGTCGAAGAACTCTCCCTTGGTGTCCATGCCAAGGAGGAAATAGTACATCCATTTTGCAAATTCCTGGGCAGAGGGTTGCCCAAAAACCCGGGCCAATGCTATCATCCCCATCTGGATGCTCTCTTTGAATTCAGAGCGGGGAATCTCTATCTTCATTCTTTTTGGGTCCCTCTTTGGGACCTTGAGCCAGTGGGTATTCATATATGTCTAGGCCGCCTCCTCCAATTGTGTAAATTGGTCCAAGGCATCAGCCCTTGTGACCACTAATGCCCTATCAAAGTGTGGGATTCCCAATCCTACCTGGAGTGTGTCTGGGTCGAGGGATACCAGAGGAGTGGGGTAGCCCTCGGGTTCTGCGGCTGCAAGCATGACGGCCCAGACTGAAGAGTTGTAGTTGGCAGCCAGTGTCAGGATAAGCTCTGGAGACTGCACGAAGCATGGGAAGCAAGCTGCCCAGAGGATCCCGGACCCTCCGACGTTAGTCGCTAATTGGTCACCAGCCTGTCGCTGGATGTGCATGATTTTTACCAGGGCCTACATTTCTACCCAGGTTCCAACACTTGTGCCGGTTACAAATTTGATCTTGGACTCAATCTTTGAGCCGGTGATATCATTGTTCTGTACAAACTTCATGGTGAGAGGAAGTTTCTCCAGGGCCCTCTCCATTTTGGATTTTTTTGCTACCCTGGTGCTAGTTAAATGGATGTGATGGCGATGACGGCGGAGCCAACTGTCTGAATGCGCAAAAAGGGAAAGCCACTTGGGTGGAATTAATTGTGTGCATGGGGAATAAATGAGACTCTAACAGCCCTGATGGAGGAGAGAGAAAATTGCCTATTTGAAACCGTCCGAGAGCTGAGTTTCAAACAGGTGGTTTTCTGCCTCAAAAGCGAGTTCGAAGGCGAAAACCAGAAGCAAAGGTGACTCGACCAGCATGTCGAGTTACCTAGAAGGATATACACAAAGCTGAGGGATATATATAGAGAATAGAAGGAGATATATAGGGGTTTTACAACTATAATACATATATACATGAATATGCAATGCAGGATGACACCTGCGAGAAAACCAAACAAAGCAAAAACAAATATATACAACTATTTACATTATTTACGCTATTTAGAAACTTTACATTATTTACAAAAAGACAACTTCTGCACAAAGGGCGGATGACCCTCTAGCAGAGCCAACCCACCAATGGGTGACAAAAAACCAGAAACAAAGGACCGAACCAGATGAAACATAGAGAAGCAAAGCACAACCAGACAAACAAAAATGAAATGAAAACTGAAGCAAAACCAGCAAGCAGAAGCAAAGCAAAGAGGGGGAAAGGCGGAAGCGCCAACCTAAAAATGCAGAAGGAAGAAGAAAGGGCATATTACCACGGGAGCTCGAGTTGTCAAACTGTCAGAATCACCACCACGAAGCACTCACAATTGCCTGAGAACACAGAAGGTGTTAAGCTTTGATTATCACAAATCTTTTGTAAATGCGCTGTTAATCGCTTTAAAATCACTCTAATTCACTCTAAGTGCTCGAAGGTTTTAATTGCGGTAAGTGTGAAAGTGACAGATAAGACCCATTTATACCCGCGGTAAAGAGGCAATCCTCCACCTTCCGGTGACCTCCAGACAGGCAAAACCTCAGGACTCCGGGCCCGGGGATTCCTCGTGATGATATTCCTAAGAACAAAATGATAAAAAATCCTAGAGTCCGGAATCTGGTTCCCAACAAAAGGCAACCTCCGGGACCGAAGACCCGGAGACAGAAAACAAACAATAAAATGACACGCCTGGGAAGAAAACCCCAGAGAAAGAAAACAAAAGGAAAAGGAAGACAAGGTAAAGCCCGCAAAGCAAAAGCAGGCAAAAGGAAAAAGGGGGGACCCAAAATTTTGCACACAAAATGTAGGGACGGTGATGCAGGGCATAACAAATGGCGACTATCTGGGACAAATGCCTTAGCGCATTTGAGAACTATAGAATCTCTGGTTAGCAAAACTGGAACAAGCCACTTCAGGAAGCGTCTGATAGGCAAAGGGAAATATATCCAAGAGAATCCAACCATGCAGGAGCCAGTCCATAGTCTTTCATCAGTGGTGTCATGTGTGCTTTGGAAGGAAATCAAGCCGATGACCTTTAGGAGGAATAGAGAAGAGGCACTAATCACATCGAACCAGTCATCAATTTTCTCATTTTCGCCAGAGACCGGAGTTTCATCCCGCTTTTCCCCTTGTTATTTCATTTGTTCCCAGGTAGGGGAAGGCGGTACTTCTTTCACCATTAAGCTTAAGCTTAGATAATTTTAATGGCGGTACTTCTTTCACCTATCCACATGTGTTTAGATATTTGAAGAGGGGATGAAGCTCCAGACCCGGGAGGAATTTCTTTAGATTTTCAGACGTGGGTCAACCAATCAGTACAGCCGATCTACCCTCGGTGTGTCCAATTACTTGTTCCTTATATAATTATTGTTCACTGATTGCCAGACTTTTGGAGAGAACACCCAATGAAGATTCCTCAAAATGTGCCATAACCCGTGAAACAAGCCCCGGAGACCGGGTCGATTCCATCGTGCTAAAGATAGATTCTAAAGTTTACCATGCCGTAGACATTTCTCTAGAGGCCAGAGTTATGTGAAGCATTCCAATCCCTGTGAGACGGAGAAAAATGCCGGGACCACAAGAAAACCAAAAGAGAAAACAAAAACAACAAAAGGGGACTGCCCCGGAGGACAGTCGACAAGACTATCTACAAGGCAGGGTACCTCGCACAAGGCACCCGGAGGGAACTATTTACAAGTGGAAAGCTTTACATATAGTACAACTTAGGGCTAACTTACCTCTACTCGAAGTAGTGTTTGAGAAACTGCCCATTAACGGGCAATGCGACAGGTTCTCCAGTCAAAGTATTGAGGTGGTAAGTATTTGCCCCGCAGATTTCTGAGATCAAGTATGGTCCGAGCCAGAGCCGCTGGAACTTGGTATGCTTTCCATTCTTCTCCCGGGCCTTGTCCCACAACAGGACCAAATTCAAGATCTGAAAAGCTTTATATTGGGCTCTTCTGTCAGACCATCTCTTTACCACTGCTTGATGATGTGCGAAATGTTCAAGAGCTGCGTATCTCTGTTCTTCCATTCGCACCAGGTTCAAGAGCCGAACCTCTACGATGTTGTCCCTGTTGTTGAATTCCTGCATGAACTGTAATACTGGGATCTGTAAATTGACAGGGAATATAGGGTTCTAGCCATAAACCAGGTGGAATGGTGATGTTCCCAGGGCGGCCTTAATATGAATGTGATCCACCCAGAGGGCGAATTTCAGTTTTTGATGCCAATCCCAGGGATTTTGTTCTAACAGGTGTTTGATCACTTTGAGCAGATTCTTGTTTGTTGATTCAGCAACGTTGTTTCCCTAGGGATAATAGTTGCTGGAGGACTTTAGTGTGATCTTTCGATTGTAGGTCCATTCGAGTAACTATGCTAAAGAAAACACCGGACCATTGTCACATACTAAAGCGAAGGGCATTCCAAACCATGTGACGATGTTTTCTTCCAAGAACTTGATAACTACGTCCGCTGTGTTATTCTTACAAGGTATGGCTTCAGACCACCGAGTGCAGTAATTAGTAGCAGTAAGGATGTATCGGTGGTTGAAAGACGAGTTGGGGTTGATCTCCTTGATGAAGTCAAATGCCCATTGGGCAAAGGGTCTAGCCTCGTAGACTGGTTGTAGAGGCATAGTCGGGTTACGCTCACGATGCGCTGCAGTTTGACAAGTATGACATTTCCTAACATGAGCGTAAACATCTTTGAAGACACAGGGCCAATAGTATCCGACCCGAAGGATTTGATGGGCAGTGGCGTCGGCTGAACCATGCCCTATTCCAAACTGTCTGTGGAATTCGTCGATTATTCTTACAGCTTGGTCTTTGTCGATGCACCGGAGGTACACCCCCTCATAATTTCTATGGTAAAGCGCAGAGTTTTTGATCATGAAGTGTGCGCTTTTCATCCGCAGGGCACGGCGTTTGTGGGGAGGTAACCCCTCTGGGCATTTGTTGTTTAGTAATAGGTACACCAAATTGGTATACCACAGATCTTGGGTGATGGACTCCACCGTGTAAGTCTGACATTCTATGCGGGGAGTCTCCTTTGCCATCGCCCGACTTAGTCCTTGGCCCCGAACAATTTTCATGGGCTGCATTTCTAAGTCATATTCCTGGAGGATGGTCATCCATTTCCCCCGTCTCTCACCCAATTCACTCTGCATCAGCAAAGATTTGACGGCCTGGTCCAGAATGATAACATGCACTTTGCTCCGGAGAATATAATGCCAGAATTTCCTCACGGCCTGAACTAGAGAAAAGGCCTACTTTTCTAGCTGTGAATACCAGACTTCGGCGTTCTTAAAGGGGGAGCTCATGAAAGCTATTGGTCGCTCTTCCCCTTCAACTTTTTGGGTTAACACTGCCGCGGAAGAATGCGGCGAGGCAAAAGAGTAAATGTAAAACAGGAGGGAATAGTCCGAGCTAGCCAGGACAGGTGCCTCCATTATCGTCTATTCAATCTGGGTGAACGCCCATTTTTCTTCATAAATCCACTCAATTTTGGTATCCTTTTTCATCATCTCATTGAGTGGTTTAACTATTTCTACGAATCCCATGATGAATCTTCGTACGAAGTTGATTTTTCCTAAAAAGGATCGCATTTCTTTCTTGCTGCTAGGCATCTGCAGATTCAGCAATGCCTCAACTCTATCAAGGTCTATAGATATACCCTTCTCAGAGATGATATGCCCTAGCAATTTCCCCTCGGTGACCCTGAATATGCACTTCTTGGGGTTGAGGGATATTCCATACCGGCGACATGTCTCGCATATTTGAGCGAGATGGGTGGCGTGGTCGCGCCTGTCCTGAGAAAAGATAGTCAAATCATCCATGTAGATGATTATGCATCGATTGACAAGGCCTTCAAACGTAATATCCATAGCCTTTTGAAATGTAGCCCCTGCATTGATCAAACCGAAGGGCATTCTTCTGTACGCAAACATTCCCCACTTGGTGGTAAACACTGTTTTCTCTCTGTCTTCATATTTGACCATGACCTGGTTGTATCCCAAATATCCATCCAAGAAAGACATCATCTGGGATCCATTTGCTATCTGCAACACCTCATCCAATGAGGGGAGAGGATGATTATCCTTCTTGGAGGCCTTGTTCAAATTTTAAAAATCCACGCAAAGGCAGATCTCTCCGTTTTTCTTCCTCACGGGGACCAAGTTGGCAACCCACGTAGTGTGCCAGATTAGAAAGATTATCTGGGCTGACAACAATTTTTCTACTTCCTGATGAATCATAGGCTCTATCAGGGGGTTGACTGGTCTTTGCTTTTGCCGAAGAGGGCTTAGCATCTGGCTTCAGGGGAATAGTGTGGGTCATGATAGATGTATCATACATTTTTAAATCTTCATATCCCTAGGCGATTACATCAATATATTCTCGGAGAACCGTGAGAATCTTCTCCTTCTCCTCAGGGGAGCAGGAGGTACCGATGTGGATGATCTTTTCTTCACCAGGCTGGCCGATGTTAACTTTTTCAAACTTTCCTCCCTCAGGGGAGGATGACACCTTCTCACGGGCCTGAGGGTCTGAGTCAAAGATTCGTTCCAATGCAACCATCCCCTTTGGGATGGTGTTGGTGGGCAGGTCCATGATTCCATCATCTTCATCACCCTGTCCAGTGTCATCGTGGTCTTGTTCCTCCACTATCTGGTCCTCAAAGACACCAACATTTTCCATGAAGGCCAGGATATGTTGGTCATCCTCAAAAACCTGAAAGTGGGTAACATTGTCTGGAATGGACGGGGCGGGGACCATCTCAACTGAAAATCTCCGGAGTCGCGAGCTGGCCATTGGCTCAAGTGTGCTAGCGGAAACGGAAAGGGCGTCCGGGACATAGTTCCGTCGTCGGGGAATGAGGTCAATGCCAAAGGCATCAAAATCTTCGAGAAGGCTCCAAGCCCGGTTGCGGTATGCGGCCAGCCTTTTGTCATGACATGTATATTGACTCCAGATTTGTTTAACAACCAACTCTGAATCACCCAGAGCCCGGAGGCGGGTGATACCTTTCCTTAGTGCGAATAAGAGTCCAAGGACCAAAGCCTCATACTCTGTGACGTTGTTTGTATAGTTAAACTGCAGCCTATAGGATGCGAGGAAGGATTTCCCTCGCGGGTTGATTAATTCTACCCCGGCCCCACAGCCCTGTTTGGATCGTGACCCATCAAACTTAAGGGTTCATAAGTCATTGTTCGTAATCTGGGGCTGGGGAGGGGGAGTTTTCTTTAGATTGTTACTGGGGGACTTGGGAGGTGTCTCCCAGACTGCCGGCGTGAGAGTGGAAGTTTCATCTAGAGCTCTTGGAATTTGGGATTCCTGGGGAGATGACACCAAAGGAGCACCTCCCATAGGAGTACCGGGTCCCGGGGAATCCACTAAATGTTGCTTGTTCCGGAGGGTATCGAGTTGCCGGTTAGCGATCGAAAGACATGGCTCACACTCAAGCTCTAAATGTTTTTGGTAGTGCACTCGGCACCAAGTGCCAAATAGGAGTGTGGTGAGGGTTGCTGTGGCGTCTTGAGAGCTGACTTCAACTCTTATCTTTTCTTCTAAGTCCTGTGCTCTTTGCAGCATGACGGGATCCTCTCCGGGGATGAAATCAAATGTTAGGATTTCAAGAGGTCGGTACACCCCCAGAGAAGTCTCTGCAAAAAGGACTTCATTGACCCTCCCAACCTCGGTAAGGGCCTATTTCATCCGGGATTCACTTTCGACCTAGATCTGGTTTGATTCTCCTTCCCATGGAAGCCATAAATGGGTGAAGTCGGTCGAGAAGTATTCGTTCAAGGACTTAGACCAATTCTGACTTAGTAACATCCCATAGGTCTCTGGGATGTCCACCACTTGGATGTCAATGATGCTGGCTATCCTGGGGTCCTGGATAAGATGTATTTGGATGTTCTTTAATTCCCCCACCATTTTTACAGCAGTTTTATCCAACTAGATTACTGCGCCGTTAGACGGGGTGGGGTGGATTCTGAGCTTCTGACAAATGGACAAGGGCATGATATTACCCGAAGCTCCAGAGTCTACTAAGAAGTTGTGTATATTTTTGCCGTAAATGTTCAGGCCTAGTAGGAAGGGAGGATCCTCATTATTTCCCTAGAAGACAGCCGCATTAGCATCTTCGAATGAGACAGTCTTGGGTGGGCGGCTAACTGCTTCCGGGTTCCTTAAAAGCTTCAGAAGAGACTTCTTCTGCTTGGGACAATTTAGCAAAACCTCCATCAAGGTCATGGAGGTGGTGGTCCGTTCTAATGCTTTCGTAATATCGAACCTTCCTCCGGGGAACTGGTGATTTTCCTCCATGAGATCTTTTGCTTGGTTAGAGCTGGGACCTTTTAGAGGTACAGGTCGATCAGTCATGTTGTTCCGGGGAGGAGGAGTGTCTTTGACGGGAAGTGTAGGCGTGTAAGCTGGTCCTTTACCCACCTGGCTCCGGGTATTGTATGGAGCCCGTGGGTTAGTAAAGGTGTTGGCCTCAAAAGGCGGGATGGATTTGTCAAAGAGTCCCTGCAGTTCAGATTCTTCTTCATCTTCTTTGAAAGTTCCGAAGAATATGGTGTCGCAGGTGAAGGCACCATGGGTTGTCTCTTGGACAGGAGGTTCTGGAGGGGTAGCATCATGCGAATGTTGCTTGTCCAGTTGGGAGATCATGATAACTTTCTCCAAACTGGCGCAATTCACCTCGTTGTGTGAACCTGTATCGTGTAATCTACACCAGCTAGTCATGGGCTGGAAGTCTGCAACTGGCATAAAATGTGATGGTCCAACACCATTCTGGCTGGTGTTTTGGTTCGGAGGTGGGCCTCCGGTGTTAGCATTATTATTCCATTGTTGTTGGTTGGGCTTAGGCCCGTTGTTAAAGTTTCTTCCCCTGGCATTGCTATTTCGTTGGCTGGAGAAGATATTTCCCCTATGGGAATTTGAGTTCTGGGGTGCGTAGGACCCTGCCTTCAGCTGACCCATGTCCATAGTTAGGGTGGACAACATTCACCAGAGGGATTCGACCTCTGCAGTCAATTGAGTGTTAGCGTCACAATGTGATGGTTGTGGTTGTTGTTGGCTTCCCAGGAAGGCAGCAGGATTAGCCGGAGTTGAGGGCGGAAATCCTCCAGCCACAGACGACTGGAAGAATGGCACTCTGGATGGTTGTGTGTGAGTCTGTTGTGTCTGTTGTGGCTGATTCCAAGGGAAGACTTCCAGACCCGGTGTGATTTGGGTCTGGGCTGGGTAAACATACCGTGCCTATTGGTCTATCACAGGCGGCGGAGGATTCATCACCATCGAAGGGGCGCCCATTGCCAGATTGGGATTATATCCCCCAGTGTAAGCAGTTCCGCCAGGGATCATGTTGAAAGGCGTGTTCTGTCCAATCCCACCCGGGGATTTGTTGAGACCACGGGACAGTTCTAGGGCTAGGTTATAGACTTTCACCAAAGTGTCCCGGTCACTTGGGGTAGTTGTTCTCCAAAGGAGAGTGGCAACGAAAGGGTCCATCACATTAAGATAGGTCTGTATGGTTACGTCCGGGGATGGGATAAAAGGACCCGTGCACCGCTTCAGGGCATGTTGGAACCTATGGTTGAATGCTGTAAGAGGTTCATTGGGTTCCTTTCTGACAGAGATGAACTAGCTGTGGGACCAGGCTGGGTCCACATGTATGTGAAAGGCAGCTAGGAAGGCATCCTCCATATCCTGCCAAGTGTTTATAGAGTTGGCAGGAAGATTTAGGTACCAGTTCAACTCGCTTTGTCCTAGGGACAAGGGAAACATTCGAGTCACAACATCTTCATGTTGGATCCAGTGTCGGTTCATGGCATCTTTGTATGCTTGTAGATGTTCTTCTGCGGTCTGTGAGCCTAAGTGCTCATATTGTGGGCAGATCTTTTTCAGGTGAGAAGGTAAATCATTGGTTGCACCCAGGAAAGTGCCCATTGGGGACTCGGTGTTTTTGAAGTACGCGGCCATTGGGGGAACTATATGTTGGGTAGTTTGGGTACTGGTTCCTGAGATTGTCCAAGAAGCTTGGGTATTTGGTGGTATGCTAGATCCCCAGACAATAGTGGCTGGCGTGCTCTTCAAGGTTTGTTTCTTTCGAGCAGGG
The DNA here is from genome assembly GCA_018584345.1 of Thuja plicata. Classification (NCBI taxonomy): domain Eukaryota; kingdom Viridiplantae; phylum Streptophyta; class Pinopsida; order Cupressales; family Cupressaceae; genus Thuja; species Thuja plicata. The sequence goes on along the minus strand of MU228092.1, from coordinate 163,661 downwards.
GGCTCGAGTTTGACAAAATTTCTGGGATTCGGGGTAGATCTAAGGACTCTCTCAAATTTTGCTGGGGAGAAAGATCCAATCCCACAGAAGGTTGGCCTCCTAAAACTAGAGCTTGGGGAACCCTCTGAAGGTGTAAAATTAAAATCTCTGGAAGGGGATGAGCTCATGCCCTCCTTCTAGCACCAGTTTCTATTGACGGGGTTTTGCTGACTGGGTTCGCCAACAGTCATAAGTTGTCATCGTGTTCTAGGGAAACTGGCCAACTCCGCTTGTAAAGGTTATCCAGGGGAAATAAATCCTCTAGGCCTTCAAGCACCTGGGTGTTGGGTCACGATGGTGCGGGACTTGGTTGGGAGAGGTGACTGTTTTCGAGGGGGATAGCTGGTTTCTTCAACTCATCTCCTCCGGAGATTCGATCAAAGTAAGGGTTTTCCGGGCATTCTACACTTAGCAAATAAAATAAAAAAGATCCTGCAGGGTTAGAAGTATTTTATCTAACTATAGTCATGCTGTAATGTCCGAAACATCGATGACACTCTGATAAACTACACTAAATACCAAAGAAATACATAACCATCAGCTAGCATTTTATCAGTAGCAAGAGGAAAGAGTTTGTTAATCTACTTTAACATACCAGAGTAAGAGACATACATAACATTAAAACATGAAATACCATTAACTCAGAAGCAAGAGTGCCAACAACATCATTTCCAAGAATCCTTCTTTCTTCATTAACATTCAGTCCAGCAAGCACTAGTGTGTGATACAATGGTGGCTCCAGGGGAGCATCTAACTACCAAGAACAGAACAATGGAGCATTGAGCTCTGCAACTAAAACCAGGAATTACTTTGCTATTGCTTTGGACAACAAAATCATCAATTTTGCCGACCCTTAGAAATGGGCCGATTTGCCTATTTATACAACTCTTTGCTAACCCTAACCCTATTTACATCAAGTTCCAATAAAATATAATATTCGGGGGCCGGTACTACCTGCGCCTCCCTACAAAAGACCTGGAGACGGAATAGGTCTGTCATGTCAGAAGAATAAGATAAGAATACAACGGAAGAATCAGTCTTGGGAAGAGAACCGAGAAGGAGAAAGAAAGAAGTAGGTCCCTCGAAGATCGAGGCTACATGCCTCATAAATGGGAAATGTGGTGCCCTGTCTTCAACGTGCTAGATGTACCTCTAAGTGGCGCCTTGAGAAGACCACCCTGTCAGAAAACCAACTTCCGAGCAAACACCCCTTGATGTGCCCAACTACCCTCTGACAGTCTTATTAACCACCTCTGAAAGTGACCGGTCGGCCTTGGGGACCGAGACACGAATCACTTTAAAGAACACAAAATTTTAGATCCGGGATCCGGGAACTTACGTCCCAAAAAGAATAAAGAATACTCAATGTGAGTTTTTACCCGGCCTCTGGAGAAAGCTTAAGGTTGCTTGTTATTGTTGAAGGCCTGAAGGAGGCAGGAAATGCCGTCTTCATCTACATGCTTCAGGCTGGCCCTTCTGTGCCTGGCTACTTCAACTTGTTCCCCTAACTCAAGAACATTTTCTTTAAATTCATCCGTCATCCTTGCCGTGTCATGGCCCTTAAGTATCATTTCCGTTAATTTTTCCATTTGGGCCCCATCTATCCCCTCCAGGGATTGGTATCGGGATTGCATTATTTCATCAAAACTCCCCAAAATTGAATCTTTGGGGGTGTACGTATCTGTACTAAGGGGATCAGTCCCAGAAATCTTTGTTATATAAGAATTGAATAAATTAGAAGGATATTTTACGTTGTGTACCTTCTCTTGCAAGGACTCTACTAGTTGCTTGGTTACCTCCAATGTGAGGTCAAGTCTGGCATGCTGAGTCCTTACAAAATTAAATGATTCCTCACCTAGAATTCTGGATTTGGAAATGATATCTTCCCCCAAGGTGAGGAGCTCTTCGAGCTCTACCTTCCATGCTTGGTAGTTTTCACCGTCACTCTCCCACTGCTCAATGAGTTCCTCTCCCTAATGGATGACTTGTCGGGCTATGTACAAGTCTGGGAGAGTGGACGCCAGGAAACGCTGGGTGTTTCCTATCTGTAGAGTGACCCATTTGTCTACTGCTTGGGCCTTCTTTTTCATTACTCGCAGGGAGTCTATGTTGCTCTGCGGTAATTTTTCTGAGGTGGAGGCCTCCGGAGGAGCGGTGTTGATGGGTCTGGCCAGCTTAGTGAACAATCCCATAAGATTTGCATTCTTCTCCTTTTCAGCCTTGAGCCTCTGGGCCTCCTTTTCATATCGAGCCTCTACTGCCCCTGCTGCCTCCTTCAGCAAATCCACCTCGCCCTGCTTTCCTCTTTTTCCCAGGGATACCCCTGCAATGTTGTAATCTACAGGATCTGCAGTCGCTTCATCAGCATCTGGGGGAGGTGTCCCCACCATGGCAATGGTTTCTCTGCCCGGCCCAGTTCACAGAGTATGAACTGTCTGGGCTTTCTTTGCTTTTGGTGGGGCCTGGGCTTGGGCCATCATTTCCGCCAGGGAGAGAGGAATTACCGGAGGAGACTGAGCCTTTCTCTTTTTGCTTTCTACCAGCCACTGAGGTAGGAGAGGTGGCCTTCCTGCCAGAATTTGTTCTCCTAATTCTCTCCCAGTCTCTGGTGGCTGTTGCTCCTCAACATGGATCTCACCTGTTCCTCCCTCGGCCTCAACTTCTTCTGCAGCAACATTCCTCTCAACTTCCATCCCCTCAACCTAGTTCTGTACATCAATCGCTGGGTCTGGATCCTGGTAGGTTTCCTCGGGGATTTCTTCTTCAAGCTGCCTTTCTTCTTCTTGTTCTTCTTGCTCTTCTTCTTCTGTTGGGAGTAGGGGAGGTATCGGGCCAAGATTCAGAGTTTGGGCCGCTGTGATAACCTGCCCGAAGGTTACCCCCAGGAGTGGCCCTTGAGACGTGGTGGCTGGGGTTACAATTATTCCCGAAGGTCCGATTTCCCCAGCGGATGCCATTTGTTCAACTTGCTTTAGTTGGTCTACTCCCGGACCTTGCACTGCTTGAGCCCCGGAGACAATCTCCAGTCTTGATTCTTTCATCTGCTACTCTTGCCTTTGTGTAGGCTCTCATTCTATTTCTTGTTGTCCCGCAGCCTCTTGTTCCTCCCCCGGGACTTCTGCATCTGCTTATGTATCATCTCCCTGTAAGTTCCCAAACTCATCAGCTGCAAATATGTCAAATTCTTCCTCTGGAGGGGGACTGTCCGGGACCTCGGTGGGCTCTATTTCTTTCTCCGGCTCTGGGAAACTAGAGGAAAGAATCCATATTTCTCGAGGGAGGGATGTTTCTGGTGCCGGCTCAGGATTTTCCTGTTGGATGTGCTTTCTCTTCCTCCGGGTGACCAAAGGTGGCCCCGCATCGGCCATTGCTGCTGCTTCTACGGGATCCACCCCCGTTTCCCTCACCATCAGGGCTGCCAGCAATGGGGAGGAAGGGGACGAATTGGTCCGGCCATGCGTGGGGGAGTGGCCAGGCTCATAATTAATTGCTCCCTCATCTTCTGGGAGGCTGCCACCAACTATTTTATTTGTTCCTATATGGGGACTTCCTGCGTAGAAGGGGATGTAGCTACTTTCTTCTCTTTGTTTACACCCTGCGAGGAAGTCCCGGCCCCCGGGGTCAATCTGGGTCCCGACTGTGGTGCTGGCCTTGGCGCCGGTTGGGGAGCTTGGCGAGTACTCCTAGGGAAAACCCTTCTGAAGTAGGTGTGACTTCGCTCAACCACCTCCCGGGTGAAATCTTCAATTGTGGGCCCCTCCGGGGTGGCCCAATCCATTGGTGGGAGAGCCATTTTATCGAGCCCCTTTGCTTTGTACTGGGGGTCGATGGTGGGGGCGGTGTCTGAGAAATCCTTTGGAAATTTTTGGAGTTTCAACAGTTGCATCATCCCGGCCATCATTCTGACATAGTGCCGGCTTCGCACCTCCACATCGTCCTGCAACCTGCCCAGAAGTCCTCCATATTATATTTGATGGGGCTCCGAAGCCCGGGGTAGTGCCGTTTCTATTCTTCCATGCAGATCAAAATTCTTCTGTGGCAAATAAAATTCCTGTAGATTGTAACTCTTCAGCTCATTGTCTGCCTCTTTCGCGGTGGCCAGACTATAGGTGTAGTCCCCACAAATGATTGGGAATGGGACGTTGGGGACCTTCTTGAGGGCAAGGAAGGCGTGCAACTCCATTATTTGCCGGCAATATTCCAGCAGCACGATCTTGTCCCCATAGTGTTTGGGTAACAAGTAGGGTTTCCCGGAGAATCCGGTGACCCTGATGTATGTATGCTGCTGGAATTGAATATAGTAGTGCCCATAACTACTAACAAGCTTCATTGCCTCAGTGGAAAGGCGGTATCCAGCATCCCGGGTGGGGGTGAGTAGGTGGTAATAAATGAATGAGTCGTTCACCCGACAGAAACTGGGGAAGCTGGCTTCCCATTGGATTTGCAGGAAATAATCCCACGGTGCCTTTTGCCTCAGGCCAAACCCAAGCACGCCATCTGTGAGTAGGCCGTTGGAGTGGGGCCTCCATTGTGCTAAGGCCCAAAAAATGTAGGAAGACATGTAAAACTTTTTCTTCCTACCCAGCTGGAGGAACTGGGATTCGATGTGATTGGAGATTATAGCCGCCCAGTCGAAGAACTCTCCCTTGGTGTCCATGCCGAGGAGGAAATAGTACATCCATTTTGTAAATTCTTGGGTGGAGGGTTTCCCAAAAACCCAGGCCAATGCTATCATCCCCATATGGATGCTCTCTTTGAATTCAGAGCGGGGAATCTCTATCTTCATTCTTTTTGGGTCCCTCTTTGGGACCTTGAGCCAGTGGGTATTCATATATGTCTGGGCCGCCTCCTCCAATTGTGTAAATTGGTCCAAGGCATCAGCCCTTGTGACCACTGCTGCCCTATCGAAGTGTGGGATTCCTAGTCCCGCCCGGAGTGTGTCTGGGTCAAGGGATACCAGAGGAGTGGGGTAGCCCTCAGGTTCTGCGGCTGCAAGCATGATGGCCCAGACTAAAGAGTTGTAGTTGGCAGCCAGTGTCAGGATAAGCTCCGGATACTGCACGGAGCATGGGAAGCAAGCTACCCGGAGGATCCCGGACCCTCCGATGTTAGTCGCTAATTGGTCAATAGCCTGTCACTGGATGTGCATGATTTTTACAGGGCCTGCATTTCTACCCAGGTTCCAACACTTGTGTCGGTTACAAATTTGATCTTGGACTCAATCTTTGAGCCGGTGATAGCATTGTTCTGTACAAACTTCATGGTGAGAGGCAATTTCTCCAGGGCCCTCTCCATTTTGGATTTTGTTGCTGCCCTGGTGTTGGTTGAAGGAAGTTCCGGACTTCCAGGAGGGGAGGACATAGATTCTTCAGACATGTTTGGAATATGAAGTCTGGGAACCTGCAAGACAAGACGACCGTCAGAAATTATTTATGAAAATAATTACTCCGGGGTCTGGAGAACTTACCACCGCGATGTTTTGCTTTCCTGAAAAGTTAGTATCATGCAAAGGAAACCAAAAAGCAGAACATATTGTAAACTTTAGATATTACACATCCAGGTCTGGGGATTTTATCACACTTGGTAAGGACATAGGATGGGTGGTGGTAAAAAGGCCCAAGGTTCAGAGAAATGACCGTTAGCAAAGATGAATGAAAGAGCAAGTTGTCGAGCCCATGTGGAGGCCATGTGGGTTGGCATTAAATAGATGTGATGGCGATGACGGTGGAGCCAACTGTTTGAACGTGCGGAAAGGGAAAGCCACTTGGCTGGAATTAATTGCATGCATGGGGAATAAATGAGACTCTAACAGCCCTGATGGAGGAGAGAGAAAACCACCTGTTTGAAACCGGCCAAGAGCCGAGTTTCAAACAGGTGGTTTTCTGCCTTGAAAGTGAGTTCAAAGGTGAAAACTAGAAGCAAAGGTGACTCGACCAGCATGTCGAGTTACCTGAAAGGATATACACAAAGCCGAGGGTATATATAGAGAACAGAAGGAGATATACAGGGGTTTTACAACTATAATACATATATACATGAATATGCAACACAGGACGACGCCCGCGAGAAAACCAAACAAGGAAGAAACAAATATATACAACCATTTACATTATTTACATTGTTTACAAACTTTACTTTATTTACAGAAAGACAACTTCTGCACAAAGGGTGGACGACCCTCTGGCAGAGCTGACCCACCAACAGGCAGCAAAAAACTAGAAACAAAGGACCGAACTAGATGAAACACAGAGAAGCAAAGCACAACCAGACAAACAAAAATGAAATGAAAATCAAAGCAAAACCAGCAAGCGGAAGCAAAGCAGAGAGGGGGAAAGGCGGAAGCACCAACCTGAAAACACAGAAGGTGGAAGAAAGCGTAGATTACCACAGGAGCTCGAGTTGTCAAACTGTCAGAATCACCACCAAGAAGCACTCGCAATTGCCTGAGAAAAAAGAAGGTGTTAAGCTTTGATTATCACAAATCTTCTGCAAACGCGCTGTTAATCACTTTAAAATCACTCTAATTCACTCTAAGTGCTCAAAGGTTTTAATCGCGGTAAGTGTGAAAGTGATAGATAAGACCCATTTATACCCGTGATAAAGAGGCAATCCTCCGCCTTCCGGTGACATCTGGACAGGAAAAACCTCCAGACTCCGGGCCCGGGGATTCCTCGTGATGATATTCCTAAGAACAACATGACAAAAAATCCCAGAGTCCAGAATCTGGTTCCCAACAAAAGGCAACCTCCAGGACCGAAGTCCCGAAGATAGAAAACAAACAACAAAATGACACGCCGGGGAAGAAAACCCCAGAGAAAGAAAACAAAAGGAAAAGGAAGACAAGGCAAAGCCCGCAAATCAAAAGCAGGCAAAAGGAAAAAGGGGGGACCCAACATTTTGCAAACAAAATGTAGGGATGGGGATGCAGGGCATAACAGATCCTTGAGACCTTCATAGTCTTCACTCAAATCCTAATTTACATAGTTGATTTCACATTCACAACTCTGTCTCACCCAAAATTCCCACTATGTTTTTTTTTTTTTTGCATTGGTGAATCAGGCTCATGATTTTATATTTCATTCAACCAACAAGAAGTTGGTTACAACGTCTGATCGGTGCATTTTTTCAAACACTTGGTGCTTCTCCTGTGTGATCAATTCATGGGAAATATTCACTTTATAATGGAACCTTCAACCCATAATCACTGAACTCAAAGGCAATATCCTGGCATCTTTTATTGGGAAAAGAAATATGTGTTGAATGTGCATGTTACAGGCCTTGACTTCTAGACTTAGTTTCATGGATTGGGAGATTGAGAATACTCGATCATTGAGAAAGAGACATAATGTGCTATCAAGCAAACATGTTTGGAAGATCTTCAATCATACTTTCATCAAAAAATTTGTTATCATCATGATTTAGTTCATCCTTTTGCAATCAGTAAAAGTAATTATTCAGGCCATATGAAGCACCCGATATCACATGCATGAAATCTGTAAGTCCCAAACTATTTCTTCAAACAACCTTTAACTTCTATGACCAATCTCGGTGCCCAATATATGGTGTCATCGAGCTTCTATCAAACAATTCACATTTATCCTTGGTAAAGTAATGGCTTGAGTCTTTCCATTTGGATGTAAATAACCTTTGGACTCTCAACTCTTCATTTGTGGCTTTGACATGTCTTCTGTGGATCGTGTGACTCAATCATTATCTCAAACAAAGAAATATTCTTCTAATACCCTAATTCCCTTATATTAAAAAATGAAGATTCATATGCTCGACTGATTGAACCTTTAGTAGTTGGGGGAGGCACACATTAATGCACTCAAGAACAATAGGATCGTGCTTAATCTTGCTCAATTCCATCACTGACAACCATATAGAGTCACTTTCTGAGTCGATCATGAACCTTGATGATTACGAAGTTGATCCTATGCATATATCATAATGAGTTTCTCTCATCCATGTGAGTGTCTTGAGCACCCTACAGCTAACCCCGAAATCCATTGGCTATAGAGATAACAGTCAAATTCTTTAGGATGGAAAATTCACAAATCAATCATGATGTCTAGAAAAAAGTTCTGACTTTTGTCTATAGAGTTCCTAACTATGTATTTTTTTTTTGTGAAGAGCATAGTATGGTGGCATTTTTTAACAACAACAAAATTCACTAAAGGGTTGGTAATTTGGTTCAAGAGGTGCACGATCCTCGTGAATTGCATCCAGTTCACAAATTAGAACTTGATAAAAATGTCCTTTTCTTACACCATCTCTATAAAATGTGATTTGCAGTGGCTTTTTCCATATTGCCCTATGAAATAAATCAAAAGTTCTTTTATTATTTCTCCAGTCCATTTCTTGCTTCTCATTTTTAAGGAGATATCCCCCAATTCTTTGTTTTTACTCGAACCGCTCACTATGCAACCATGTAAATCTTGTTATCCTTTAAATCACAAGAACTATCATTATTGAATTTGATCATCACATAGATGTCTTAAAGGCTTTAATAGATTAATCAAGTCATGACAACTTTGACTAATTGAACCTTGCCTTGTCATGCAACGAGCTTAATATTTTAGCAAATGAATAATTTGAACTTTGAAGTATTGAAACTTGAAAATTACCAAGGAGTTTAGCAACTTGATTTGATACACAGTGAACATTTTGGACTTGAATCATTTACAAGCAACCTTTTATCTAAATCTGAATCCTTGAGGCCAAGAATGTGAACCCTGAATCTGAATTGTGATACTAATCTTGAACTTTCAAACTGGAGGACTTTAAAACTGAACTTTGAAACCACAACCTTCACAATCTTGAAATACTAAAATTGACCTTGCAACCCTTGAGCCTTATAGGAGAGATGAAATTTTAGCCAACTAAACCATTTTGAATCTGTTCCTTAAAACTTGTATGGGCTTTTGAACATGAGTCATGTATCTTAAATTTTGAACTTTAAACTTTGAACTTTTTGGTTCCAAGTTCAATACAACTGGGAATGCTGCTCCTTCACAATTATACTTTTACAAAAGCATCATTAGCAATACAAACCCACAATATATTGGGAAAATTTAGGAATTCTTTCCATGGGGCTGGTTTTTGAATGTTTAAAATTGGGGCGCTAAGGGTAAGCCAACAGTTTTCTCTGACTGGGGATAAGCATTGTAAAGTGCATGAAGATTCTAGAAATCTCTGGTTAAAGGCTAGTGCCTTATCCGTTGGGCAACAGAGTTAAGGCAAAAATGGAGAATAGGAAGCTTCTTGGGGATAGGGCAGAGAGGAAACATTGCAACTACCAAAACAAAATTGAAAATAGAAATAGCTACACCTAACACCTAAACTAACTAGCACAACCAAAAACTTTATTTACAATAGACATGGCTAGCAGCCCATACCTCCAAAGATGTCTCTCGCTACTCATGTAAAGTCATTGACCAGTTATGAGAAGCATCTGCTAGTGTGGATGAGAGGTTGATACATGAGATGTACCACTATAAACAAACATTTAATAATTGTTGCAAGAAGAGATCTGGCCATAATATGCTGCAAAAACATAGAAATCATGTCAGATCCAAAAAGCCAATTCACATCATAAATTTTAGGCCACCATGTTTTAGCACCATCTTAGGTGAGGAGATTCAAATAAAAAATAACCTTATCATTCTCTTTGGAAAAGTGGATTAAACCATTAATAAAGGAAAGATTGGGGAAGTTTCTTGTAGGAACCTTCAAATCAAAACCTAACGCTAGGCTTGCTAAAAATCTGTCTCTTGTAAGTTTGTCAACAATTTCATGTTTAAAATAGAATACCTCCAATACTTGAGGCTAAAACCATTCTTTTTAAGTTGGTGTGAAATAAAACAACAATGCCTCATATTCTACCTCCTCCTCAAGCTCAAAAACATTACGCTCTAGATCATCAATTAATACGTTCTGATCAACACTAGGCCAAACAAAGAAAGCATTTGGATTTTTAATTTCAGAAATCAAAGGCTTCAAAGATAAAATACTCTTCACCTCAAATATACTCTTATGGTTTTCATTATGTACCTTGGTGATCATTTGGAAATCATAGATCAAGTATTCTTTAGTTGTCTCTAATAGCTGAGGATGGTTTGATAAGGAGGCTTCTAACTGACTTTTGTGTTTTGGATGCACGTCTACCTTCCTACTTCACTGTAGCATGGTCATGCCACCATGGTTTACAAGATGGCCTTCCTTTTTATTGTTCCAGTCACATAGATCATAAGGGATGAAGAGGGGATTATCCTAAACTACAAAATCTATGATAAATACAGCATATGAGTATAATGCATTCATGCTACCCCAAACAATCTCACCATCATTATTCCCCAATTGATTCTCTATTGTTGCAATGCCAACTATATTTTTTCCTTGGCATTTGGAATAAAAATCAAAATTCAAAAATTCTTCTTGCATGTTACGAGCTGAACTACCCTTATGGTATCTAGTTAAAAGCAATAATTTTTTAAAACTACTTTCAACGATCATAGGATCAAACTTAATAGAAAAAACCTCTTCTTGCTGAATGTGATTAAAATCTTTATTGAGTGAAAATAAATATTGGAAATCATAAGTTTTTATCTCTTTATCATCACTTACCAACAACCCTTCTATCGCATGAGGCTCTTCTTGAAAATGCATCTCCTTTTGTTGACCTTGTTGCTGATTTCCCTTTTGTAGCTAATCGGGACTCAAAAGCACTGATGATTCTATCGTTGTTGCTGAAGAATATTGATCTTTAGAGGCCGAGGGATTAGAGAGAAAGGAATTTTTAATCTCAGATTTTTCTCTTGATATCTTTGCAGCAGCTGGGATTCTTTTATTAAAAATTTTGAGATCATCAAACCTTTTATGCACACATTCTAGCAGTATGGTAGATCATCGATCTTTAGTGGGATTTAACTTATCCCTTTCAGCTTCACAAATTCTCCCTTTGAAGGCATTCCAAAGATACTATAGCATCTCATCTCTCTCTAAATTAATTTCATCAGTAGTAGGATTCCTTCTTGGTTGTTCCCTAGAGTGTATTTCTTCTTCACTCATAACTGAGCAATTGTAAGAGATATAACTAGATAAGATTACCAGAGTTTCTTCCTCCACAACCTCCAGTTCTTTTTCGAGCTACTATAATTTTCTCTTGCATGCATCCAAGTCTTTGAGCTTGTGAAATATGTGACACAAACTCATCCATAGTAAGGCAGAGGTGTGGTCATCTTCAAGTCTTATCTTCAACTTCACAACCTTTGAAATACTTTGTTTATAGTGTTCCCAGAAATATTGTAAAACCTTATCATTCATCCAAAGAATCTCTGGGATAGTGGGGCCTAGTCTTTTTCCCATTCTTACAACTCTTTTGGATTTTTCATTAAGAATCAGAAGAGTCACCACTTTATCAGAGTTGCCAATCTCCTACACATAGAGATATATATATAAAATTGAGGAAACAAATATTAAATACTAATTTTTGTTTCTGGTTCCCCAGTAGAGTCACCAAAAATACATTAGTAAATAGATTTGTCCTTCTAAAAACACCATCAAAATAATCTCTAAATGCCCAATCTAAAAAGTACAATCTGATACCAACAATTGGAAAGACTATCATGAGATTGATAGCTTCCCTCTGAATTGTGAGGTACAGTTCCCCCTTCAATGATTTTCAATGTATCAAAAACCTTGATATGTCTTTAACCTGAAGACACGAAGGCATGTTAACATCCACCCATAAACATGGAATGAATATGGTTGTTAAATTCACAAACTTGAAAGAAGAGGAGAAAGACAAACATATGACCAACTGATCACTTGTCTACCATTCTCACTTGTAGAGAAATAAGAGTTAAACTTTATACTTATCTCTCTCTGTGTGTGAATGTATAAAACCCCCTGGTTCCATAACCCACACAAATTATTGATAAATGGAGCAAGACATACAAGAAATAAGATTTTAATAATCAACAAATCATTTGCAGTCAGAAAATATTAATCTGAACCAACAGATTCAAGGTAATGCATTCATTTATTTCAAAATATAATCAAGTATGACCAACTGATCACTTTGACCCTTGCACCATACTCAAAATACAAAAATAGAGTTTATAAATCCCTCCCGTCTCTCTATTACTGTTATCCTAATTTTCAGCATGCATCAAAATAATCATAAATAGAAAGAGATTGCATTTTAGGAGTCCCATTAATATTATCCTTTAGGTACTATTAATCAACATTTTATAATTACATTCATTTTCAGAAATTGTCATTTTGTACTCTAAGAATTGATCACATTCCAGAATTTTTAAATTACAATTTTGATCAATTACATTGTGCATTCAAGCTGAATG
>MU228092.1:139428-151207 GCA_018584345.1 Thuja plicata | reverse complement strand
TTCAAGCTGAATGTATTATACAAATGTTATTTCATCTTTCTTTTCATGTCAAAACAATAGTACATTGCAGAATAAAAGGCATAATTGAAAGTATGGAGTAGAGGTCCCATGCATTGCCTTGTGGTTGTTAAAATGATGCTTGCATATTAGGTCTCCATTGCTGGTTGCATATTAGGTCATAGGTCTTCATAGTCCATCTTCATCTGCATATAGGTCTTTTTAGGGTTTACCTGCATCATGGTGAAAAAGATGTTAGATCCAGTTGGAGCTAAGCAATACATGTTACATAAACAACACACACTCAATCCTTCTCAAAATTGCATATCAATCTGATAAAATCAATGTAATGAGAAAACATTCATCTATAATATCTGAAGAATAGTATTAAAGGGACTTGTTCTAAACATGAAACCTTTTGCTATGTATGATCACTTTGATATATGTTATTCTTCTCTATATAATCAGATATCTGAATGAAAGGGACTTAGTATTACCATCTGAGAAACCTTTTTCATGATTAGATCAACCTTTGAGTTCACCAAATGACACAAACCAACCAATATTCATGAGTGAATGTTTTCCTACATTCACTCACAAATATTAATTGGTGCATATGATTTGGTGACCTAATAAATTGAGTGGTATTTTGTGTGCAAATGGATAGGTATCTATAACTGAATATAGGAAACAAAATAAAATGATGCAATGGATGTCACGAGCCCGTGCTCAAACTTCACATAATCCATTGTATGTAGAAGGATGGTTGATATCTCAGAAGGTTTTTGCTCATATACATAAGAAGGATTAGATGCAGACATATGAAGGAGTCAAAAGATGCTATAGAAAGGACATGAACAAAGAAAGCTTGAGAATTGGAGAATTGAAAGACTCTGAAGATTCACTGTTTTATGCATATAATGGAGAATGAGAAAATGTTGTTACAAGTAAAAGCATGGAACAAAAGATGTGAAAACTAAAAGTAAGGACAAAGATTAATAGTCTCAAATCAGCATGGGTTTACACATAGAGAAAGCAAACATAATGGAAAAAGTATTACAAGATATCTAGAAGCTTTTTTAAATGAGACTATGCTTAATAGTTCTAAAATATTGCAGTGTATAATGTGTTTTAGACAAACTGTTGAGACAGTTTCATTTTTGCAAAGTTTACATCTCATATAGATGTTTTGAAAAGATAAACATTCATAATAATAGTTCAGGATAGGTAAAGAATTGTATATGCAGATTGGAATTACTATTTTGAAGTAAAACCCATGGGAGTCATGAGCCCGTGATCGAACCCCACGGGTTTGTTCTTTCCCATGTATACTTCAAAAGAAAAATAGTGTATTTTTACATTAAAGACAGTAGCATATTCAACATATTTGTGCTAACATGCTAAAGAGATGCTTAGTATTGTCATCAAGACTGTAAACTAAAAGTGTTTTTTAACATAATGTTGCAGTTCAAATGTATTATATGTGTTTTTAGACAGTGGAGTGTCATCAAACAAAGAAGCATATATTGTGCTTGCTACATTTTTGTATTCAAAGACAGCAAGAATGATGTTTTTATTAAAACATTCAGACAATACAAATCCTGTGTTTCACTTCAAAATTGAAACAAGCATTAAACCGACAACTTCAAGTACAAAGCCGTGTAGTTATTTGAAAGTAATGCAAATTATAGCATGTGGGGATGACAGTAAGTTTCAACATCAAGTAGTACTAAAGTTCATGGGCTTGATAGTAAACAAATAATAGTTCAAGAGTTGTATGAAGATTTAAAGCTACAGTCGACATCAAGCAAAGACCACCAACATGCATTAAACTCTTAGAAAGTTCACATTGATGTAGTAAGTAGAGATAAATAAACAATAGAGGAGATGATCACTTATCTGTATGTACAGAAGCTGCTGGTACATTATACTTCCAAATCATGGTTGTATCAACTCGCAGTAGAAATGTGAAGCTTATGAATTAAAGATGTCATAAAGTTTGAAGAGAATACATTCACTGCACCTTTCAGTCATAAGCTACATTTTGATATGCTAAAGAGATTCATGGTTCCAGTCTCAACATGGTGGTTGAGACATGTCTAAAGGAGGAAGTTAAAAGACATACAATGGAGGCCACGGTGTTTTTCTTAGTTACATGTCACACAATGAACTGGGAATAAGTCTGAAACTATGAATGAGATGTCCCTAGTTTAGAGCCAGGGTTCATGGGTCGACATCTCAATCAAAGTTTAAGACCACTCCAAGATTGCAGTGGCAGTAAATTCCAAATGTATAGTGGTGGTCACAAACAGAAAAAAACTCCCCGAGTCTTCTTTATACATTGCAGTTCAAAACCCGCAATGGTGGTAAAACAACATAAAAGAAAACCCAAGTTATAAACAACTATGCAGCACCATTTGTATTGGCATGATGACACTATATCATTAAACATTCCAAAATTCAAGCAAGTGCAAGATAAATTATAGTTGGAACTCGAGTTCAAAGCAAATGAAGATCAAAAGCCATGGCCTTTACTAAAGAAGAATGCGACAACAAAGATGCCATGTGTTACATTGAGCATGTAAACAACAATTTTCCCTCATAAAGCTCATGAAACTCAAAGTTTCTCTATAGAACAGAGGCAGAAACATAGCAGAGATTCATGGTTTCTAGTTTCAACATGGCGGAAACATAGAGCAAAAAACCCTAAGATGCAAATGAAACTAATGAACGAAATGCATTGTGTTTTACTCTCATTTGGAATCCATTGTCAGATGGAGTAAATGCATTTATAGTCCCAGTGCATCAACATTCCCTCCTTGTTGCCACATTGATACTTTTTGTGCCATGACATAATGAAATGTCCCTTCCAACTGATGGTGATCAAATCAATTACAAACTGTGCTGGTTACCAAACCACAGCAACATCAACCACAGTTGAATGGTGTCGATAGAGTTAGAGATGGGTGATGTTGCTGAGTTGATAAGGGTTTCAAACCCTTTGATGTTAGATAGTCAGGTTTTTGAATAGGGTGATAGAACACTGCTAAATTTGAATGTCATGTATTCGAAATATGGTAAAGGATGTAATTTCTCTATTGGTAATTAGTATATGTAGACGTGGGGGGTAAAACTTAGGGTTTTGTTAGAGGGAAATTGATTAAACCCTATAGTTATGGAGAGTTTTTGGAGGGCTTTATTTTTGGAGGGAAGATTATTTGAAATAAGCCATGTTGGCTATTTAGTGAGAGTTTTATCTTTATGTTAGAGGGGGGTCAATTTGGTGGATAGGAGAGCTTTAGTGAATTCATTATTCCTATAGTTGTTTGTTCATTTTTTTGTATTCCAGTGTAGGTTCATGATTGTAATTTCGGTTTTGTGCAAGAGGATTTCACTATTCCTTGCCATTACTCAGGAATTCATACATTTAACTTGTATACAGATTGTTGAGAATAATATAGTTGCCCCACTTTTTCATACATCTTATTGTGATCATTTGTTCAAAGTTCCTTTTCAATTTTCTGCATCTAAGAGTAATATCTTTGTAAATATAGATTAGTGAATTGCATTGATTCCTATTCTATATCATAGAATATAAGCCTTTTGCAGAATATGCATGTTGTTAATAGTTAGAGTACTACTTGTGGTTAAACCCTAGTTTTGGCCTTCCAATTAACCTATGTATTGAGTAGTGAATAATAGTACAGAAATCACTAGGGTATGATAAGTGGATGTCATTTTAAAGCTTCAAAAGGATCTGAATCTCTTTGGTGTATCACCTTTTTCTAGTTTTCATGCTAGTTTAATTTTAAATCTTTCTCCCCTTTTCTCAGTTAAATTTTCAATCAGGAGGTGATATCCCATACTAAATAGGAGCTGACCTAGAATCTAGAGACTCTTCCTCATCCATAGTTCACCCACAGCTAGAGGAAGTTTCCATTGTCAGATAGAATTGCCATTAAAGCCTTAATGCCTGATTTAGGGTGACAATTCTAAGCCTGAATAGTTTTTGGCATGCCCGGTGGGACAGTGAACTACTTCTTAGTTCTGATTTAAGTTTTTTGAATAATTTTAGCTCTGAGTGTGGATTTTAATTAGAAAAACTCCAACAAGATCAAACAAGCAAGGATTTGTGTACTAGGAGTTACAGTCAAGCAAAAGAGGAGGAAGATCATCTAGAGGTGGAAGAACATCACAAGATCCAAGAGGTGCCCTATTGAATTCAAACTTCTCTTCATTTGATAATCCCATTTTTGAAGATCAAGCTGTGAATTTAGAAGAACTTGAGGTTATTTTTGAAGAGATCACTCTTTCTAAGGATCTGAGTGTTCCTACTCATTCCGGATCAAAATTTCCAAGTATTGAAGATTTGTCTATAGATAATTCTATTTTTGGAGCTTCTACAAGTGTTACTACAACAAATCCCCACAATTTGAAAACTTACCAAAGGAAGGTATTTCAGCATACTCAACCTCCTATTGTACCTACTATTTAGAAACAAGTACCACCAGTGTAGGAATGGCAAGAAATCTTCCTTTTTTCCCTTTTGATCAAGGTAGTCCTCTCTAAATTGCAAATCACAACAATATACCCTTGGCTGCCTTGAAAGGTTTTCCATCATTCACCGGAGAAGGTCAAGTAAAAGCTATTGAACACATCAGAGATATTGCATCCCTATGCAATGTCCACCATGTCACAGAGGAAGATGTGGCTATGAAGTTATTGGCTACATCACTTAAAGGTAAAGCTCTTGACTGGTTTAGAAATCTTCCAATAAATTCTATTGCTACATGGGATGTTTTTGGGGAAAATCTTTCTAAGTTTTTTGAGGATAAATGTGACAATTTGTCTTTAGTAGAGAAATTAACTACTATCAAAAGGGCTCCTCAAGAAGAGTTAAGTGATTTTAATCTCAGATTCCAGAAAACTTGGAATAGGATTCCTGCCTCGGTAAGACCCTCTACTGAATATGAATTTCTATACTTTCTCAAAAGCTTGAATAGTGATATTTCAGTAATGATCCACTCCGTGGGAGGAAATTCTTTACCTCAAGCCTATGATATTGCAATTAGAGTAGAGAATAGTCTCATTCAGGCAAGAAAGATAGCTCCTAGGCCACCCATGCCTTACTTTCCCAATATCTGGCCCAATATGCCATTGATTACTCCACCATTAGCTCCATTGCCATCTTACAAAAGTGAAGAAATTATGCCTATGGTCTCTCCTAGTGAATTGCAAAGTATAAAAAATAGCCAGCAAAAGATTGAGAGCTTGCTAAAAACTTTTGGGAATGAATTGGTGAACCTAAAAAGGAAACAAAGCCATCCCGTAGCCCATACTCAAAATCAATTTTCTAGTTCCTCATCTCAATAGCCTAATCAGCCCGGTTATCAAGGCAATAAGTAGCAATATCAAGGAAATAGTAATGCAAATAGGAAAAACTAGAATCAAAGGCCTTATCGGCCATACAATCCAACACCTCTCAATGTTGTTAGGGATATTGTTCCTAGCTAGAATAACCTCATTGTAGATTATGAATGGTGTTATCCCTATATTGAAAAACACAATCAGTCTAAGTGTACTAATGGAGTGCTCAATCAAACCTTAATGGTTCAAAGTATCATAGATTCACAACCAACTGTATCTACTGAAGAGGCTCAGCAACATTGTGATACAACTACTCCTAACACTGCATTCCTCAATTGGAAAGAGGAAGAGTTCTATGGAGTAAATGGTGATTCATCCATATCAGCAAACACTAGAGCCAAGAAGAGAGCCTTAGAATCAGAGCAATCAACTACTGGGATTGCTGCTACAAATCAATCATCACTCATTCCACTAGTTTCAATACTAAAGGGAGCCTCTACTCATGCAAATAGAACAATACAGTATCAGAAATAGCCAGATCAAAGTATTAGTAAGTCTCCTCAGAAGGTACAATTCATTGTTCCTTATAACATTGTTGATAATATGAAAAAGATGAATGTTTCTATTTCCGTGCGGGATTCATTAGCTATTCCAGGGCAAACTGATTTATTAAAGGAGGAACTGTCAAAAGGAACAACAATTCCACATCAAGCTGTAAATAATCCTCCTAGAGTGGTCTTGGCCAATTCAGAGCCTTCAGCGGTTCAGGATGAAGCAGTCAAACAAAAGGAAAAGAAGATTGGTAAAGTACAGTAGCAAGAATCACAAGAAAGTAAAAATGTTGCATAATTAAAGCAGCTAGCAATACCAACTGAAAGAAAATCAGAAAATATGCAGAAGATGATAGAAAAGGGAGGTAAGAAATCTACAAATGTTAAGCCTCATCCTTTCTATGTTTCTTTAATCATTGCAAACAAATTAGTGCATAATTTTATGGTTGACAGGGGTGCAACCAGCATTGTCATGCCAAAGAGTATAGCTGATATATTGGATTTGAAGTATGAACCTCTTGAGAAAGGAGTTGTTCAACTTGATGGTTCTTTAGTTAAAACTATTGGGGTTGTTAAAAATGCAAGTCTAACCTTGCACTCATGTCTAAATTTCTCCATTTCCCAAGATATTTTTGTCATAGATCTACCACCTTACTTTGCTCTATGTTTATCAAGAGACTTCACAGCCAAGATAGATGGATATTTCTCATTAGATTGGTCTCACCTGTATTTTAGAACTAGGTATGCTGCTAAGGTGACCATAAAGTTAGAAATATGGGCCAAAGACCATATAGAGCCTTATAATCCTAGTCCCATAAATGCAAGCTGTGTGATCATGGATCCAGATGAAATAAATGAGAGTTCATCTTATAACACACAAACTCAAGAATATCCTGATATGGTTCTTGATGAATGGGCAGCTAGAAATGACCAAGAAATGGATGTGTTTGATGTTGGTTTTGGTAATTATGTGCTGTTAGAATCTAATTCAGTTGTTCATAATTTGATTAAAGATCAATGTTCTAAATCTAAATTATCTAACCAGTTATGGGATTTGTATTTTGAAGGGTCTAAGAACAAGTATGGCATTGGTGTAGGAGCAATATTGATTTCACCTCAAGGTGATAGATTTTATGCTGCTTATCAGTTATCTTTTCCATGTTCTAACAATGTAGCAGAGTATGAAAGCTTGATCCAAGGCTTGGAGTGGGATAGGAAAATAGGAATCAAATATTTAAGAGCTTTTGGGGACAGTGAGTTGATAGTGAGATAGGTAAAAGGTATTAATGCTGTTAAAAATGATCTCCTAAAGTTGTACAAGTCAAGAGTGTTTGATAGTTTGACAGATTTTTTTGCCTTTAATCTCATTTCCATACCTAGAAGGAAAAATATACATGCTGATAGACTGGCTGGTATTGGTGCACATGCTTCAATTACAAAAAATAAAGGACTAATTTTAGACCTGTCACATATTAAAATTATGGCAAGACCACCTATTCTTGATAATGATGCTAATTGGCAAGTATTTTACACTGATGAACACATCTTATGTTTTATGACAGAAACTAAAGAGTTTATTGCTCCTAAAAGAGAAATCTATGATCAGCAAATGGAGAACCAAGTTATTCAGCTAAAGAGTAATAAGCTTCTGAGGGGATTGGTCAGCCTAGAATCAGCCTTTAATTCTGATGATCAATTCAGAAAAGGTAAAACCATTTTTCTAGTTAAAGAGGATCATTATGAGGAAGTGGAGATATTTAGAGACAAGTATCTAAAGGTTGGTAAACTATACTCTCCCAAGGAAAAAGAATTGTTTATTGATCTTTTCAGAGAATATAGTGATGTATTTGCTTGGGATTATGCTGATTTAAAAGGAGTTGATCCCCAACTAACTCAACACACCATAGAGTTAGAACCAAATGAAAAACCAATTAGGCAAAGGCAAAGGCCCATAAACCCCAAATTAGAGCCTTTAATTCTAAAATAACTAAGAAAGCTCTTAGCTGGAGGCATAGTGTTCCCAATAAAGCATACATCATGGTTTTCCAACCTAGTTTCAGTTAGGAAGAAAAATGGAGAGATAAGACTCTGTGTAGATTTTAGAGACCTCAATAGGGTATCTCTAAAAGATAGGCATCCCCTCCCTTCCATGGAACATATCCTTCAATATGTTTCAGGCTCTAAAAGATTCTCACTCTTGGATGGATATTCTAGTTATAATCATATTTTAGTTAAGGAATCTGATCAAGTCAAAATAGCCTTTACTACTAAATGGGGTACAATGGCCTGCCGAAGGATTCCATTTGGGTTGTCAAATGCGGGGGCCACCTTTTAGAAAGAAATGGACATGGATTTCAAAAAATTAATGTACAAATTTGTTTTGGTATATCTAGATGATGTTACCATTTACAACAAGATTGCAAACCAGCATATTGATCATTTGAAACAAATTTTGCAGAGATGTAGAGAGTTTGGAATCTCTCTTAACCCAAAGAAGTCTGTCTTTGCAGTACATGAAGGCAAAATTTTGGGGTATCAAGTGTCTAAAGAAGGTACAACAATTGATCCTAAAAGGATTCACGCAATTCTCAAGCTGTCACTGCCTAAACATAAAAAGGGATTGCAAAGTTTTATTGGAAGGATAAATTTTGTTAGATGCTTTATTCCCAATATTGCAAATTTATTGAAACCTTTGACTTCTATCTTGAAAAAAGATGTGTCTTTCAGCTGGACTGCTGGGGGAAAAGATATTTTTGAGAAAATCAAGAATGCCTTATCTTCAGCCCCTACATTAGCTAATCTTGATTTCTCTAAGGATTTTGTTTTATATGCTTATGGTGGTATTGATACAGTTTTAGCAATGCTGGTGCAAAAGAATGAGGAAGGACAGGAGTAGCCAGTAGCCTTTTTTAGCAAAGGTATGAATAGTTATGAGGGTAAATACAGCTTTGTAGAAAGACATGTGCTAGCTATTATAAAGGCCTTAAAGAAATTTAAACATCTGGTTGCTGGGAATAAAATACATCTAATGATTGCATACCCTAGCATTAAAGAATTTCTATTGAATAAAGATGTAAGTGAAGAAAGGGCAGGGTGGATAACTAAAGTCATGGAGTATGATGTACAAATTCATGTAACCAAGTTGGTTCAAGGAAAGGGTTTATGTGCTCAAATGGAAGAAGGAGAAGATAAGGTTAAAACAACTGAAGAGGCCATCCTCCTCCAAGGTAATTTTGTACTTACTAATGATTCAGCATCCTAGTTATCAGATATGACTAGATTTTTGTAAATCGGTCAATATCTAATACACCTTGACAACGCCAAGAGAAGGTACTTTAGGCTTCAATCTATTCCTTATGTGCTAATTGATAACATTATGTATAGGAAAGATGTTGCTGGTATGCTTCTTAAATGTATAGATTGTATGGATCAAAACAAGATTCTATATGAATTTCATGAAGGATCTTGTGGAGGACACTTTAGCCCTAAGACTACAGCATGGAAGATTCTAAGAGCTAGCTATTATTGGCTAGATTTATTCAAGGATGCTCATTCATGGGCAAGAAGATGCCAAAGTTGTGCTATGTTTGTAGGAAAGCAAAGGTTGGAAGCATTACCATTGAAACCAATCATTGTTGATCAACCATTCAACAAGTGGGGAGTGGACTTTATTGGCCCAATAAACCCTAACTCCAGTGTAGGGCATAGATGGATCTTAACTGCCACGGATTATTTCACTAGATGGACTGAGGCAATTGCACTAAAAGAATCTTCTGGAAATGTTGTTCTAAATTTCTATGATGATATTATTACAAGGTTTGGAGTTCCTCAATCAATCATATTAGACAATGCTTTAGCCTTTATTGGAACAGCTATAATAGAATGGGCTGTCAAGAATGGTATTTACTTAAGTACTTCTTCTAATTACTACCCACAGGGTAATGGTCTTGCAAAATCTACTAACAAAAACCTAATCAGGATCATTAAGAAGACTTTGCAAGGAAATAAGAGGTATTGGCACTCTAAGTTGAAGGCAGCTCTGTGGCTGGATAGAATTACACCTAAGAATGTTATTGAGAATTCACCCTATGTTCTTGTTTATGGAAAAGAGGCTAGATTTCCTATATCTATAGAATTCCCTACACTACAGCTAGCTGATCAAATGCTGCTTTTTGCAGAAGGAGATCCCCTTGCTTTAAGGTATGCCAGTTTATTACAATTAGAAGAAGAAAGGAGAAAGGCATTTGAAACTATGGAATTGGTCCAAGCACAAACTAAGAGGTCTTTTGACAAGAAGACTACATCCAAGGATTACAAAGAAGGTGATCTAGTACTTAAGTGGGATGTACTAAAGAGCAGGCTAGGGCAGCATGATAAATTTGATAACTTTTGGGCAGGCCCTTTTATTATTATAGCCTGCAAGAAAAATAATGCTTATCAGTTTTCCACAACTGATGGAGAAGTTCTACAAATTCTAGTTAATGGAATACACCTCAAGCTTTGCTTTGAGGATTAGGTTTTAGTCTAGGTTTCATTTTCAATAAGTGTTGTCCAAGCACATAGGTCCCTAGGTTGCTTAAGTCTTTAGGTTGCATTAGGTCTAGAATAGCTGCATTTTCATTTCAATAATGATTGCATTCATGGTTTTAGGTTTCCTAACTCCATTGCCCAAGGATAAAGGTCTAGGGTTGTGCCTAACAGGCAGACATCCAGCAGAAGACGCCAAAATTGTTATCCTAATTTTTAGCATGCATCAAAATAATCATAAATAGAAACAGATTGCATTTTAGGAGTCCCATTAATATTATACTTTAGGTATTATTAATCAACATTTTATAATTACATTCATTTTTAGAAATTATCAGTTTGTACTCTAAGAATTGATCACATTCCAGAATTTTTAAATTACAATTTTGATCAATTACATTGTGCATTCAAGCTTAATGTATTATAAAAATGTTATTTCATCTTTCTTTTCATGTCAAAACAATAGTACAATGCAGAATAAAAGGCATAATTGAAAGTATGGAGTAGAGGTCCCATGCATTTCCTTGTGGTTGTTAAAATGATGCTTATTGCTGGTTGCATATCAGGTCCTAGGTCTTCATAGTCCATCTTCATCTGCATATAGGTCTTTTTAGGGTTTACCTGCATCATGGTGAAAAAGATGTTAAATCTAGTTGGATGTAAGCAATACATGGAACATAAACAACACACAATCAATCCTTCTCAAAATTGCATATCAATCTGATAAAATCAATGTAATGAGTGTTATCATTTTTGTTTACACTAAATTGATAATTTGACTAAGTGTTTTGCATTGGAATTGGAGTTTCAAACTTGCTGTTTAAAATTTTAGAATGCTAAAGAATTCAAAGAAATAAAAGTACAAGTTCAATTTTGCAATTGAAAATTTCTGAACAGCGCATTAAAGCTTCAGAACTCAAACAGAAAGGGGAAAGTTTGTCTACATTTGCAGAATTATGAATATCAAACAGCATGCCATGGTATAATATTCGGATTCTTTAAGCTCAACAGTAAATGAAAGAAATTGCTTGCATTTCAGTAAATGAAAATACAGATTCAGATTTGCCACAAAAGAAGTGGTTACTATAAAAAATGAAGAAAAGTACATTTCAAAGTTACGAAATGATAAACCACACACCCCATGGTTTTAGGCGCTAATGCATGCAAGCATTGTCAACTTCTAAGAATTGAACGAAGAATCGAATGCAGAAAAATAAAGGACATTTACAATGTGGGAAATGTAAAGAAGAAGAGGAGGAGACAGGTCAAGCCTCCTTGCCTGGTTGTCTTTCGAAGTCGAAGCACGCTGCATCCTTTGGATTCCGCATTCTGAAGAA
>MU228092.1:112040-126581 GCA_018584345.1 Thuja plicata | reverse complement strand
CAATTTAGGTTATAAGTCAGATTTGGTGTATCACCTTCATAGTTTTAGGATTCATTAAAGCATTTCTTTTCCTCTTTTCCTTTACCTTATACAATTTGTGCAAGTGATATTCCAAACTTAAGAGGAATCGGCCTAGAATCCGGAGATTCATTCTCAACCCCATCAAAGAGATCGTTTCCATGTTTCAATAGGATAGCTAGATCCCATATCAAGCTATTGGCGCAATCCTGATTGACAACAATGAGAAAACATTCATCTATATTATTTGAAGAATAGTATTAAAGGGACTTGTTCTAAACATGAAACCTTTTGCTATGTATGATCACTTTGATATATGTTATTCTTCTCTATATAATAAGATATCAGAATGAAAGGGACTTAGCATTACCATATAAGAAACCTTTTTCATGATTAGATCAACCTATCAGTTCACCAAATGACACAAACCAACCAATATTCATGAGTGAATGTTTTCTTACATTCACTCACAAATATTAATTGGTGCATATGATTTGATGACCTAATAAATTGAGTGGTATTTTGTGTATAAATGGATAGGCATCTATAACTGAATGTAGGAAACAAAATAAAATGATGCAATGGATGTCACGAGCTCATGCTTGAACTTCACATAAGCCATTGTATGCAGAAGGATGGTTGATATCTCAGAAGGTTTTTTCTCATATACATAAGAAGGATGAGATGCAGACATATGAAGGAGTCAAAATATGCTACAGAAAGGACATGAACAAAGAAAGCTGGAGAATTGCAGAATTGAAAGACTCTAAAGATTCACTATTTTATGCATATAATGGAGAATGAGAAAATAATGTTACAAGTAAAAGCATGGAACAAAAGATGTGAAAACTACAAGTAAGGACAGAGATTAACAGTCTCAAATTAGCATGGGTTTACACATATAGAAAGCAAACATAATGGAAAAAGTATTACAAGATATCCAGAAGCTTTATTAAATGAGACTATGCTTAATAGTTCTAGAATATTGTAGTGTATAATGTGTTTTAGGCAAACTATTGAGACAGTTTCTTTTTTGCAAATTTTACATCTCATATAGATGTTTTGAAAAGATGAACATTCATAATAATAGTTCAGGACATGTAAAGAATTGTATATGCAGATTGGAATTACTATTTTGAAGTAAAACCCATGGGAGTCATGAGCTCGTGCTCAAACCCCATAGGTTTGTTCTTTCCCATGTATACTTCAAAAGAAAAACAATGTATTTTTACATTAAAGACAACAACATATTCAACATATTTGTGCTAACATGCTAAAAAGATGCTCAGTATTGTCATCAAGATTGTAAACTACAAGTGTTTTTTAACATAATGTTGTAGTTCAAATGTCTTATATGTGTTTTTAGACAGTGGAGTGTCATCAAACAGAGAAGCATATATTGTGCTTACTACATTTTTGTATTTGAAGACAACAAGAATGATGTTTTTATTAAAACATTCAGACAATACAAATCCTGTGTTTCACTTCAAAATTGAAACAAGCATTAAATCGACAACTTCAAGTGCAAAGCCATGTGCTTATTTTAAAGTAATGCAAATTATAGCATGTGGGAATGATAGTAAGGTTTGACATCAAGCAGTACTGAAGTTCATGGGCTCGATAGTAAACAAATAATAGTTCAAGAGTTGTATAAAGATTTAAATCTATAGTTTACATCAAGCAGAGAGTACCAACATGCATTAAACTCTTAGAAAGTTCACATTGATGCAGTAAGAAGAGATAAATAAACAACAAAGGAGATGATCACTTATCTGTATGTACAGAATCTGCTGGTACATTATACTTTCAAATCATGGTTGTATCAACTCGTAGTAGAAATGTGAAGCTTATGACTGAAAGATGTCATAAAGTTTGAAGAGAATACATTTACTGCACCTTTCAGTCATAAGATACATTTCTATATGCTGAAGAGAGTCATGGTTCCAGTCTCAACATGGTGGTTGAGACAAAACAATCATAAATTGGTCTGTTTCCCATGTGTCTGAAGGAGGAAGTTAAAAGACATACAGTGGAGACCGTAGTGTTTTTCTCAGTTACATGTCACACAACGAACTGGGAATAAGTCTGAAACTATAACTGAGATGTCCCCAGTTCAGAGCCAAGGTTCATGGGTCGAAATCTTAGTCATAGTTTAAGACCACTCCAAGATTGCAGTGATAGTAAATTCCAAATGTATAGTGGTGGTCACAAACAGAAAAAAAAACTCCCTGATTCTTCTTTATACACTGTAGTTCAAAACCCACAATGGTGGTAAAACAATAGAAAAGAAAACCCAAGTTATAAATAACTATGAAGCACCATTTGTATTGGCATGATGACACTATATCATTAAACATTCCAACATTCAAGAAAGTGCAGGATAACTTACAGTTGGAACCCGATTTCAAAGAAAATGAAAATCAAAAGCCATGGCCTTTACTGAAGAAGAATGTGACAACAAAGATGCCATGTGTTACATTGAGCATGTAAACGACACTTTTTCCCTCATAAATCTCATGAAACTCGAAGTTTCTCTATAGAACAGAGGTGGAAACATAGCAGAGATTCATGGTTTCTAGTTTCAACATGGAAAAAACATAGAGCAAGAAACCCTAAGATGCAAATGAAAATCATGAATGAAATGCATTGTGTTTTACTCTCATTTGGAATCCACTGTCATATGGAGTAAATGCATTTACAGTCCCAGTGCATTGACATTCCCTCCTTGTTGCCACATCGGTAATTTTTGTGCCACGACATAATGAAATGTCCCTTCCAAATGATGGTGATCAAATCAATTATGAACCGTGCTGGTTACCAAACCACAGCAACATCAACCACAGTGGTATGGTGTCGGCAGAGTCAGAGATGGGTGATGTTGCCGAGTTGATAAGGGTTTCGAACCCTTTGATGTTAGGTAGTTAGGTTTTTGAATAGGGTGATAGAACACTGCTAAATTCGAATGTCATGTATTCAAAATATGGTAAAGGATGTAATTGCTATATTGGTAATTAGTATATGTAGATATGGGGGGCTAAAAATTAGGGTTTTGTTAGAGGGAAATTGATTAAACCCTATAGTTATGCAGAGTTTTTGGAGGGCTTTCTTTTTGGAGGGAAGATTATTTGAAATAAGCCATGTTAGCTATTTAGTGAGATTTTTTTCTTTATGTTAGACGGGGGTCAATTTAGTGGATAGCAGAGCTTTAGTAAATTCATTATTCCTATAGCTTTTTTTTCATTTTTTTGTATTCCAGTGTAGGTTCATGATTGTAATTTTGGTATTGTGCAAGAGGATTTCACTATTCCTTGCCATTACTCAGGAATTCATAAATGTAACTTGTATACAGATTGTTGAGAAGAATATAGTTGCCCCACTTTTTCATACATCTTATTGTGATCATTTGTTCAAAGTTCCTTTTCAATTTTCTGCATCTAAGCATAATATCATTGTAAATATGGATTAGTGAATTACATTGATTCCTATTCTATATCACAGAATATAAGCCTTTTGCAGAATATGCATATTGTTAATGGTGAGAGTACTGCTTGTGGTTAAACCCTAGTTGTGCCCTTCCAATTAACCTATGTATTGAGCAGTGAATAATAGTATACAAATCACTAGGGTATGATAAGTGGATGTCAGTTTAAGGCTTCAAAAAGATCTGAATCTCCTTGGTGTATCACCTTTTTCTAGTTTTCATGCAAGTTCAATTTTAAATCTTTCTCCCCTTTTCTTAGTTAAATTTTCAATTAGGAGGTGATATCCCATACTAAATAGGAGCCGACCTATAATCTGGAGTCTCTTCCTCATCCATAGTTCACCCATAGCTAGAAGAATTTTCCATTGTCAGATAGAATTGCCATGAAGCCTTAATGCCTGATTTAGGGTGACAATTCTAAGCCTAAACAGTTACAATAAAATATAGAAGAATGTATTTTTTCCTCTTTGTAGCCTCCTAACTAATTAGAAAAAGCCGAACCCTTGTATTCACTTTTAGTTGCACATTTAATTTTTAATCATGTCAGTTCTCTTTCAGTTACCATAACTAATCTTTGTAAATCACGTGCCTTTTTAGAAGATTTCATATAAGTCTCTTGATTACTGGACCTCCTCATATCTTTATTATTATTATAATTGTTGTCAATTAGGATTGCGCCAATAGCTTGATATGGAATCTAGCTATCCTATTGAAACATGGAAACGTTCCCATTGATGGGGTTGAGAATGAATCTCTGGATTCTAGGCTGGTTCCTCTTAGGTTTGGAATATCACTTGCACAAAGTTGCTATATATAAGGAAAAGGGGAAAGAAATAACCTAATGAACCCTAAAACTATAAAGGTGATACTCCAAATCTAATTTTGTAACTTGAATTAATTCAGCACAGATTTCAAGAAATAATTATGGTTCTCAATACCCAGACAATCACCTAACTACAAAAGTGTTTCTATGTAAGGATCTGAAATATTTTGCAGAGGTAGGGAAACAATGCTTCACCAAATCAATGCAAAAATTTAGAACACAAAAAATAGACCTACAATTAGATGTATCAAGATTCTGAAATGTAATAAGGAATGCAGCTTAAAATGAAGGTTAACACAACATTCAAGCAATAAAACTCACAATATTACACTTCAAAACCAATGGGAAGGAACAGGTATCTCTATATATCAATGCTAGAACAAATCTCTGCTACAATGCCTTACAATTCCCTCTCAAGTTTGCAACATGCAAAACAAGTGAGCCAAAAAGAAGGTCCTGAATAATGAGATAAAAGCACAAGATATAGTCCTTTGATCTCCATGGGTCGAGTGCATGAAAAAAATCCTCAAAAAGAGGTCTCAAACTGCCATAAACTGAAGTCAAAGTGCCCCAAGAACTGCCTAAAGTCATGCATGACTGAACTGCCACTCAAAATCATGTCACAACTGCTCCATATCACCCAAAAATATACAAATATGTGAAGGGTCGGATATGAAAGAAAAGCCTGCCAAAAAGTGAATGCAACTGCTGCGAACTGATAGTGAACTGCTCCAAAGAGGCCCTAAACTAATGTTCAATGAAAGAGAACTCAAAGTACAAACTCAACATGACCCCAAAAGTCATCAACAACCTTTAAGCTGCCTCAACAAGTGAACTGAGGCTAACTGAAAGACTCCTCCTTTATTAAAAGATGATCTCAACTTTGACTATATACTTATTATTTCATATATTCAACCAAAAATTATATATATATTTCCAAGCTATAGTCAATTCATTTAATATTAAATAAATAACCAAATTATATGAAAACATAAATAGAATAGAAAATTCTATTTAATATATTCAATTTTGAAACTATAGTTTGTTTATTATTTAATATTAAATGAATTGAATAGAAAATAAATTTAATTTTGACAATATAAATTATAATATAACTCTATCTAAGTTAAATAAATAAATGAATTTATCTATTTAATTTAAATAGAACTTGGAGTATAATTCATATTATCAAAATTAAATTTAAAAAAAAAAGAAACAATATATATAAAATTTTAATGCCTAACATATTAATAAAGAGATACATAAACAAAGCCTAAGAGAAAAAAAAAACTATGCAAAATAAAGCGAAGTTATCCGTGGTCAACATGACCTCTTTGCAAAAATAAATATCTCTGTTTTTGAAGAACAAAGCCATGTGACTCAACCATCATGGTATGCTGGGAAGTGTCCGTAGTCTGATGCTTTGCGGATTACAAATAAAATACAAAAAGGAAAAGTCATTGTTATTGGTCTCATTCTCATCTTTGAGACTTAGGCATTTGTATCATTTTCCTTTCTTGCCGAGAAGAGAGGCTAGGGTTTTGCTGCCGCCACACTATTGAAAATCTAGAGCTCTTTCTTCCACTTGCTGGTATCAATCTGCAGTTGTATTTGTATGGTGAGCTTGTATTTGAACTGATATGAGCACGGGCTGCAACTGCTGCTTTAATACTCACGGTTTTGGCTGAGAGAAAAATGAGTTATGTTAGCATGAAACTCGGCCTTTTCCTTTTCTTTTCTTTCACGCTACAAAGAAAAGTGATGTGGGTGTTTCTTTGTTTGAACTTGGCACTTGCTATTGTAGTCAACTTTATTGATAATCTGAAGTTGAACTGGCTTTTACCTTGGGGTTTTCTGAGCATGAAACTCGTCCTACAAGTTTGAAGACGACTTTTCTTCTGGGTTATCTCCACCATGGCTTTACATTGTATAGATAAGTTTATTCTTTCTCCTACATGCTTTTCTCTACTGTAAGTTACTGTTGTCTCTGTCTTTTCTTAATGTCCTACATTTTAATCTCTCAACATGCTCACTATTTTCCAGTGAATGTAATAATGGTCTGTCATCTACTATAGTTGTGATAGAAATCTCATTTAATTTGTGCTTCCCCTTCAGTTCCATTATCCTTACTTGCAGAGACAATACCTCTTCTTTTAAAGACTTGATAATTTCAGCGGGACCTACGTTAACAAATATTTCAGACATATAAGCTTCAGAGCCACCTACATCCTCTATATTAAAAGCCTCCATCTTTATCTTATGCAGTTGATTTGTAAGAAGCTTGATTTCCTCTGTAGTCCCTACAACCAGAGCCTCAAGTCCTTTTGCCCTAGATATAATTTTATCTTCTCTTGCAATAACTTCTCTTAGTGCAAGTTTCAGTTTCTTTGTGTGTTCCCCTTGAACTAGAAGACGGTGTTCAAACTCTCCCATTACTTTCCACAGCGTAAATTCTACTAGAGATGGAACTTATTCATTCTGTTTGTCACTAAGAATAGCACTCACAAGGCTTAAAAAGGATTGAGATGGTGCATTATCAAGAAATTTCAACATTCCATAACACTATACTGCTTGAAAGTCTGGATAACGCATTGCTTTAACTTGGAGAAGCTCACGAAACTTCTGTCCAATGTGTTGTATCCATGCCGAAGTAGAATCTGACATAATAGAACTTGTTAAAATACTTTCAATATCAAATATTTTCTCTAAAACCACATTACCCCTGCAATCACCAGGCTTTAGAGGCCACCTGCCTGATTTTTGACCATTTGGACCTGGAGATTCTTCAGTAGGTTGGGTATCTGAGGCCAAACAATTATCCAGATCTGGAAGTATCCATATTTTCCGTGGTTGACTTCCATTTTTAAGAGTATTGCTGAAGAGTTTTCCAGGGGAGGAACTTCTTCCTGTTATGAAAAGAAAACATTTCCTCTTTCTTTGCTATAGAAATGGAGACATTTTTCTTTGCATAAACTCCTGGCTTTTATTTATTTTTTAAATAAAGCACAGACACATTATTTCTTTTCCGTGATATAAAATCACTGTTTGATACAAAAAATAAACCTAGCATATATAAAAGGTTTTGAACCAATAGTTACATAGCTTTATCTCATTGCAAAAATATTGTGGTTTCAACTTTGAACTAGCTGCTTGTCTTTTGTAGGCTCGAACTTGAGTATATTCTCTTGTCCTTGCAAAGAAAATCTGAACATAAATTATAAAAGGAGTACTTGCCATTTTGTTGTTTGAAATTCCAGTTTGTAGTAGAAACATGATTTTCCTTTTTCTGTTCTGTTCAACTGCAACTTAGAGGAATGCATTTATATACTAAAACACTTGCTGTCCATTGTTAATGACCTCTTCCTGTAGCATGTTATCTTATTTTTTGTAGGATGTTATCTCTGCATTGAAAGTTAATTCTTTTTGAATGATCTGTGTATTGAGTTGGATAATGTGCTTCCTTACTCTGTTGCAGTGAATAGGTATTTCTTTTGTATTTCTGTAACACCAACTCATCCATATGATGCTTGATATTTCTGTGTATAAATCTTACATGGCACCTCCTCCTATAGTTGATGATCTCCTTGATGTGATTGTTTTCTTTATGGATGCATGCCTTGTAACATTGCTCATAAATTGATTAATGTTGATCTTCCTTGACACTGATAGTCACCAATAAGAGATAGAAACCTTTAGCAGCTTCTTGAAATTCTTATTTATTGTGTCATCATAGTTGTACAAATACACATCGCTGTTTTTACTATCCTTGTCCTTATCACTACACAAGAGTACCTCATATGATATTGACACCAATTCGTACGATTTTTTTCATTGAGATCATGTTGTTAACTGTTTATAAAAATGATCACTTGTTTTTTCTTTGTAACAGTGTTTACCGTAGCATATATTGGTGCAACTTATATACTTTGTAATGCTAAATTCTTATGTTGTTTATTACTTTCACCATGCACGCCATTGGTGATCTGGAAATCTGATTCTCTAATTATCCCTTTCTGTTTGTAAACAACTAGATTTCTATAGCATGTTGTCTCTGTTTATTTTTATGCCAAGTTGATTCTGTTTTACTGTTGTATCATATATGCATTGTAATCATTATTTATATGTAATTCTGATTTCTCGCTTCTTACTTTTCAAAATAGCAGTATGTATAATTTGAAATCATAATGTTTGTTTGATATGGATCAATGAACACACTTGTATATGTATTGCAATGATGTATTACTTTTGCGAAATCAAACCAGACTGAAATAGTATAGAAACACCATTTAATCTTGAAATATATAATGCATACTAAACTCACCATTGGTATGAAATTTTGTTTCTCTAATGCCATGCTCCATTTTCACTATTGATTACTCACTCGATCTCTGATCTGTCACCTATTCCTTAAACTCTAATATTCAGTCCCTAAACTTTTACAATTTCTTCTAGCCTTCTTTATTGTTCTCAACATACTAAAAAATCACCTATGGGGTTCAAACACAGGTTCGTGACTCCCATAAGTGGTATTAGTCATAAGCCTCAGTTCCTTTCCAATTTTTTATGTTCCATTCCAGCATGAAATAAAACTTTGTAACCTTTAACCTTGACATGTTGGCTGGAAGGTTTCATGACGTAAGTCATGTCCCTTCAACAGCCTGCATACTGTAACTCCATGATTTAGTTGAAAGGTCCCATGCTTGTAATGCATGCATGCCCCCTCGACAGCCTCCTCTTGTCCACCGATCTTCATGTCTTTGCCTCTACGTAGCTTCTGTCGGAAAGTTTCGTGCACGTAGTATATGCACGTCCTTTCAACGACCTACTTAGTCTTCTGAACCTGTATCCGCACATGGAACAAACGATGTTAAAAAGAAAAAAATATGTCTGTGATATGATCCTTCCTTCTTGCAGCTTTATGACTTTTCTTTTTGATTTATATCTCTATAAATGTGATCAAGCAGGAAATTAGATAGCTTAATCATTCTCCATTGCTCAGTTCACATGAACTGACCCCACCTTATTTCTCCTCTTTTGCAGGATGTACAAGATGACATGGAACACTTTGAAATGTAGAAACAAGGATGCGGTAAAGTTCAACCTTCAGCAAACAACCAGGAAATGGGACTTAACCTGTCACTTTTCCTCCTTATTTACATTTCTAGAAATGTAACTGTTCTTTATTTCTGCATTTGATCTTCTCAATTCAATTGATAAAATTGAAAATGCATGCTTGCATTAAAACTTACAACCATGGGGTGTGTGGTTTATCATTTTATACGTCTAAAATGTACCTCTCTTATTTGTTTTTATAGCAACCACTGCTTGTGTGGTAGAACCAAATTGTACTTTCATTTTCTGAAATGCAAATAATTATTTTCTTTTACTGTTGAGCTCAAAATCTGAATAGTGCTTTGTTCAAAAAATCTGAAATAAGTATACCTTAATGTGATGTTTTGATGTTTTCAATTGTATTGTTGAACATGTACTTTCTTTCTTTGAATCCTTTACCATTCTGCAATTTTAAAACAGCAACTCTAAAATTCAAAATTGAACAGAAAACACTTGTCAGTTTATCGATTTAGTGTGAACTAAAATGATAACATTTTTTTGGCGACCTCTCAGGGGTGTTTGCCTGCTAAACAGAATGAACTAGCTGCCTTATACAATCCATTGGGCATAGAGTTTAGAACCTTGATAAACTGAATCTTCCCAAACCAAAAATGAACATACTGCTGCAAACTGAAACTAAACAGAAACCAGATGTATCACTTCTTGTACTGCAGTGTTTCTATGTAGATAAAATGCTTATGTTATGGGGGAGAAAAAAAGAATCCATCCCTTGTATGATAAGAATTTTTTTTTTATGTAGGAATGGTGCAGTACAACAGTAACCTTGTCCTGATTCCTTCTACCACACGACTGAAAACTGAAAACATAAAGGCAGAATGATCTTGAACAGCCACCTGAATTACACAATGAATGTGTAAACATGATGCTTTATGAAATGAGATAGTGGAATCTATCCATGTCTTGTATGATGAGCATGATATCTATACATTTATTGTGTGGTTGATCTTGTTGTTTCTGCTCATTCTAATGTTCAAAACTGCAAAGCAAACTATCTGAAACAACCTTTCTTTCCACCGTGATTACATTATTGAGGTATTAATCATTTATAACAGGGAATCCCAATGGGTTCCTGATTATGCATGTCATGTATCTTAATGATGTGGTCCCGGTGGGAAAAAGAAGTACTAACTGCTACTAACTGAAATGAACTAATTATTGTGCAAAGCACTTATTTAAACCAAACTAACCTCAAAAGAAACGCTTGAGGTGGATCCCATTAACTGGGATTGCTAACTCTTCTCCTTCCAATGTAGACAAATGGAAGGCATTGTGTGTCATGCTATCTATTACGATGTACGGACCAGCCCACATAGCATCAAATTTTGAATGCCTTCCAGGTCTGCTTTTCAATTCATCCCATTTTAAAACAATATCTCCCAGTTGGAAATTCCTGGGAGATGTCTTCTTATCAAATGATTTCTTCATTTGAGCCTGATGAAGCTCAATTCTCTGCAATGTATCCCTCCTTTTCTCTTCTAACTCATTCAGCTGAGCCAACCTTGCTATCATAGGCTCTTCATCAATCATGTCTAATTGATACATAAAATCAAGTGCTGGAAACTCAATTGAAATAGGTAGTCTAGCTTCCTTACCGTAAACCAGTATGTAAGGAGACATTCCAGTTGACCTTTTGGGAGTTATTCTATCAGCCCATAATGCTGATTTCAACTTCCCATGCCAAGAACGTTGATTACCTTCTAGGGTTCTCTTGATGTTCCAAATCAAGTTCTTGTTGGTAGATTCTGCCTGCCCATTACCTTGTGGGTAATAATTTGATGATGTATTCAGGTACACTCCTTTGTTAATAGCCCATTCAGCAACCCAATTTCCTATAAATGCAAGTGCATTATCTAAAATAATTGAATATGGTACCCCAAATCTGCATACCAAATCTTCATAAAAATTCAAAACAACAGTCTCATTTGCCTCTTTGAGAGCAACTGCTTTTGTCCACTTTGTAAAATAATCGGTGGCTGTCAAAACCCACTTATGACCTACACTTGAAGGTGGGTTAATGACACCAATAAAATCAAGACCCCATTTCATAAATGGCTGGTCCACTTGAATAGGCTGCAAAGGCAGTGCTGCTAACTTCTCTTTTCCAGCAAAAATTGCACATTGTTTGCATTTTCTTACCCAGGTATGTGAGTCTTTAAACACATTTAGCCAATAATAGCCTGCTTTCATCACTTTAAGAGCTGTAGCTCTTGGTGAGAAATGGCCTCCAGCTGGACCTTCATGGAATTCATGTAGAATATGATCAACTTGATCTGGTTTAATGCACCTTAACAGAACACCTTGTAAGTCCCTTCTAAACAAAATATTATTCAGCAAACAATAAGGAATGGATTGTAATCTAAAATACCTTCATTTTGATCTTTCTAAACCTTCAGAATAGCATCTTTTTTGCAAAAAAATAATCATATCATCCACCCAATCATTCTGAAAATCTGGGACAACAAGTTTTTCATCATCTTCTAAAGCCAAAATAACTTCAGAATCATCTCTTGGAGTGTTATCTCCATTTCCAGCAAGCTGTTCACATAAACCCTTGCCTCTTACCAGCTTGGTAACTTTGATTTTGATGTCATATTCCATTGCTTTCGTAATACAGCCTGCTCTTTTGGTATTAAAATCTTTATTCAATAAAAAATCCTTAATAGAAGGATGTGCTACCATCAGAT
Organism: Thuja plicata; assembly: GCA_018584345.1. Classification (NCBI taxonomy): domain Eukaryota; kingdom Viridiplantae; phylum Streptophyta; class Pinopsida; order Cupressales; family Cupressaceae; genus Thuja; species Thuja plicata. The sequence goes on along the minus strand of MU228092.1, from coordinate 114,442 downwards.
TTATCTTGTTGTTAGAAAGCATATGCCTGAATTTCTTAAGACTCCTAATGACAGCAAGGACATGCTTTTCAATGAAAGAATAATGCAATTCATAATATTTCAAGCCTTGGCTGAAAAAAGCTATTGGCTGCTCTAATCCCATGTCATTTTTCTGAACTAACATAGCTGCAATGTTGTCTATATTTCCATATTCATAAAGAATGAAATCCTTATAAAAATTAGGATTTAACAAAGTAGGGGCTGTAGATAATGCTTTCTTAATCAGTTCAAAACTGAGTTTACCTTCTTTAGTCCATTTGAAAGCAATGTTCTTCTTAAGCATGGCTGTAAGTGGCATTAATAGCACTACAATATCAGGGATAAATCTTCTAACAAAGTTAATTCTTCCTAAAAAACTTTGAAGACCTTTTTTATGAGTAGGGAGGGGCAAAGCAAGTATGGCACTTACTCTCTCGGGCTCAATTGTAATTCCTTCCTTGGAAATAATAAAACCTAGCAGCTTACCTTTGTGAACAGTGAATATGCTCTTCTTAGGATTTAAAGAAATACCGTATTCCCTACATCTCTCAAAGATTATCCTTAAATGCTTAAAGTGATCTACTGCATTCTTTGAAAAAATAGTTATGTCATCCAAATAAACCAATATGAACCTGTACATCAGATTTATGAAAGCCTTATCCATGGCTTTCTAGAATGTAGCACCAGCATTAGACAAACCAAATGGCATCTTTTGATACACCATTGTACTCCATTTTGTTGTAAAAGCTATTTTAAACCTATCTTCCTCCTTAACCAAGATCTGGTTATAACCAGAAAATCCATCCAGCAATGAAAACCGCTCTGAACCTGAAACAACCTGCAAGATTTGTTCCATTGAAGGCAGAGGATGCCTATCTTTCAATGAAGCCCTATTTAAATCACAGAAATCTACACAAAGTCTGATTTCCCCATTCTTTTTTCTAACAGGAACCAGATTTGAAACCCATGAAGTATGCTTAATTGGGAAAATAATACTACTTTCAATCAATTTATTCAGCTCTTTAATCATTAAGGGTTCAAGCTTAGGATTTACTGGTCTTTTGTTCTGTCTAACCGGTTTGGCTCCAGTTTCTAATTCAATTGTGTGCTAGCTAATATTAGGATCAAATCCCTTCAAATCTAAATAATTCCATGCAATTATGTCATGAAATTCATTACATAAATTGATAAAAGTTTATTGTTCTTTAGGTGTACATACCTTGCTAAGTTTAATCACTTTATCCTTTGAAATAGCAACCTCTTCGTAATGTTCTTCCTTGATTTGTAAATTGGATTTGTCCTTTTGGAACTCATCATTGGTACCAAACATAGAATCTAAGGTCACAAGACCCTTGGGCATTTTATTTGTCCTTAGCTGAATAATCTGTTCTTCATACTGATCTTGCAATCTTTGCTGATTTGGCTGAGAAAATTCAGCCTCTTCCCTTAGAAAATTTACAATGTGTTGATCTGATTCAAAAACCTGCCAACTATTTGCATTATTAGGCACAACAAGTCTAACAATAACCTTAACATGATTCAGGCCTTTATTATTACTAATTTATGTTGGAATATCATACTGAGCTCCTACAAATGCAAGCCTATCAGCGTGTTTATTATGGTTCCTTGGAATAGATTATAAATTAAAGGCTTCAAAACCTTCTATCAAGTCCCATACAACATGCTTATAGCTTTTTAACAAATCATTCTTGGTTGCATGAACATTCCTAACTTGATTCACAATCAATTCTGAATCACCATATACTTGCAAACAGCTAACTCCCTTTTTAATTGCCCACTTTAAACCATTAATAAGAGCTTCATATTCAGCCACGTTATTTTTGCAACTAAACATAAACCGGAAAGCAGCATAGTACCTTTGATTTTCTGGTGAAACCAGCATGCAGCCACCTCCAGCACCTATTTTGCTGCGAGATGCATCAAAAAACAATTTCCAGATAGCACTAGATGACTGCTCTAAATCTGCATTTTTTGTAATTGTTGGCATAAAATCAGTTGTTTCACGAATTACATAATTACCCAAGCTAGGCTTCTCAATCTGCGCATCAGAAATTATGACATTTTCAGTGGCCCAAGTATCTAATAAAATGTCAGGAATTTGTTCAACTTGTGTTTTTGACTCATGAATAGCGTCAATCTCTTCCTAATCATAAATAACAGCTGCTGTACCATTTTCAGTACTTGTAACATGTGGTTCAATGCAAAATTTAGCAATAGGCTCAGAAGGAATAGTCACTTTTGTGCCATACCTAGTATGAAACAACATATGAGACCAATCTGCTGATAAATATCCTCCTATTTTAGCAGTAAAATCTCTTGATAAACAGATAGAAAAATTAGGAGGTAGATCAATAATAAAGACA
>MU228092.1:78863-98128 GCA_018584345.1 Thuja plicata | reverse complement strand
AAAATCCTTTTGTAGAAGGTGGACTTAACCGTTCTTTCCAAATCTCTTAACAGAGTGCACACTTAATAGTGTTGTTAAAGCTTCAAATGAAGTAGATCTTAACAGGTCTCCACTGTAATACTCCTAATAGGGTAGGTCATTCTAAGTGACAAAATGTAAGCCTTAACTGGCCCCTTCTTATTTGCAGATAGTGAAGTTTTGTGGGTAACAATCCCCACCGCAGTTTTTACTTCCTTAGCATGAGTTTTCTACGATATCATATCTTGTGTCATGTGTTATCTATTTTCATGAATTTTTCTATTATGGTTACATACTAAAAGAATGTATGATATGATTACATATGCATAAATAAATATGAATAGTTAGATAAGTTAAATTACAAACTGATGACTAAGGGTTAATGGTCTAACCAAGAAAAGTTTTAGAGGTACTGATTCACCCCTCCCCTCTCAGTACATCATCTCAATATAGTTCCAACAATTGGTATCAAAGCTAAGTCTCTATCTTGAAAATCTTAAAGACTTGAGAGAAAACATCGGAGCAATGGACAAGTTCAGACTGGACATGACTATTGAGAATGAGCAGTTACAAATGCAAATAAACTATGAGAAGTATAAGGAGGCAAAGATAAAGCTAAGAAAACTTCTTGATGAAATAAATATTATGGCAACTAGGATGAATGAGAAAGACTACAAAGAAATGGAAATACAAGAGTACTTTGAAACAGCAAAATCATCATTGAGCAAAGCTTCAAATGCATCAATTGAAGAAATCACATGTATGCAAGAGATCGATCTACATCTGATAGATCAAATCAAGATGCTACAAATTGGTCAAGAGACTCAAATGGTAAAAATGATTGATGTTATGAATGATGCAAGAAAATCTAAAAATGAAAGAACACTAGCCATTGATGATAGGAGGAAAATTACAAAGAAACTACAAGAGAAAGAATAAAAAATTCTAAGACTCATTGAACATCACCACGAGGTTACCAACTAGATTATTCTTATGAGTCAAGAAGAAAATAGATTAAATATAGAACTCATTGAAAGAATACAAATCATAGGTGAGCTAAGAGAAGAGAATGAGAAATTGAAGCATGAAATCAAATTCCAGAATCAACACAATGAATTAATCAAAAAGGCTGAGGATGGAAACAGAAGGATGGATAATTTTCTTGATGGACAAAGAAGAGTCAACAACTACACAGGATTAGGGTACAATGAGAATTTGAATCCTCAAATCAACCAGATCTAAGGAATGCTTTCACAAACACAAGATCCAAGAAGCTGTCATGCAATCACTATGGAAAACCAGGCCACACCTCAAACATCTGCAGAAGAAAAATGAAAGGTATTTCTCAAACACAATATACTTTTATTGGTAATTGTTATAATTGTCAAAAGAAAGGACACAAGGTACATGAGTGCAGATCCAAAGAGAAAAACCTATATGGACAAGTACTGTCCTACATGCAAGATGAATGGGCATACACATAAGGAATGTTGGAAAAAGAATAACAAGGCATGGACTCTAAAGGAGAATGATAAAAGCTACAAACCAACAAGAGAAGGTAACTCATATGTTTGGGACTATAACACATGGGTAAATTGCACAGCATGTGGAAGGTTTGGACACATTTCTTCCAACTGTATGAGAAAGTGGACCAAAAGGTCAAGAGGATGGACCAATCCAGGTATGGCATGTTTACATTGTCATAAATTTGGACATGTGATAAAAGATTGCAAAGACCGACTGACAGACATAAATACATATCCCAATGGAAATACCATTGATGACATCAAAAGAATGAGAAACAAGATGTGGGTAAAAGCCACAAATACTGAAGGTGCTAAAATGAGCAACGCAAATGGTGACACCCCATCCACTGGATCTGGTGACATCACTACATCTAACTAGATTGCACAAGTAAGTATGGAACTGCATTATGACAAGTTTCACTATGCATTGGTTCCATTATACATAGTTCATATTGTAATATTAGCATGAATAAAGATGCAATACATTGTTATGTACTAAACTATTGAAAAGCAACCATCAGTTATTGGGCACAATATGCATCGGTGAACACACACAGAAAAGTTAGTAAGACTTGCCAGAATGTATCAGTCATTACACAAGCTAATTATAACCCGACAAATATTGGTAAACACTGAATCACAAAAGCTATCATCGCAACATCACCGACGAGCATCAGTGAAGTCTCCAAAACCGCTAGCAACCCTGACGCTTTGCATAGACACCGACGGTGTTATGAATGTCTTTACCGACAAAAGCATTCTTCATAAACTGATGAGTTGGTAAGTATTTATGACAACTTAGGGCACAAAAAGGTATAAAATCCTAACAGGTAAGCTCTTTTTGCACCCACAATTTTTGAGCAAAGTAGAGCAGAGTGATTTAAGAGCAATTTGAGAAGTGACCCAGCAGAAGTTAATCACTAAGCATTCAGATTCAAAGGCAATCACAGACATTTAGTAAGTTAATCTACTCACCAATAGCACTGTTTTGATTTACGGAAAGCCCTAAATTTCAAATACAATGGCATCAACTTCTAGGGTAGAGAAAATCAAGGTTGACAAGAAGAAACCTTTTAGACTTGTCAATAGAGGAGCGTGTACTAAACTGAAGTATAAAATACACCCTAAAATAGCTTCCCAACCCAACGATTCTAGAGCATTATCCTGAATCCTACCTAGGGTTTTTCTAGTAGAGGATGCAAGGTCCTACATTCACTGCAAGATCTCAGAGATAGGAGATCTAGACCTTGACAACGCCTATAGGGCACTTTGTGATAATGCTGGAAAGCTCAAAGAAGAGCATAAACACTTGGAAGTTAAGGGACTGACAAATGCACTACATTTTCCCAAGGTTTTCAAAATAGAGTGGATCAAGATTGTTCTAAGCAGAATCCATGACAATGTTGTATGGCTGAACAAACCTAAGGCTATAACAAAGGATGTTATACATGTCGTGACTAGTTATCCAACAACCGACAAACCTCTGGCTCACAAACATCCATCTCTTGCAAAAGTGGAAAGGTTAACCGGTGCAAAATTAGACAAGAGGGCACTAAAGGTAAACACCATAACTGACACAGAGCTGAAATTTGGAGCATGTGTGGTTGGATACAAGATATTCCAGGCAAGAAGAATGAACAACATTTCTAGCACTACCATGAGCACAGCATATAAGATCATCAAACAGGGGAAGAAGATGGATCTGGCAGAGATCCTATTACATCAATTTGAAGAGAACATGTGCACAATAGGGTCCTCAAGGACAAAAACATGTAATTTTAGTTCCCTAATAATGTGTATATTATTTTACTTCGAAGAGTATTTTCCTTCCATAGGAAAAGTAGCATGGGACACAAGTAGACCGATTACCATGCAAATAAGTGAATTCATAGAATCACTTGGTACAGAATTTGACAATGTAATGCATGAGTATTTCAAAGCCATTAAAGAAATTCTACAAGCTAGGAATAGAATTCTAGAGAGTCTGATAGAGGAATACAGAGAAGAGATATGTTTTATGGTGGATACAGATTTCACTTACATACAAGCTGTAGTTCCGAGGAAATCATGGCTTGAAAAGTCAGATTATGAAATTAAAATAGGATTAACAAATGAATGCATTCATGCATTGTTAAATGAACCCGTTGACAACAAAAAACTAAGATTTGGTACCTATGAGGAAGCCAAACTAAAGATTAAATCAAATCTTGTTGTCAAGAAGGCTATAAAGTAGTCTAAAAGAATGGTCAAGAATCTAAAAAAGAACTTAAATATATCTTCTGATGGAGAAGAAAAAGAAGAGGGTAAGGAGGAACAACAAATTAAGGAGGAAGACACTGAGGAACAACTTCCCATTGGTAATACAATAGAGACAAATGAATCAGAAGAAGAGAAGTCTGATTCACCACCTCCTGCACCTAAAAAGGCTAGAAATAGAAGCCAAACAGCACAAGATGCTATTCCCTCTCCCATGGTAAAAGGGAAGGTGTAATAAAGGAAACCTGCACCTACAAAGGCTAAACAACCAACTAGGGCACCTACAAAGAGGAGAAAATATGTTTAGACAGATGAAGAATTAGAAGATTCAGCAATGGATGAACCTGACACTGTCAGACTAGCAAAAGAAAAGGCAAAGGTTACATCACCATTTGATGACATTGATAACATATGTAAGTACATTTCTGAAGCTGCATCTATTGGACATCCAAAAATTAGGAAATGGTTACGATGGGATACAGTAGAACAAAATAAGATTGAAGATGCACTTATTGCTAAGATGTGCAAACATTATTATGTCCCACTGCACTTCACTTCACAAGATGTTCCACAAGAACTTTTGGATAAGATATCCTCTAGATTCACTTTTGCACTCCATGAGGAGAAAAGGATAAGAGAAAGAGTACTAGTCTCTCTTATGCCTCCTGATTCAACAAAAGAAGAAATCAATGAAGTCATGGAGAAATATACAAAGAAATTCTCACCAAAATTGAGAGCTTACAAATTTCTTAAAGAAAAGCTTATAGAGCTAGAAGAAGACACTCATAAAATATGGAGTGGAATACTAAAACCTGATGAGGAAAGAATTCCTGAAAAGGAACCTATCAACACAATAGCTAACTCAATAGTTGAGTTGGAGAGTGAAGAAATATAGATCACAGGCCAAAAACAAATAGATATTATAGATGAAGATTGGTCAAAGGATGGCAAAGATGATCAAGTACCTGAAAGCCCCATCCACATTAACTTAGGGGATGAAGAAGTTATCAAAGAGGAAATTTCAATAAAGGTTAACTTAGATGTTGATATGAATGATGATTCATGGTTAGAAAACATTGTCAACACCATTATAGGAAAATACCCTACAGCAGAGATCCAAAAAGATGAAGACATCAATGCTACTAAGGGTAATACCGATGAACAAGACATATCTATTGACACTGCAACTATCAATACGCTGACAAATATGAATATATTAATAGATGCTATTGATATACAGTCAAGTGAGGATAAATCATCTAAGAAAGATGATGATATAGCCAAGGATATGGGTAACAATGAAAACTAAGGTGCGTCTAATACTCCTAAGGATACAGACACTGAAATGAAGGATACAACCGATAAGCAGCAGGATGTATCAAAAGAACAAAGCAAAGAGGAAGATAAAACAATTGATGATACAATGAAAAAGGTTGAAGAGCAAGATAAGAGTGAGGAAGCTAAGAGAAATGAGGAAATAAAATAAAAAGAAGATTCATCTGTTGATACACCCAAGGTACATGAGGAGACATCTTCACCAAACCGGCTGGTGAACACAGAACAGATACAAAAGGATGCGTCATCCTCTCAACACTCACCAACTAAGTCAACTCAATCACAAGCCTTAAAAATGGTGGAACATCAATCTGCCACCCAGCCAAAGAAAAAGAAGAAGAAAATAGTAAAGAACGATATATTGGCTATAACACTTGATGAAGTCATTGAAGTTCCAAACTGGGACATTACCACATTGGACAATGACAAACTTCAGGATTTTGGAGTGCTCTGTCAGAGGAAAGCCATACAAAAGAAGATGATACAAGAACATAGGGATAACATGGTGATTAAAAAAGCTAAAGAGATACTCCAACAACTTGTTCCTGAAATGAAACATGAAGAAAATGCTTCAGTCAAGGAACAAATTGCTGTTCTCACCGACGCTATAACAGAGCAAGGTATAGAGGCAGATCAAGCAATAGAAGAGCAAGCAAAAAAGAAATATCAATTCAAGCTAATTGATAAAATCAGCCAAGAAATGGCAGTGAACAAGGTAAAGCTCGCAAAACTCAGTGATGAATTAGAGCCGATGATTGCTGAAGCAATCACCTTAGTTCAGAAGATGTGCACACTTGAGAAATTTGAAAACGAAAATAGTGACAAACTAGCAGAAATTGATTCAAATGTCACAAAGAGTGCACAAAGCCTAACCTCTCATGCCAATAGCATAAAGGCACATCATGACATAGTCATAGAGGCAGATAGGCTAAGGAAAGAAATATGGGATGTTGAGACAAAATTTAGAGGTGAGATCATAGAACTTCAGGCACACATTCTACCAAATCTTAGTATTCTGTAGCAACATATTTTAGAAGCAAGAAATTTGATAGCAACCCTTGAAATGTCTGTAGTAGATAGCATTTATGATATACATGTATGGATTTCACTAGAGCACATGGCTCTGGAAATGCTGAAGGAAAAATGGTAAAAGATGATGGAGGAAATCAAGTCCTCACATTCCCACCTTTTTGAAAAGCTGTAAGTACCTTTGCCTTTAGATCAAAAAAGAAGGAAAGGACATGTATATAGTTATGTACATTATATATATCAGATGAAAAGGAGAAAATAAAAATACATAAGGATATGTATATATACTTACACTTACCGGCATATACATAGGGGGAGTCATTCAAATGACTAAGGAAGAAGTATACACAGGTGTACATACTAATACACTCAGTATGTTGCACATATCATGTTTTTGATACTAATGTCAAAGGGGGAGATTGATGACATTATTTTTCCATTAGTATACACAGTGAAAAACATTGACAGAGATCACCGACAAACTAAAGCATTACCACCAGACTACAAGCTTCACCGATAGATTACAAGCATTACCGTAAGACAGCAAGCATACTCGACAAAATACAAAGGTCACAAGAAAAATGCTAAGTATAAAAGTGACAAGCATCACCGCTGATCATAAGCATCACCGGCGACCACAAGTATTACCGGCGACATAGTTTTCAGAACTAACCCGATAGGAAAAGAAAAGACATACCTGACGACAAGTTCAAGAAAGGAACACTGACAACCAAGAAAACTGACCATCAGAACTGACAGATAGATAAAGAACCCATAAATTGTGGATCATATTTTTACATGATGCATAAAGCAATGTAATTCTATTTATAGAGTTTTATTTTTTTTTAAATCATAATTTGATGGTCATGCAAGCTTTATGTAAATGCTTTAAAGCATATCTAACTAAAGATCAAGGTCAAGTTGTAAACCTTGGATCTAGAGTTAACTTGCGATGCATGAATCAAGAATTGAATCTAAATTAGTATAAATAGATGTTCATACTCAATTGTGAGTACATGAATTCTTATTATTGATAGCCACGAAGAGCATCTAAAGAGCAGAAGGTAGAATTCATGCAAAGATTAGAAACAAAGTACATCAGTTTTCAAGAACACACAGAGGCTACCGACAAGCAGATGAAGGTATTATTAAATCATGGAAGGATGATTACTAATATGTATGAAGCTTTATAGGATCTATTATTAGCAATTGAATATTGCATATATCATCAAATCAAAGACTTATTTAGTTGCATTCTAACAAGTGCATCACATCTAAAATCCTTTTGTAGAAGGTGGACTTAACCGTCCTTTCCAAATCTCTTAACAAAGTGCACACTTAACGGTATTTCTAAAGCTTCAAATAAAGTAGATCTTAACAGGTCTCCACTATAATACTCCTAACAGGGTAGGTCATCAGAAGTGACCAAATGTAAGCCTTAACCAGCCCCTTCTTATCTTCAAATAGTGAATTTTTGTGGGTAACAATCCCCACCATAGTTTTTACTTCCTTAACAGGAGTTTTCTATGATATCATATCTTGTGTCATGTGTTATCTATTTTCATGAATGTTTCTATTATGGTTACATACTAAAAGAATGTATGATATGATTACATATGCTTAAAGAAAGATGAATAGTTAGATAAGTTAAATTACAAGCTGATGACTAAGGGTTAATGGGCTAACAAAGAAAAGTTTTAGAGGTATTGATTCACCCATCCCCTCTCAGTAAATCATCTCAATATAGTTCTAATAGAAGGAAGAAAGCACCTATAAATCACCCATCCTCAAGGAACACACGGAGCAAAGCAAGGAATACTCAAGCCCCTCCTGAGGTAGGATTTAGACCTATTCTAAATGTCTTAAAGAACAAGATTATTAATGAAGGTAGACTAGACACTATTGCCAAAGTCTATGACAAGTATCAAGAGATTGATAAAACTGAGATACATTCTATGATCATCTCTCACATGATCAAGTTTAAGAAGTCAGTTCTTGAACTCAAGATAGTGATACCTGATAAGTTATGGAACATACTAGAGATAATGAAGAGACATGAAATTGAGGAAGACATGAGGATAAGAGAAGAAACATTGGATAATCTTCTCCCTATATGCTCACATGATGAGAAGGCAATTCTATTAGATCTGGTGAAGCCTCATCTCAAAACCAAGACAAGAACTCTTCAGATTATGAACAAAGAGTATGAGAAGATAGGAAAAGAAATTGAAAAGGCATTTTCACAAGTGTTTATGGATAGACACATGTATCCATCAATGGCACCTACAACAAAGGTAACTCCAGCTCCTCCCAAACAAGTTATAGAACCAGTGATTCAGATAGCACCTATGACAGGTCCATAGGTTTCAGTGCCCTCAGTGACAATAACTTCTGATATAGAAAAAGACTCAGAAGATACTATAGTGATTTATAATATCAAGATATCCATGACAACATTTGACAAAGACATGGACAAATTTGATAAAGCATTTGTAAGCACTAAAGAGATGTGCATTGATGATACATCTGTACAACATGATGAAGTTCCCTCCAATGATCCAATAGACTTGAATGAATAAAAAAACACTCAAGATAATGAGACACCAATCAAGGAGAAACTATTAAAGAGTGACTGCATGGATACTATTCAAAACACTATATTCAGTCCATCCACTTTACCATCTACTTCATTGTTGTAAAGGTTAACTCCTAATTTAGCAAGTCTAGATGCATGGGTAGAAGAGGACTTAATGAAGATCAACGTGCTAGCTATGGAAAAGGAAAAAGAATAATAGGTTATGAGGAACCCTCTTTTCTTGGAATCAGTTAATATTCTGAATGATTTAGTACCTGCAGACAAGAAAGTAGCCAAGATTCAATCAGTTGAAGATGTTGACAGTAGTCTAAAAAGCTTCAAAGAACACTTTATAGATCTAGTAGACTCTGCTACTAGAATTGCAGAAGATGAATATAAAAAGGAGAGATTGAATGAATTGGTAAAGAATTTTACCTTAAACCTAAAATCCTTAAAGATTGGGCAATCCATATAGAAAGAATTGGTAGCTAAGGGAAAGAAGGTTATAGCTAACTGCATGGACAGAGTGAAGTTCACCTCTGAACATATCAAGAAGATAGAAGAGGTTGAGATCATGGTGGACACTATCAGAAAATGAGTTGAGACATCTACCCAAGACATGAACATATGTAACAATGTCTATCAAGGTTAGTTGGACAAAATTGAAAAGGCTAAGTTTGAGATCAGCAAGATAAGAGTCAGACAAACTCAGTTGAGAAATGCACTTGCACCCTCTCTAGCAGTTCTAAATGAGAACATTAAACAAATGGATGCCACCATTATGACATATGATCAAGGTCCCTACATGGATTTGATGAAGATGGAGAAACTAACATATGCCTTATGTGTGCATCTTTAGATAGTTGATGCAATGAAAGTATTCTGGCAGAAAGAGATCCAATCTTTTCAGATTGTATACCCTGAAGTTTACATGGAGTAAGTATCTAAAAGACTTACAAGTTTTGTACACCTTTGCCATTAATGTCAAAGGGGGAGTAATTTATATAGAGAATGTGTATATACAATTATTTTTTGTGTTAAGTCATTTTGAGTAACTTGACCACATTCCTTTGTTTCCATTAATGATAAAGGGGGAGATTGTTGGCAAGTTTACTTCTAGAGGATGCATGACTTATTTTGTGTTGTCATTATGGCAACAAAGTCATACAAAGTTTCTGTCAAAGATAACTAAGAAGATAAAATGACTAAGTATGGAAAATAGGACAAACAGAGTTATACATCAATAAACACATCCACACACGTGCAAGAGATCAAATCAGAGTATGCTTGTTCTGATATATTTTCTATGACATGTGTACATACTAAGTCCAGACATGCATAGTACAAAATGATAGTACAAAGAAGTTACAGACAGATCAATGGAACAACAACCTAGAAGACAAAGCATGAAAGCCGACTAAGTGTTATGATCAACATGAATTATTTTTTATGTAACAGCCAAGCACCTTTGATTATATGTTTGTAATGATGTAATTAGTAATTTTGTAAATAATCTTAAGCTAAATTTCTTAGAAGGGTTGTGTATTATGTTTCTAGGGCTGACTATAGTCTTGTTTAGAGTTGCACCTATTCGGGAATAAACATATAAGTATGTAATGTAAATTTATGTTACAAGTGTCAAATAATATGTATGAGAAAGATATAGAAGAGTAGTATGATGAAGTCAGTATGAGATAAAGCTCTTTAAGAGAGTAAGAGCATCAGCACATACACAGAACTAATGAGACAATAGTTTCATCATAGCAATTCACTTTTGATATAGTGTATATCAACTATTAGAAGGTTGTAGTCTTCATCCTATTGGGCAGTGAGCCTAGGTAGTGAACCATATACCTTTAACAAGGTTTAAAAGACTCCTAACAGGGTCAAGCCTTTAACCAGGTCATTGTACTTGCATTGTAAAGACTGCTTCTAACAGGGCAAAGGAACTTTAACATGTTCATTATACTAGTACAATATTTGTGGGTACTAATTCCCACCGGGGTTTTCCTTTGATCAAGGTTTCCTCATAATCATATCATGTGTTATGAGTTCTTATGTTAAAGCTTCATTGAATGTATGTTTGATTTATGTTTAAGTTGCTGAAAAGTAATAAATAGACAAACACTGATTCACCCCCCCCCCCCCCTCTAAGTGTTTCTNCTGATTCCCCCCCCCCCCCCCCTCTAAGTGTTTCTAACACATTTTCCATTTGAGACTTCCAAAATCGATCCTTAAGACCTTCATAGTCTTCACTCAAATCCCAATTCACATATTTAATTTCACATTCACGACTACATCCCACCCAAAATTCCCAATAAGTTTTTTTTTTTTTCATTGGTGAATCAGGCTCATGATTTTATCTTTCATTCAACGAACAAGAAGTTGGCTACAATGTGTGATCGGTACATTTTTTTCAAACACTTGGTGCTTCTTCTGTATGAGCAACTCATGGGCAATATTCACTTTATAATCAAACCTTCAACCCATAATCACTGAACTCAAAGGTGATATCCTGGCATCTTTTATTGGGAAAAGAAATATTTTTTTCCTGTGCATGTTACAGGCCTTAACTTCTAGACTCAGTTTCATGGATTGGGAGATTGAGAATACTCAATCATTGAGAAAGAGACATAATGTGCTATCAAGCAAACATGTTTGGAAGCTCTTCAATCATACTTTCATCAAAAAATTTGTTATCATCGTGATTTAGTTCATCCTTTTGCAATCAAGAAAATTAATGATTCAGGCCATATGAAGCACCCAATATCACATGCATGGATTATGTGAGTCCTGAACTATTTCTTTGAACAACCTGCAACTTCTATGACCAATCTTGATGCCCAATATATGGTTTCATCAGGCTTCTATCAAACAATTCACATTTATCCTTGGTATAAGTAATGGCTTGAGTCTTTCCATTTGGATGTACATAACCTTTGGACTCTCAACTCTTCATTTGTGGGTTTGACATGTCTTCTGTGGATTGTGTGACTCAATCATTATCACAAACAAAGCAATATTCTTTTGATACCCTAATTCCCTTATATTCAAAATGAAGATTCATATGCTCGACTGATCGGGCCTTTGGTAGTCGGTGGAGGCATGCATTAATGCGCTCAAGAAAAATAGGACCGCGCTTAATCTTGCTTGATTCCATCATTGAAAATAATATAGAGCCACTTTCTAAGTCAATTGTGAACCTTGATGATTACGAATCCAATCTCGTGCATATCTCATAATGAGTTTCTCTCATCCATGTTAGTTTCTCGAGCACCCTGCAGCTAACCCCAAAATCCATTGACTATAGAGATAACAGTCAAATTCTATAGGATGGAAAATTCTCAAATCAATCACGATGTTTGGCAAAAAGTTTTGACTTTTGTCTATAGAGTTCCTAACTGTATGATTTTTTCTGTGAAGAGCCTAGTATGGTGCCATTTTTTAACAATAACAAAATTCACTAAAGCGTTGGTAATTCGGTTCAAGAGGTGCACGATCCTCATGAATTGCATCCAGTTCACAAAGTAGAACTTGATAAAACTATCCTTTTCTTACACCGTCTCTATAAAATGTGTTTCGCAGTGGCTTTTTCCATTTTTCCTTATAAAGAAATTGGAAGTTCTTTTATTATTTCTCCAATCCATTTCTTGCTTCTTTTTTTTAAGGATATATCCCCCAATTCTTTGTTCTTACTCGAACCGCTCACTATGCGACCATGTAAATCTTGTTATCCTTTAAATCACAGGAACTATCATTATTGAATTTGATCATCACACAAATGTCTTAAAGGCTTTAATGGATTAATCAAGTCATGACAACTTTGACTGATTGAACCTTGCCTTGTCATGCAGTGAGCTTAATATTTTAGCAAATGAATAATTTGAACTTTGAAGTATTGAAACTTGAAAATCACCAAGAAGGTTAGCAACCTAATTTGATACACCGTGAACATTTTGGACTTGAATCATTTACAAGAAACCTTTGATCTGAATCTGAATCCTCAAGGCTGGGAATGTGAACCCTAAATCTGAATTGTGATACTGATCTTGAACTTTCAAATTGGAGGACCTTGAAACTGAACTTTGAAACCACAACCTTTGCAATCTTGAAATACTGAAATTGAACTTGCAACCCTTGAGCCTTATAGGAAAGATGAACTTTTAGCCAGCTAAACCATTTTGAATATGTTCCTTAAAACTTGTATGGGCTTTTGAACCTAAGCCATGTATCTTAAATTTTGAACTTTGAACTTTGTGGTTCCAAGTTCAATACAACCGAGAACGTTGCTCCTTCACAATTATACTTTTACAAAAGCATCATTAGAAATAAAAACCCACAATATATGGGGACAGTTTAGGAATTCTTTCCACGGGGCTGGTTTTTAAAAGTTTAAAATTGGGGCGCTAAGGGTAAGCCAACAAATATGATAACATTACTACATATGTGAATAAGGTCACTGAAATTGTTTGTGGAATTAGATGCACTGGTGGAACATTGGATGAAGAGGATATTGTTTCTAAAATTGTGAGATCCTTGCCTCCTGCTTACAATCATAAAGTTTTTACTATTTAAGAAATCAAAACTATGTCTACAGTTACAAGGGATACATTGGTTGGTAAGTTATCTTCTTTTTAAATGAGTGAATTTGGAGATAGAATTCCTAAAGTTGAATCTACATTTAAAGATACTATTTATAAAGATAATAAAATATATGACCCTGGTGAAAGTTCATCTAATCTTGGTAGATATGCTAAGGAATGGGAACAAATTGAGAAAGAATAAAGAGAGCTTGAAGAGCTTGAATCCCTATTTTACAAGAAGCTACCTAAGGGATCTGGTAAGTATGAAGGAAAGTTATCTTTGAAGTGTTTTGCATGTAATAAGATTGGTCACATTTCTTCTAGTTGTCCTAACAAAGAGCCTAAGTATAAGGATAAGAATTTTAGACATAAATATCAGAAGAAAATTTACTATGTTGTTTATGAAGGAACAATTGATGATGACTCTGAGATGAGAAAAGAATAAATTGTGTTCATTTCTATCAAAGATGAGAATCCTAATGAAGAAAAATCCTTGGTTTCACATGTGGATAAAAGAGTTGTTTGGGTTATTAACAATGGATGTTCATATCACATGACTAGAGAAAAAAGAAAATTTGTAAAGCTTGAAGAGTATAATGGTTGAGTTTTCATATTTGGAAATGATCACAGGGAAAGGATCAATTACACTTGATGGTAAGAGTAATATTGACGATGTTTTGTATGTTGAAGTTTTAAGGCATAATCTTTTGAGGGTTGGATAGTTAGTTCATAATGGATATCACTTGGAATTAAAGAATGGAATGTGTAAAATCATTGTAAGAACTGGAATTGAGATTGCATCAGGTACAAAGACCAGAGGTAATGTATTTTATTTGAAGAATTTAGAGAATAGATGTTTGATTGCAAATATTTATGACAGTTGGTTATGGCACAAGATATTTTGTCATATAAACTTTGATAACATTATGAAGATAAGCACTACAAATGTTTTAAGAGATATACCTAGATTGTTGAAGCCTTCTAATGCAATGTGTAAGGAATGTCAATTGGGTAAGCTAACTAAATCTACCTACAAAGTAAGACCTATTCTTTGAGTGGGTGGTTAGAAATGGGACATACTGACTTATGTGGCCCTACTAAGACAAGAATTTATTATGGAGATAGATACTTTATTCTGTTCATTGATGATTATTCAAGGATGATATGGTTTACATTTTTGAAAGGAAAGTCTGAGGCATTTGACAAATTCAAGATCTTTAGAGCTATGGTTGAAACTGAGATGGGTATGAAGTTGAAATTTTTGAGATTGGATAGAGGTGGATAGTTTACATCTAGAGAGTTTTATGCATATTGTGAAGAGCATGGGATAAAAACATAGATGTCTTCTCTGAAGACCCCATAACAGAATGGAATTGCAAAGATAAGAAATAGAATAATTCTTGACTCTGTAAGGACTATGATGATTGAAGGAAAATTTTCACAGATCTATTGGAGAGAAGTTGTTAGCATTGATTTTGATACACTTTATCAAGTTCAAATAAAGCTAGGTACTAGTAAGACTCCTTATGAGATTTGGTATGGTCATATTCCTATTGTGAAATACTTAAGAATCTTTGGAAGCAAATGTTACATTAAGAGAGATGAAGATTTAGAAAATTTTGATCCTAGAAGTTATGAAGGAATATTTCTTGGTTATTCTACAAATCGAAAAGCATAAAAATGTTACAATAATAGATTGAGAAAGATAATTGAGAGTGCTAATGTGAAATTGGATGAAATTTTTAAGAAATCTGTTAGATCTTGTGGTTATGAATTAGATGAAGAAGAAGAAACTTAGATTCTGCAAGCACAGGATCAGAATTAGAATCAAAATGGATTGGTAGAACAAAATGAAGAATTTGGAGATGAGGAAGAATTGGAAATAGAAGAGTCAGTTATAAAATGCATATCCGAAGACTCCAAGGTATGTAAAGCTAAATCATTCAGAGAATCAGATTATTGGTGATAGAAATAAAGGTGTTCAAACTAGAGGAAGAGTTGCTAGAAATGAAATTTGTTTAATTTCTAAGATTGAACCTAAAGATGTTGATAAATATGCAACTTGATGAAAGTTGGATCAAAGCTATGGAAGAAGAATTAGAACAAACTGAAAATAAGAAGACGTGGATTCTGGTTCCTAGACCTATGGACATGAATGTAATTAGTACTAAAAGGGTATTTAGAAACAAATTGAATCGGGATGGTGAAGTGATTTGGAACAAATTCAGATTTAATTGTATGGGATATTCTCAAATGGAAGGTATTGATTTTGAGGAGACTTTTTCTCTTGTTGATAGAATTGAAGCTGTTAGAACATTTCTTGCATATACTACTTACAACAATTTAAAAGTATATTAGATAAATGTTAAGTCTACATTATTGAATGGGGAATTGGAAGAAGAAGTCTACATTTAGCAACCAAATGGTTTTACCTTTACTATTAAAAATATCATGGTTTGTCAATTGGAGAAAGCTTTATATGGATTGAAGCAAGCTCCTAGAGCCTGGTATGAAAGGTTAGATAAGTATTTATTGAAGATTGGTTTCAATAAAGGTATTGTTGACAATAATTTATACTTCAAAATTATTGATCACAATATTTTGATTGTTGAAGTCTTTGTGGATGATATAATTTTTAGTGGAGGTGACAAGCTAAGTAAGGAATTTTCTGATGAGATCATGCATGAAAATCAAATGTTTTTGTGTTCTTCATGATTTTCATGTAACGTGTTTGTGTTATTAATTACAAATCATGACGATGTAATGTGATGCTAAGGTTTTGTGAGTGATTGGTGGATGTGGAGTGTGTTCAAGGTTATTGATATGGATCATTGAAATGTCTTGGATGATATTCAATGGATTGCATTAAGGATTGAATTGTAATTTATTAATTTTTTGCAATTAGGCCCCTGGCTAACCTAGTTGAGATGAGTTGATGAATTTTATTTATATATGTAACCATTTGAAGTTGTGAATGTACGAGTGTGTGTGGACAAATGGGATAAATGAAATAAATGATGCTATAATAAGAGGTATGAGTGGAATCTGAAATAAGTCAGAGATTTGTATGTGCTTTATTGGAATTGTTTTGACATAAAAAATTATATCAGTTACTTCTTTTGTTTGGACTGTAAAACCTCTTTGATTTGTGATTTCTTGATGTTTTAAGGTAGTGAGCCTTGTTGTTATTGTATTTGAGTAGTGAGCACTAGGCAGTGTTCCTTAATTCAAGTGCATTTTGCTTTGTAATACTCCTAACATGGTACAATACTTTTACTAAGTGTATTCATCTTGTGGGCTCTATCCTCACCATGATTTTTCCCCTAACAAGGTTTATACATCAAAAATCTTGGTGTCATTTGTCACTTATTCTGTTGATATCTTGCTTTCATGTTTAGCACTCATATCTAAGATTTAAAGTTTGTAAGTTAGTGAAATTTTATTGATATTGTGACACAACTAATTCACCCCCCCCTCTCATTTGTGTGTGCTTCTTAAGGTCTAACATATTCAATGTGTGCACAAACTTAATTTTATTCATTTCATGTCACTAGAATTCAATGCAAATGCAAAAGTATGATTTTGCAAATCTAAAATAGATAGTTCTATGTGGAAGTCAACTCTATACTGATATTTAGTGTCATTCTTAGAGTAACTTAAAAAAATGGATGCATCAATAATAGAAGCAACATTCAATCTAGTAATATTGAGGCTACAATTTGTGGACAATAGATCATAAAGAATTACTTCTTTGGATGCATCATTATCAAATAATAAATTGTGAAGTTGGAAATTCAAACAAATAAGAAACTCCTCCTTTAGATCTAATCCATAATAATTTTAGATAATGTGAGTAAGAATATCATCTTTATCTTGATTGTCAAGCATTGGACTCCTCTTTATCATCATCGATGTTTGTAGGGATTGTTTTTCTTCTTCTTCCATGAAAGGCCTAAAAATTGTTCATCATTAGCATGAGGCTAAGTTAGTAGGTAGAGGAATAACTTCTTAGTTCAATTCCCATTAGATAATTCATGTTAATGGATTGAAAACCAATGAAGGCATCTACTATAGCCAACCATTTCCTTCCTAGAATCAGGGGATATCCTCCTAAAGTGGATTTAAGCTGTAAAGAAATAAAGTCACAAGGTATTCCCACATATCTATAGTGATAAAAAAGTCCTCAATGACTCCTAGTTTAACAATATACCTATCAACCAATTTAAAAATAGATGGTATCAACCTTATATTCAATAGTTGGAGATTTTTCATGGTCTCCTTAGTCGTAAAATTTATGGTTGAACCTAAATAAGCTTGGGTGTTTTTAATAATAGTACCATTGATGTGGACATCCATAACTTGGTTACTAGGGTTTGTATGTTTGGGAATAAATAGGTTACCAAGCATGATATCAACTAATTGACCTATAACATGAAAGGTTTGTGGATCTCTCCTTTTCATACCTAGATTTTTAAGCTTAAATTCTCTAATAGCCTTCATGCAAATGGGAACATGCTTAATAGATTAGATGAGTGGTATTTTAACTGATATATCTTTAAGCTACCATATCAGGTCAAATGTTGGTTCTAGATGATACTTTTGAGTAGCTAGCTATCCTAGAAATGCAGGATCCTTTGTTGAACTATCATGGATTGTGCCTGGATATTGAGGTCTATTTATGTCTCGTCATTAAATATTTCAATCATTTGAGGAGTAGTAGGTCACAAAAGAGTATTTCTTGAATAGATATGGACATAACTAATCTCAACTGTATGGATTGGGTATTGAGTGACATCATTACAATAATATTTTTGAACATGTTTGTTATTATTATTGGGCGTAGGTTGAGTAGGAAAATGTATGGCTCTTGGCTATGTGGAGGTAGCAATGTTTTGGCTTGGAATGATAGCTTGTTTTTAAGGAACTATATTAGGCATTAGAGTAAGCTTTGGATTCAATTATTGTTGTGGTTGTGGATAAGTCATATTAGTTGGTGCTCGTTGTTGATTTTCCATACATGGTGTTGATCATTGATTTTGGGCTCCTTGCAATAGACTATAATTGGGTGTTTGAAAGTGAGATTCTGTGAGACCTACATTAGACTACTATAGTTTACTATTTTGTTTCATGCTTTCAGTAGTTTATGCTTTGGCATACTTTGACTATCAGAGAGACTTTGTCGTACTTTTGAGGATCGGTGGAATCCTGTATTATATATTTAGCACCTGATTTTGAAATCAGGGTACTTTTGAGATGTTTATGTTCTGATTTAGTTTCAGCTTATGTTGATGTCTTATATGGATCTAAATATATGAATGTAATATGATGAAAATGGTTTAGGAAACTGATACTAGGATATTTTAGTTCTAAATGCAATGTGGTTTATATGCTTACTTATATTATGGACGTTATGTTATGTTTCATATCATGTGTTTTGGATCTACTGATGTGTGCATGGAGTGTGCAGGAAAAGTTGACCATGGATCTAAATCGGGGACCCAGTACTGAAACTTATGTATATACCTGTGCTTACTAAGGTCTTGTCTATATAAAGAGACATGGACCTCGTTGCTATATGATTATTTTGTAAACGTGGTTTGCATGTATGTTATTAAATTAGTAAATGTTCATGTTATCAAGTCATGTCTAATGTTTTAATTTAATGTGCCAAATTTGGCAAGTGTTGTAATTTATTATGGACATGGCTAGTAAAGGGAAACCAAGGTAAGTCAACGGTTAACTAAGGTCATCTTTGAGTAGTACCCATGCTTACCCCAGGGTTAAAAGTTTCTAGAATTTCCTTGACTTAGAATTTTGTAGGTTAACTTTAGGGTAAGTTTTAGAGGGTCTTTTGGACTCCTAGAGGGTAACCAGGGTCAGTTTTAGTCACCCAACTTGGTACCCTATGGGTTAGGGGTCATTTTCTATCATTAATGAGCCTCT
>MU228092.1:54342-65424 GCA_018584345.1 Thuja plicata | reverse complement strand
ATATATATATGTATATGTATATGTATATGTATATGTATATGTATATGTATATGTATATGTATATGTACATAAAAATGTAAATGTACAAACTTATTTGTATGTATACATTTATACATACACATACACACTTATGTATATGTGTACATACATATATGTTTTTAGAAATATTTGTGTATATACATAAATATATACTTATATATTAATCATTAGCAAAAAATGATTGTTAAGAGCATTTGGTGTGTCTCTATTTTGATCAATGGTACAGTTGTAAAGTCCAAGTTTTTTTAAAGAGATTTGTTAGACCATATTAGATTCATTATCATACTAGAATAATCATTATTTTGTAATACATTATTAAAGAGGAACTCATTTCTATAATCATGAGTATGCCTTCAAGATATTAGTGTGCTTTATTGGTTAGCATCTTCTATGCATAAATCCTTTCAATACATGTATTATTCAAAATTTTATTGTGAGTCTAAGAATGAGTGTCAAGGAAGATATAGTAGTTGATACTCAATGGATATTATATATTCCTAAAAAGATCCATACAAATATTTAAAATAATTACAATAATGTTCATAAACTTTATTTATTTCTATGTTATCAACTTGCTTATGTTACATATGAAATGAGTGCATGTGAAAAGATAATAATCATGTACATTGTAGACATCAAATAATATATTGTGAGAAGTTATATAAGGTTTTCTATTATAATAATTATGGGAATCTAAATGTCATATTATTAGAGCACGTAGATGAACCCACAACTTCCCTTAAGGCGTGACAACTAGAATTTGAAAGATGAGAACCACCATAAAAGTGAACTTAAGGGAAATAAGTAAAATTGTCTATGAAAAGAAATAATAAAGCAATAAGTGAACTACGATTACAAGAAATAAATTAGAAAATTATTCTTCTCTATCAATTAAGTATATCTAAATGCATTTATAATAAAAATATTAATATAAGTACATATTTGTTACATGAAGGAAATAAAAAATCAATACATAAATGTGCATCTTTTTTTTTCACTAAATACATTTATAATGTGTTCTTTAATAATATGTGCATTAGAATAATTATGGATTGATCTATAGTGATATAATAAATCACCAATTTAACATGGGTTTATCATGAAAAACATGAGAAACCTCATAATAATTAAGCATAAACAACATTATGCAAGGGAGAAGATAAATACACTGCATCATATAGGAATTCATTCCTAAATATATAATGAAAAGGAGAAATGATATACTGTAAAGAATGGACATCTAGAGGTGATCTATCAATCATAAGAGTGTCCATTACAAGGTGTAAGGAATGGTTACTAAAAAACAAAATACATAAATCATGAGGTAAACACATTATAGGCCATCTATTGAAACATCACATGCAATATCTTCTAAATAATAATACAAAATGTAATATAACCATTAACTAGCATATTATACATTATGAAACTTGTAAATTTGAAATGAAATAAACATTGAAGTAACATCATATACATCCAAGCATGATGAACCCATTAGAGCTTGTATAGAGATAGACATCATTAATCAAATCAAAGTCAAGGTTTTGTATAATAATCATGGATGATAAGGATCTTCAACCATTCAAGAGGACACATCAAAGTGGATAACATCGTATAGATATCTAACTATGTCCATTTATATATCATTAAATATATCATCATAAGAGTGTGATGAGTTTGGAACAAGACTCTCGTGATGGATTATGCATAAATAATGAACATAATAGATTTGAAAAGAACAAAATGGAAGAAGGTAAGCTTCTGGAACAAAGCATTAGGCATGTTCAAATGTCATGGTTCAGAACAATGTAAGGGAATAAATCACATTTCATATTTAATTTATGGGATGATCTAATCACTAAAATCAATTAAGAACAATTATAGTTAAAATAATTAAAACTTGAGATTGAAAAATGAATTTATGAGAAATGAGAGGGATAACAAGGGATTGCTTCTATGCTGATTTTTGTTAGTTGATGATTAATGTTTTGATGTATGCTGTGCTTGTTGATTGAATTTAAAATTATAAAATTCCACTTCAATAGCCTATATTTCTCTAGAGTAAGGTTTTTCCCACAATTTAGTCTTTGTCACACTAATATATCCTTTGCTACTTTAACCTTTGGTACTTGTTTGCCCTTAATTATGCCTCTTATAAAATTAGGATGGTGTTAAAGAACACATTGGGGATTCATTGTGTTTAAAGGGAAGGTTTATAACATCATTTTTAATATGTGAAACAACTTTTTGGTGTACAAAGATCAAATACATGCCATGTACAAAATGTAGTTGTTTATGTTCTTGTAGTGTTAATAAAATGTTAATGTAAGAGTGCATAGAATGTTTGGTGGTAGTTCTTTTATATAAAGACTTAAGGTGAGTATTAAGATTATATTTAAATATAACATCCTAAATGTTGAATTAGAGGTGTTTTGATGTGTAGGCCAATAAGAAATAATCAATTTTTAGAAAGATTAACCTCACATATTAGAAATTAGAAATAGAAAGAAAAAACATAATATAAACTAATAGTTCAAGGGACATAATCCCTCTTCTAATTTAATTTATCTTAATTGAAAGAGTAAAAAGATGATAAATCTAGATCATAAACAAATGAAAACAAGTAATCAACAATTAGACCTAATATCATATTACTGAGAGGGGTGAATCAGTAATCTACCAAATAAACCAACTTTGCAAACACTTAAAATTTAATCACCATTCAAGGGATTAACCTTAATAGAAGAAAATGAAAATCTTAAGCATCCAAAACCATCCACAAATTTTATACACAAATTAATCTTGTGGAAACCCAAATAGGGAAAAAACCATGGTGGGGATTAGTACCCACTAAAATAATATACTCTTCTAAAGTATGCATTGTGATGAGCTTAACCACGTTAGGAGTTTACAATAGCATTCTTAGGTATTACTCAGTTAAGGGATTTACGTTAGGCCTATTAGAACCTTTACCCTATTAATATTATCCTTTTTAGAGGGCTTGAAACAAAAGCTAATGTGTCACCTTGTTAGAGATTTACAATAAAGATCTGTTAGGATCTACCCTATTAGGGGCTTCCAAAATAGCACTACCTTTTCTTGATCAGATCCACTAAAGGACACAATCTCTTCTAAGCATGCTTAAATATTCCTTGGCTTGATCACAATATGAACCTTACATCGTACTTGCACAACACGCATGATCAACACACTTTGCATTCAACTTCAGCCTTTAAATAATAAACTATTAAGTCAACCTCCTTAATCAAACCCTAAAATAAAATTACAAAGAATCCTACTCAGATACAACAAGCCAAACAAGAAAATTAAATACACAAAACATATTTCCAAGAGCGTGTTGGCCTATACAATGATTTACATATGAAATTGAGCCAAAGAGTCAAACACATTTTGACCATACTCAAACCTCCTCTAGAATCTTATCCACAAGATAACACGAATCAATGTGATGCTAGATCATCAACTCCAATCATGAATACACATCACCATATATATCATGACTCATTCATCTTTAATCATCACCACATCGATAACAATCACTGATACAAGATCTGTCATATGTAGCACAAGAACACAAACACTTAAACATGTTGAATAACATTGTTTTTGTTCACCGATCACTTATCCTTCTCACCAATCACATAAAGTAGTTATGATTTCAATTGTATCATCTAAACAATGTTGACAATCATAACCTATGACCACACCACAAGATACATCATAGATTTGACAAGACATTCAAATCATCTATCACCTATCATCAATTGTTCTAGTAGTTGTACTATTATACTCTATTCTATTACAACTCTCACATAAACTTACTTCAATATTAGCAGTCATGCATTTGACATCCAAAGTCATACCTAAGTCTCCTCTAAAGATAGAAACCACTAAAACTCACTGAAACTCATCATTCATCACCAGTATGCCTGACAACATACTAAGAACACAATGTCAATAGTTGACATCAATGACAATATGATATCTGATCATCCTATAATCAAATCACTATGTCATCACCAAAACACACTTACCATCATTGTATTAGATATGCCAACAATATCCCCCTTTGGCATTAATGGAAACACTCGATGCTTCACCAATGATGGCAACACTCTCTTCATCAATAGAACACATCAACATCTTCAACATTAAACATTAAGAAAAATGTTTCCACTTATGTCTTTCACCTATTCTATAATTACTCCCCCTTTCACTGACCTTTACTCTTTTTCACACATACACATCTTCACATCATCACATCATCTCCATACATCTTTTATTCTGAATTTACATCTTCTTTCCCTTTGACAACAATGGCAAAGGTGTTAAATATTTTTGATATATTCTCTGCAGTACCTAACTAACTAAAGAACATTACTTCATAGACTGCTCCTCCTAAGGAGCATCCTCACAACATCAATCCACACATAAAAATATTTATTGAATACACTAGGACAGATGTAACTACATCTTCTAATTCAGAGAAGATAGGGAATGACCCCTAACCTACCTCTTAGGTACTCAAAAGTATCCTTAGGAAATGATTTATTAAAGATATCAACAAATTTATCCTTAGTTGGCACATACTCCAAGCTTACTTCCTTTTCCTATGCATGTTCTTTAAGAAAATGATATTTGATAGCTATATGCTTAGTCATAGAGTGCCTCACCGGATTCTTAGAAATGTTAATAGCACTTGTATTGTCACAATATATAACCATTGGTTCAGTACCTTCTCTTGTATTCCTTTCATAATTTTCTTAACCCACACTATCTGAGTACAATTAATTGCAGCAACAACATACTCAGATTCAGTTATTGATTGAGATATACAATTATGCTTCTTGTCAAAGATACAAGTCTATCTCCAAGAAAGAATGCATCTCCACTTGTGCTCTTTCAATCATCAACATTACCTGCCCAATCAACAACACTGAACACATTCAAAGAAAAATCACCTTTATTTCCATACCAGAGACCATAATCTTCAGTCCCTTTAAGATATCTAAATATTCTCTTCACTGCAACCATATGAGATTCCTTAGGATTAGAAGAAAATATAGCTACTAATCCAACTTCTTGTGCTATATCTGGTCTATTATGTACAACATACTATAGATTATTGATCATGGACCTATAAAATGTCTCATCCACTTCTTTAGAATCATCTTATTTTGATAATTTACAACCAGTTACCATAGGGGTACCAACCGGTTTTGAGTCCTCTAGTCCAAAAGTCTTTAGTATTTCTCTTACATACATGGACTGACTTATCTAGATACCATCTTTCATCTACTAAAATTGTAATCCAATGAATAATTTGATCTCACCAATCATAGACATCTCAAATTCTTTCCTCATCTCATTTGCAAATGATCTTCTTATCTCTTCATTGCCACAAAAAATGATATCATCTATAAATATCTTTGTAATTAGCATTCTGTCATCTTTCTCAGTCTTCATATACACATTTTTGTTGTCACTTATTCTGAAAAAATCAATTTGAATCATATATGAGTGTAACATCTCATACCATTCTCTAGGTGCTTGTTTCAATCCATACAAAGCTTTCTGTAATCTACACACCATATTATTTCCTTCAAAATTAGCAAATCTTTCAATTTTTTCGATGTATACCTCTTCTTCTAAAATACCATTAGGAAAAGATGAATTAACATCCATTTGATATACCTTGAAACCTTTGTAAATAACATAATAAATCAATATTCTCACACCTTTGAGTCTGGCCGCATGTACAAATGTTTCACCATAGTCCAGGACTTCCTCTTGTGTATATCCTTTACACACCAATCTTTCCTTGTTTCTTACCACTTCACCAGTCTCATCCATCTTGTTTCCAAAAATCCACTTTGTACCAATCAGATTCTTGTCCACCAGTCTGGGAAATAATATCCAAGTTTTGTTCCTCTCAATATATTTTATTTCTTCTTCCATAGCTTTCACCCAATCTTCTTCTTTCAATGATTCTTTCACTATTTTGGGATAAAATTCAAATAACAAAAATTTACCTTCTCTTGCCTTTCTTCTAGGTAACACACTTGCATTTCTATTGCCAATAATTTGATCAGGTGAGTGATTCAACTTTACATACGTAGGCAATATTGGTTTAGTTCTAATATTTCCTTCAACTGATTGTATATGTTCATATTCATTGACTTTTCTTTACATTGGTTCTTTTGTAGTGTCTTGACCCACTGATTTCAAATTAACAAACCCATGATAGTCTTCAGGTTCCTTCTTGTTGGATTCATCATTTTTCTTAGAAAAATTCATCTACCCTTACACTAGCACTTTCCACTATCTTTTTTATTATTTTGTTAAAACACTTGTAAGATTTTCTCTTAGAATAATATCCCTTCATCACTTCTTGCATCAAAATTTCCAAAATTTTCATCTCTTTTAATGTAACATCTACTTCCAAAGATTTTGAAATAATTAACACATAGTATTCTACCATACCACATCTCATAGGGAGTTTTGTTTGTACCTTTCTTTAGTTGAACTCTGTTCAAATTGTAAACTACACAGTGCTCACCGCTTCTCTCCAATAGGTCTAAGAAACACCTTTTTGAATTATTAATGTCCTTGCACAATCAATGATCAATTTGTTTCTTCTTTCAACAATACCATTTTATTGAGGTGTTCTAGGTGCAGACATTTGTCTTTGAATTCCCTAATCTTCACAATAAGTAGTAAACTCATGTGAAGTGAACTCACCTCCCCTATCATATATAAGACGTTTCAAAGTCTTACCAGTCTCCTTCTCGACTCTAAATTTATAGATCTTAAACATGTGAAAAGCTTAAAATTTATCCTTTAAGAAAATAACCCACATCATTCTAGAAAAATCATCAACAAATAACATAAAGTATCTATCACCATAGTAACTACTAGTTCTCATTGGACCACACAGATCGGTATGAACTAAATCTAAGATACTTTTAGAAGAATAATTTTTAGTGATGAAACTAGAAATAGTTATCTTTCCAAGATGACATTCTTTGTACATTACATTGTCTAGTTTCACTAGGTTGGGAAAACCTCTCACTAACTTCATCTTACTAACTTTGATCAAGTTATCAAAATTTACATGATAGAACCTCTTATGCCACAACCAAAATATTCAACCTTAGCAAGCAGACAACTCTTAGTATTAGAATTTAGATGGAACAAGTTACCTCTAGTTTGTTCACATGTAGCAATCAGTTCTCTTGATTTCCTAATAATTCTTCATAAACCTTCATTGAACTCTAGTCTGAAATTTAACTAAGCAACACTTAACAAATTGTATCTTAAATCATCAACCCAGTAAACATCATAAAAAATAGTTGTATCATTCAAATAAATGGATCCTTTACCTTTCACTAAAAATGGATCATCATTCCCAAAACTTACCGAGCCCCCATCACATTCCTCCAACTTAATGAAATTGTTTTTATCACCAGTCATGTGATGAGTGCACCCACTGTCAATAATCTAGTTACCACTATGATTCATGTTAGAAACTAAATATCTCTCCCCTTCTTCTGAAGGATCTTCCTTCATAGAAACAAACACAATTTATTCTTCATCCCTTCCATTAGATTGATCCCCCATCAGTAACACCTTCCTTAGCTAAGAAACAAACTTTCTTGTTCTTATCCTTGAATCTTCTTGGTTTTTCTTTCTTGACACTATCAAGGACTCTAGAGGGAATATGACCAATTTTGTTACATGAAAAGCACTTCATAGGAAACTTACCCTTTTAATTACCTTTCCCTCTAAGAATCCTTTTAGAAATCAAGGCTTCTAGATCCTCATGATTTCTCTCTTTAGACAAGATAGATTCATAGTCATTACAGTGATATTCTAAATAATTGTTAGACATCTCCTTTCCTTTCCTAGATGGTACACGAGTCAATGATGAATTGAAAGTAGATTCAACTTTAGGCATGCTATTATCATAATTACTTAACTAAAATATAATTAATTTCCCTATTAATGCATCTAGAGTAATGTAAAGGTTCCTAAAGATATGAGCTCTTCAATAGTTGAAACCCTAATAACATAATAAGGTAATAAAGTTCTTAAAAAATTTCTTACCACATCCTCCTCAGGAAGATTACCACCAATACCTCATATAACACTCACAACTTATTTGATTCTCTGAATGTATTGATCAATGTTCTCATTGTCTTTCATTCTCATATCATCGTACTTTCCTCTTAAGCTATCAACATTTTCCTTTTGCACATGTGGATCTCTACCATAGATAGTTTTCTTCTTCTCCAACATTTCATAAGAAGTATCTAAATCTTTAATATCAACATACTCTACATTTAAAAGTGTAATTGTAATAGCTTCCATGGTAGCATCATGTTCATGCTTAACCTTGAAATGATTTATAGTTATGGTTCCTGGGGGATAGTATACCTATTTACCACATGATCCCAATACTGATCACCCAAGCTCTTAAGATAGAGCTTTATCTGACTGCACCATATTGAGTAGTTCTCTCTTGTGAATTTAGGACCTTCCTTCCTTATCATCTTGGATCTTCACCTCAAGTTGTTAAGCTTCATCACAACAGAGGACCAAATTTCTAATACCAATTGTCAAACCTGATATCAAATTACATAGAGGGGCGGGGGGTAAATCAGTAATCTACCAAATAAACCAAACTTGCAAACACCTAAAATTTAATCACCATTCACTGGATTAACCTTAATAGTAGCATATAGAAATATTAAGCATCCAATACCATCCAAAAATTTGACACACATATTTGTCTCATGGAAAACCAAATAGAGAAAAAACCATGGTGGGGATTAGTACCCACTAAAACAATGTACTCATCTGAAGTACGCCCTGTGAGGAGCTTAACCTTGTTAGGAGTTTACAAAAACACTGTTAGGTGCTAGCCATTTAGGGATTTACCATAGGCCTATTAGAACCTTTACCCTATTAAGATTATCCTTGTTAGAGGACTTAAAACACAAGCTAATGTGTCGCCTTGTTAGAGGATTTACAGCAAAGATCTTTTAGGATCTACCCTGTTAGGGAATTTCAACTACTGTAACTATTAGGGAACAATAACAATATTGATCTACAAATAGCACTACCTCTGCTTGATCATATCCACTGAAGCACACAATCTCTTATGAGCATACCTAACTCTTCGCTGGCTTATGTTACAAATTTTCACTATGCTTGTTCTAATTGGTAAGGTTGTTATCAGCCCTTATTCTGTTGTTGAAAGATTTTCATTTGATCAAATTGCATTCAATTATCTAGTTATTTTCTCATTTCTAAGTTGTTGGTACTTTTCTATACTAATTGGAAAAGTTTCATATGTTTGAAGTTTGCTATCCTAAACTATCAAGAAGTTTAGATTTTTGCAAAGTACATATATTTTTTAAATTTATAAATAAAAAATGCTTTTCTCATTTCAAACATAGAAGTACAACATTTAAAGTGGCCCACACAAGCAGTGGTTTCTCTAAAAACTACACGTTGAAAGTGCATTTCAAGATGAACAAAAGCTCTTTAAATTAAGAGATATACAAAAATGAAAATGCATTCATCATGCAACCACAAAACCCATGGTTTAGGCTAATGCAAGCATGCATTTTAAATTTTAAATGCATAAATAATGATTGAATTTCATCTTTATAAATGAAAAAAAGTCAACACAAGAAGGATAGGGTTAGGCCCCCCATTGCCTGGTATTTTTGTTGAGAGCTGGAAGTTACTGTAGTTCTGGGTGCGCATCCGAAGTTCTCCTCCAAAAGAAAGAAAGAGAAAAGAAGGGTTCAGTTCATGTGAATTGAGCCACAAAGGAGCTGAACCTATTATTCTATTGTATCTACTCCCATACATTTACAAAGATGCAAATTAGAATGCATAAAGGAAATTGCAAAAAAGAACAAGTGTTTTTAATAGTTTTCTCAATGTACAAGTATATGTATGAAGACATTGTAGTTTGTCGAAGGGAAATACATTCATTACACATAAGAAACTTTCCAACTGAGATATGAAGAGGCCAAGACTAAAGATTTGAGGAGGCTATTGAGGGGGCATGTATAAGTTTTAGGCATGGGACCTTTTGGCTTAATCATGGACCAGATTTGAAGACCTATGTTGTTGAAGGGGCATGTATGTTTAACATGAAACCTTCTAGCATTCATTACCTCAGATTATGATCAAAGGAAGTGTTATCCAAAATCCAATCATACAACAAAATAGGCACCCAAACAGAAATTTGCATGTTTGTGTTACCCAGTTAAAACTATTTTATAGTTTTTGATGATTTGCATTCACTTACTACATTTATTAACAGATTTTCATGTACTCTAAGTATTGATCAAATTATTACATATTCAAAATTCATCATTGATCATTACATTGTGCATTCATAAGAATGTAGTACAAATGTCTTTTGATTCATATTTCATGTTTCAATAAACATAGTACATTGCAAATGAAAGTAAATAACTGAGGTATGGAATAGGGGTCCCATGCATTGCCTTGTATATGTCTTGTATCTACTAGTAGTTTGGTCAGGTCCCCATCTGCATTCTAGGTCACTCCCAAGTCTCCATCATCATTTAGGTCCTTAGAGAAAAAAAAATCTGCATGAAAGAGAGAAAAGAAAATGGTTAGATCCTGATGGATCTAAGCAATGCAAGGAAAGCATTACATACATCAGCTATCTACTTGTATCTGCATATCAATCTAAAGCAATAAATGTAACAAGAAAACATAAATCAGCACTCACTATAAGATAGTGTTAAAAGGACGTGTTTTTAAACATGAAACCTTTCACTTCTAAACATCTATTGTAGTGTATGTTTTCAATTTTGAGCAGGTCTAACATCTGACTGAAATGAACTTGATAGCTTCATTAAGAAATCTTTCTCATATTTCAAATTCAATTTGTTAGTCCATCCAATCACATAGGTCAACCAGTATTCATGACTGAATGTATGATGGCATTCACCCACAAACACTGACTGATGC
>MU228092.1:26994-40593 GCA_018584345.1 Thuja plicata | reverse complement strand
AGTCTTAATATCTTTGGTGTATCACCTTTCCATTATGCAATTTTAGTTACAAACCTCTTATCCCTTTTCCCAATTCAGTTTCAATCAGGAGGTGATATCCATATTTTATAGGAACCGGCCTAGAACCTGGAGATTCCTCTTCACTCATAGTCTACCCACAGCTAGGAGAGGTTTCCATTGTGAGGATGGAATTTTCATGTAGCCCTAATGCCTGAGTTAGGGTGACTGTTCTAAGCCTGAACAGGAAGTACTAGTTTTGAAGGCAAAGTAGAAGCAATCGACAACATTAAAGAAGCAATTAGAGAGAGGAAGTAAATTCAACATACGAGAATTTGAGGCAAGTAACAGTAATACATATCTTTCATGCAGCCCATAATCAAAGGAGCACGCCTACATATTGGAAGCATTTACAAGGAGATGACATACAAAAGACATTCATCATTTTGAAAGAGATACAAATGAGACAGCTACAACTTCAAAAAACAACAAGCATTAAGCTAAGTATAATAGAGAGCAAGCTTATCACACAAGGAATTTTACTTTTTCACTCATTTTCTTGTAGCATCCATGCAAAATGAAGGTCTTGGGGCATAAACATAGTTGTCATTGTCATGCTGAAAAAATAAATGAAGAGAAATGTTATGAAGTTGAGGGACAGCCAGAGGATCATAATTGGGAAGTCTCACTGTATGATGTATTTATGACACCATACCAAATGAAGAAAATGTATAATCATCATAGTAACATCATAGTGACAACAACAACTAAGTACATCATCATGAAGTCAATAAGCACTTATAGAGCTTCTGATGTTGAGGATAACAATGAGGCATGGAGCATGGAGGTGTACATGCATTAAATAAGATCTTGATTACATCATAAACCCTATTGTCATAGTGATGTAACACCCCAAAATTGGCATCTTGCAACCACAACCAATTTTGTTGCATTTGTCAACCTTTTGAATCATCAAATTCCTATTGTACTAGGCAATTCTAAGTTTCAACTAACTCTACTTGACTTAAGTGTCCAATGTAGAAAATCCTAAATCTGCATTAATCACATTTTATATTTAATTCCTAAATATCAATTACAATTTGCTAAATAAACCCTATGATCAAATTAATTTAATTACAAAGTCCTAGCACTTTAATTAGATTAAATTCACCATTTTAGCTAAAATACATAAAAAGGAATTAAATAATATTTGATTATTAAATAAATATCCTCATTTCAATAATTGAATTTAATTATTCAAATAATTGATAAAGTGCATTTTATGAGGTCATATTTCATTTATTTAATCAAATAGGCTCTCCAAAATCCTAACTTCAGTTCAAAAATAGAAAATTTGAGTTAACTGTGATTCAAAAGTGCAACAAATCATTTAACTGTTTCATTCACTCAAAAAGACAACAGTTGACTATTTCTCTCAAGGAAACTTTCTATTCTGAACTGGATTTCAAAATGTTATCTGTTTCTCTCAAAGGAAACTTGTCATTCTGAACTGGACTCTCATTCTATAAAAGAACTCTCTTATTTCTCATTCAAAAAAAGGGGGAATGCATTTTTAGAGTATCGAATCATTGTTGGATTGTTAGCTCATATTTTTGCATTCAATCTTTCATTACTACAATAGATTAATACTCATTTCTAGATTAATCATGCATAGCTTAGTTTATTTTAAGTGTTCTTAGATTAATCTCATGCTCATTTCTTAGATTAATCTCATGCTCATTTCTTAGCTTAATCTCATATTCATTTCTAGACTAATATTGCATCTACATTTCTAGATTAAATCCTTTGTTCTTAGATTGGTCTCGATTGTTGGGTTCTTGAATTCTGGGAGCTTACTCAAAACCCCATCTAGATAGGAGGCAACAAGTCGACTCATCTAGGCATGCAGGATGAATAACTTCATATTCATTTATGTATGTGACTACTGAATAATGACTATGTTGAAGTATATGGCTTAGAGGCCCACATTTAGCATATAGATTTCTGGCGGCCACCGTGGGGCATGAAAAATCAATTTTTGGCCTCATATTTAAATTTTTCTTTCAATTCTATTTTCCGTTTGTACGTCTCTACAGTGAATTCTTGCATGAAGTTTTACATACATATGCGTAAAGTTTTAAATATATATGTGCAAATTTTTTCTTGTCCATGCAATACTTCATGTTGTTCTCTCTAGTTCTTCATGTGGTTCTCTATAGTTCTTCGTTTGGTTCTTTGTAGTTCTTCGCAGGGTTCTATGTGGTTCTTCACAGCATTCTCTATAGTTCTTTATGTGATTCTCTATAGTTCTTCGCGGGGTTCTCTGTATTTATTTGCATGGTTCTCTATAGTTTTTTGTGTGGTTCTCTTTAGTTCTTTGCATGGTTCTCATTATTTCTTCGCATGGTTCTCTGTAGTTCTTCCCGCGGTTCTCTGTAGTTCTTTGTGGGGTTGTAGTTCTTCGTGGGGTTCTTTGTAGTTCTTTGTCTGGTTATCTATAGTTCTTCGTGTGGTTCTCTATAGTTCTTTGTGTGGTTCTATGTAGTTCTTCGCATGGTTCTCTATAGTTCTTCATGTGGTTCTCTATAGTTCTTCACGCGAACTTTGACACCAGAGACTTTTAATTTTCTATTTTTATATCTCTATTTTATGATTACTGATATTTGTTGTTTTTTGTGGTTTCTTGGTTTTATTTCTGATACAGCGTAACAAGTGGTCTACAGGACGAGATGTCAAAGAATCCTTCAAACACAACTATGCAAACTTACTGACTACTTGATTGTGAGATGCCTGTTAGAGCATGTTTGTCAAAGAATTTCAAACCCGCATAAATATTGTGTCTATTTTCAATGCTTTATCTACATAGTCTAATTAGGGCCTTGTTAAAATCTCTTAAGGGTCTTGATAGAAGAATAGGATATTAGGCTCTTCATTACATGGAAGTGATGCCCATGAATGAATCCGAGACCTAGATTCTGCTAAAGGATTGATACTTGGGGGAGCAAGGAAATGTAACAAATTTATTGACTGTCCATTAGTGAGGGGAGTATGTTCTTCTCTCTTTGAGAGAATCACAAACCTATAAGCTCTTGGGTTTGTTGAAAGAGGAGTTAGCTCAGTGATGAATATGTCTGGTGTGTTTGGGTGAGGTGTAGAGGTAGAGGAGTATGCTCTTTTCCCTTTTGGGAAAATTAGAAACTTAGACCCTTGAAACCAAACCAAGTCTGAGTCACCTTTAGCAGGCTTGCCGAAAGTTGAACCTTCAGGAATGACCCAAGTGGGTACACACCTTTCACCAGTGATTCCACCCCACTATAATAAAGTTACTTTATAGAGAAAATAATCCAAATCCATGTTAATTTCTTCCTCTTGATCCTTGATGTCGAACATCTTGAGGAATCCCTATCTATTGTAGTGAGCGGCGCCGCTACGAGCCCTACTTTGTGGGGGTGTACACTTG
The DNA here is from genome assembly GCA_018584345.1 of Thuja plicata. Lineage (NCBI taxonomy): Eukaryota > Viridiplantae > Streptophyta > Pinopsida > Cupressales > Cupressaceae > Thuja > Thuja plicata. The sequence goes on along the minus strand of MU228092.1, from coordinate 37,136 downwards.
CCGATGTTGATGTGGATATATGTCTCAGCCTCACTTTCTAGGCCACCAGAGGTTAATGTGAATAGAAGCCTATTAAAAATTTTTGTAGCTAGTTGCCTACCTGATTCACCTCTGAAAGGGGGCATAATCTTTGCACAGGGAGGGGGAAGGTTCTCTCTAGTAGATTCTCACCATAGGCATGTACCTAGATGTTTGAAGGTGGTTTATGACACTGGCCCCTACTTCAAGGGTTTCCCTTAAACATATATTATTGAGTCCTTGGAAACACCAAAAACACGGGTGCCCTCTCGGGAGTGACACGGTTGTGTGAGGTGAATGCATGCACATAAGTTGTGAGGCAAAGATTTTGTCTTCTCCACCATTTTATTTTAGCAATAAATGCATGTCTTTTTTGAGTCTCAAGTTTCCAAACTTGTCAAGACTCCCCTATTCTTTTGATTTTATTTGTCCTCAGCTAAATTGTTTTCAACTACTGCATGCATCACAACTGTTTGAAAGTCCAAACTTCATGCTTGTCAACAACTGGTTTCTAAACATCCAAATGAAAACTTGTCAATCTGAAACTATCCAAAATAGTCTACAAACTAAGTACTCTATCAGAGAACAGTCCAATCTGTGTCTTGTAACAAGTTCTATCTCAAAAAATGGTCCAAACTATCAGTTCTTGAAAAAGTTTGCATGTTCTTCTGAAAAAATTCAAGTGAACTTTTGGATCTTCGCGCCACTTAGTGCATATCTTCGCACGAGGCTCTATGAATCTTTCAGTGATGTTTTGATAGTTTGATGTCATTTGGTTTACCATCCTATCATACCAGTTCTGCATTTCTTCGCACCAGGTTGCAAAGTCTTGCGCGAGCCAGTCAAAATCTTCATGTGAGAAAGTACTTCTTTGTGCAAAACTGTCAAAATTTTGCCTTATCAATGAGCTATCTGTTGTTTTTCCTTCATCACTCTGCCTAGTCTGGTCCCTATTTAGGGTCTGTCTACATGTATTTTTGTCTATATGCAGTCTACAACTAGATGTCTCAGGTTGAGAACTACGGGATTCTCACTTGAACTTGTCTTGTCTTTATCTACCTGCTCATTCTACTGTGTTGTCATACCTTGTGACACAATAGTCATCTCTCATATGTTCTAGCCTTAACTCTAATGAATTGTGTTGGGTATACTTGACCTATTGTCACTCTTGTGCACTTATCTTGAGACATAGTTCCAAGCATAGTCCTAGTTCACTCTCCTTACATAATATTTGTCTATGATTGTTACTTCTGGGTGTTAACTGTCAACTCTTATCTGAGTCTTATGCATCTACTATCAAACCCTAGAAATCAATCAAATTGTTGTCCAAATTTTCTCTTCCATCACGCTGCTTCTATCTAGATTTTCTCAAATTTGTGCTCTCAAACATCATCACTAGTATATCTTTAACTGCAATGTATTCAAAGTCTAACTCGCTTGTTGTTTCAAAATTTGACTTTGTTGCGCTAGTCCAAGTGACTCATTATCTATTTCAATCTTATCATCTTTATCCATGTTTTCCTTATCCTGAGTTGTGAGAGAAGGTTTGTTAACCTTGACTCAAGATCAAAGTTATTGCTTCTCTCTCTTAGTTGGACTTTATCTCCTTTGTCCTTTGGTCTTGGACTTAATCAACACTTTAGATATCACTTCAACACCTGTCAGTCAATCAAATAATTCATCATACCTCCTCTTCAATCTTCTAAGAAAGCGCATCAAGACAATATTACAATGTCTAAAAGAAAATGGGCTAAACCTTATGGTCCTAATAACAAGAATGAAGATATTCTTATGGCAGCTTTATCAAGATAGCTTGAAACTTTACTCCAAAATTTAAAGGGGAAAAGAATACACAGTCTGATGAATCCTCATTAAGATCAACTTTCCTTTGCTATTTGATCATGATTCTCACATCTCTCCACTTCCTACCAACATGGAGAAAAATTGGTATTGTAATCCTATCTTTGATCAAGAGAATGTAGAGGAAACTATGACATAATTAGATGAAAGTATTTTCTATCCACAAAAGAAAGATATTACAAGTCAAGAAGTGTCTAATTATCCTTTAGAGATAATCTTTACTCATTTAGGACAATCTTATAAATCAACATTGAAAGAACTTCTTGAAAATGATCTCATCACATTACCTCAAGTCACATCACATGGACTGAGATTCTTGAATCCCTATTGTGCATATCATTGAAGCAATGAGCATAAAAATTCATCTTGCATAGAGTTGAAACATAAGATCCAAGATCTCATAGATGATGGCATAATCGAATTTAAAAATCCTAATGATTCATCTAATCTCAAGCATGATCAATATCAGGAATCCATGTCTAGCAATGGTTGACATAGCACATCTACTTCTTCCACCATTCCTCCATCTCCTAAAGCTTCAAAACCAGCCAAACCATATCTACCAAGAACTAAGACTAATGATGACTACATCTACTCTCAAGGACTACCTCTAAAAGATATCCAAGGTAATCAGCATATGGCTGCAAGTCTTTCTCAGGAATCAAAGATCATTTACCCAAAGATTCCATGTACTTCAATGCTTACCATGCCTACTGAAAATGATACTACATCATCCTATCAAGAATCCCTCATACAGATCAACACTCCTACCTCATCCTTAGAAGTGTCTCCATGTCAAGAGGGCAATCCACAGTGTGAAGAAATAAATATCAGTAATGATCAAGATCAAGAAACCATCCATCCTTATCCAATGGTTGACCAAAGTCACATATCTCATGCATCTCGTAATGATCCTCTCATCCCCTTCCATGTCTTCCAAAAAGATATCCCTCCATCTCCCAAGCAAGATCAAGATATCCTTTCTGGCATCTCTAATGGGCCTATTGAAAATCAAGACAAAGGTACCCTTTGTACACCACCTAAAAATTCTTGTCAAGATCAGAGAATCCCATCATTCCCTTGTCATGTTCTTCCATATCAAGAAACCATCATTCCTCCAAATCCCTTGCAGAATAATAAATCTCCTCAAGCTTCAGTTGCTCCTATCAAAGCTAATCATGAGCCTACGGGTATAAACATGACTCCTAATGATGAGATCCTTGGAAATGTAGCTCACTTCAAAGATGTTGATATCCATTCCACACCTTATATCCCTCCATTCAAATGTAAGCACTATCCTTCTCCATCCTCTATGTCCACACTTGGTCCCTATATCCCAAAGCTAAAATCATCAAACCTTCCATCTATATTGGGTCCTTATATCCCTCCATCCACCATGCCTATCACTACTAGCTTGTCATCCACTTACCCTATCCCCTTTAAAGATCAAAAAAGACATACAACCATGAATTCTCCCTATCAACCCATCCATATGAACCATCCATATCGACCCTATTCATCCACAATTCCCAAGTCTTTTGGAAGCAATTTGGATGTACAATGAAAAAATCAGAAATACAAGAATCCATTTACATATGAAAATCACTATGTCCCATCTAATCGACATGTGACTAAAAAGAAAAAGGGAATACTCAAGAGACCGCAAAGGTCCATTGAGCAAAGAACAATATCAAAGAAAATATGGGTTCCTAAATCCATCATGGAAGAACTGTGTTCTAAATCATCCAAAAGAAAAAGAAAATCAAACGCTATGTGGATCCCCAAGTCTCTTCTTAAGGACTTGGATACAAAAATAAAATCAAAAGCTATGTGGATTCCCAAGTCTCTCTTAAATGGATTGAACAAAAATGAAAAGTTAGATTTGGCATCCAAGCTTCCACATTCTTCCACTTCATCTCCATCTAAACATCTCCCATCTTCTAATTCTATTTTGGGTCCTCGTGTCCCAAAATCCATTACCTTAAATACTACATCCATCTTGGGTCCTTGTATACCAAGATCCATATCAGCTCATCCATCAAAACCTAAAGCTATTCCATCCATTTTTCCTCTATTCGTCCACTACCCTTCAAGGGGTGTTTCAATGTTGATATTATCACCATTTCCATCTACCTCTAGACAAGCGCTTCAATACCCTATCCAATATCCCAAATCTACCTACTATCCTTCCATCCCTCTTATCCAATCCATCACATAAATCCTTGGCTACCATCACCCTATCAACATCTTTGAGCATACTTTCAGTGGCCTTAGCCTATACTAGCATATCCTTCAAAGAAGCACTATCCAAAGATCAAGAAGCTTAATTTCCCTCCATAAAATCAAAAAGAAAAAAAAGTGCCTTGGTGAAAACCTGGTAAACAGGCACCTTGGTAGCAAAAGTAAAGATAAATCAATCCATCCTATGGTGAAAACCACTTCTTGTGGCGCCTTGGATAAGTACCATGATGAAAACCTAGGAAACAGGCATCATGCATAATTCATCCTACTTGCACTCTTCACTTGGGGGAAAGTTCCTTCCAGGTCATCTTATCCATCATATCTTAAATCTTGCTAACCCATGAGCATCCATGTTCCTTTTGGTTATCTTGACAAGATTGAGCCTATCCATGAGCACTATGGATCCTACCATTCATTATCCTTTCCATCAATCTATTCACAAGCTCTCATCCATGCCACCCTATCATGATCTTGCTTATCCCAAGCCTATCCTTCCTATCTCTATACATTTCTATCATAATCCAAACTATCCGCTCATACCTCCATCACCCCTTTTCCCAATCACGCTATCATAGTGTTATCCTATCCAACATTGACCCCTTGGTCTTGATCTAAATGAAGAATGAAAAAAATGAAAAACTATTTCTCAAAAGTCTCTTGACATGTCCATTCTTTTGGACCACATACTTTCATGACATCTGGTCATCATCCTATATACTATCCAACACTGCTCCATGAGCCTACATTGCTATATTCATTTCTCCCTAACTTGGGTAATCTTGAGGAGACTGTCCTTGAGGGTCGCATTCACCCTCTTCATCCATCATTGTCTATTTGTCTCATCCATCAGCTTTGTAATCCATCTGCAATGTCCTACACCTTTCTAGACATTGGGGGCAAACCAATGTGATCTTGCTTGAGATTGATTAATGTCTAAAAATCTAAAAATTGGAAAAAAAAAAAAAAAGTCTTGAAAAATGGTCATCTTGGTGAAACCTAGCAATAGGCACTTTGATGCATCAACCAAAAAAAAAATCTCTATTGACTATCTTTCAATGAACAGGTATCGGGGCAATCTAACCCTAACTCCTAAAGATTGAGCTTCATTTTGGGGACATTCTTTTGAAAGGTGATAATCTATTAGGTATTTGAGCAATCTAACTTGGATCCCTGAGGATCGAGCTTCATTCTGGAGATCGTTCTCAAAATCTCACTGCTAGGTATCTAGGAAATCTAACCCGAATTCTTGAGAATCAAGCTTCATTCTAAAGATGACCCTCGAAAACTCGATTGAAATTGGTCATACTCTAGGGGAAATCTTCCTAGTCTAGGGGGCACTATCCTATTAGTTTTGGTAATCTCTCTTGCATCAATCACCAGTGGTTCTCACTATGTCTTCCTGCTGATGTCTTGCTATTACTGAGATCTCTCTACTTGAGAATCTCTCTCATGTCAGTCACCAGTGGTTCTCACTGCATCTGTCTACTGTCACCATAATGATGAGATTTTCTCACAAACGACGTATATTTACAAATTGACATCAATCTGTTGAAGCTAGAGTTGTACTCAGTGCTCCATCTATTGATGCTCACTCTTGGAAAACTTTTTCTTTAGTTTGTATATAGCTTTTAGTCACTTTCATGACACTCTGGTTCTTCTGTGAACCCTCCTGACTTGAACCTGATCCAGAATCATAGCCTGCGGGAAATCAGCTCAACTTTGTCCTTGTAACATGGGTCAAGTCAGCCATCGATGTTTTCTACTAGGGGCATAGGTCCCCAAATTTGATCGTATCTTTGGATTACACTAGAGTTAGTAATCTTGTCATTTCTGAAAGACAGCTCACTACTGACACAAATAGGTGTTTCTCAACACCCTAATCAAAAGTATTTCTCAACACTACCTTTGGACACATCTGTGTTTCTTAACACACATTGCATATTGCAAATGTAAACAACATCTATCGATAGCAATCAAACACAAATCACTCACAAGAACAATGGTGTTTCTCAACACCCCTATACATGTACACATCCAAAAAATTTGAAACTGGCTGAAGTATGCTGAATTTATCTTTGTATATTGCCTATTCTCATTGATTTTGTTAATATTTTCTTTGTCTACTACTTTTTGGTGCGGTCCTGATGATCCAACAATGTCAAATAAATAGGGTGTATGTGGTAAGAGCTCCTGCATTAAGGCAGAAATGCCTCACATCCCTCGATCCTATTTATTTGTACGCCAAGGTGAGGTCAGAACTATCTCCTTGACTTTTATTTCTCTGCTTGTTTACACAAGATCACACTCATGGTTATCTTGTCTTTGAATGCCTCGATAATGATGTACTCTTGCTATATTAAACTAGAAACAATGTTCAAGTCATCTCGATTGTTGTGCCTTGATGCTTACATTGGTTTCCCATATCTTATCCGATGAAAGTCATATTCATATTCTTATGGTTGCAGTGGTGCCAGTAAGGATTTTATTAACTCCGATGTTCCAAAAATTCTCTATGATGAAAACTATTCAATGGGTCCAACAACCACGTCTTAGGGATTGCATCTAGCATAGGATTGCACTTTCATTCTAGGCAGTGTTTCAATGATCACTTCATTGTGTTCTTTTGGACTTGTATGATGAGGGATTCTTATACAACATTCTAGCTTTATCACGACTTCCCAAGTGTTCGATCCTCACTCTTGATCTTCAAATCGATCGCTCTGAACCCATTTTTGGGATCAAAATTGAAATGTGATAGTCCTATATAGCTCAAAATCACATTTTAAAATTTTTGGGACTGACACAATCGGACGCTTGTGCAGTCAACTTTCTGATGTTGCTTTCTTGTCAGAATCATATCCAATCAACATATTCTCAAAATCGTCGACAATTCTCCTCAAAATTCAACTCTGGTCAACTCTAGGCAACCCTAGTCAACCAGACACCAAAATTGCTCAAAATTGCTTCTGAATCTTCTAGATTCTTCCATAATTTGTTCTGAGTTCTTCTTGACCTTCGATTCAACATCTATCTATGATTTCTCACTCTCAATCACCATTATGACGCTTCATCTTTCCATTTCACTCCCGAGGGGCCAAGATGATTACATTATTGAATTACGATCAAATCTGTTTTAATCAATCTGATCTTATTTCAAAAATCCTCATTTCTAGGGGTATCTCATCACTTGGGGCATGTTCAATTTTTGTACTTCACAATCAAAACCAGATATTCCACAATATTAAATCACTAGGGGCATCTCTGTTCCTTACATCTTGTCATATAATTATTAGGTATCTAAGCAATCTAACTCAAATCCCTGAGGATCAAGCATCATTCTGGAGATGATTCTTAAAATCCAATCTATTAAGTATCTGAGAAATATAACTCAGATCCTTGAGGATCAAGCTTTGTTCTGGAGATTATTCTTAAAAGCTCATATATTATGAATAGGGGTAATCTAGCCCTGGCTCCTAAAAATCATGCTTCGTTCTGAAGATGATTCTAAAACTCAATCTAACCAGTGTCTAGTCAATCTAACCTACATATTGGGGGACTAAGATTCGATCTGGAGATAGTCCTAAAAATATTTATTGACTATCTTTTAATGAACACGTATCGGGGCAATCTAACCCTGACTCTTGAAGGTTGAGCCTCGTTATGGGGATAGTCTTTTAAAAGATGATAATCTATTAGGTATTTGAGCAATCTAACTTAGATCCTTGAGGATCAAGCTTAGTTCTGGAGATGATTCTCGAAATCTCAATCTATTAGGTATTGGGGCAATCTAACCTGGATTCCTAAGAGTTAAGCTTCATTCTAAAGATGACCCTCAAAAACTTGACTTAATTGGCGTCTTGGAAATCTAACCTAGACTTTGGAGAGTTAAGCTCTATTCGGGAGATGGATCTAAAATCTTCAACAATTGATCTTTACATCATCAATTCTCAAAATCAATTTCAAACTATTCTTTTGTGCTTCAAACATTAGACTATTCTTTGAATCAATGCGCTACTCGCACATCAATTCAAAGAGGGGCAAAATGCAACACCCCAAAATTGACATTTTGCAACCACAACCAATTTTGTTGCATTTTTCAACCTTCTAAATCATCAAAGTCCTATTGTACTAGGAAATTCTAAGTTTTGATTGATTCTACTTGACTTAAGTGTCAAATGCAGAAAATTCTAAATCTACATTAATCACATACTATATTTAATTCATAAATATCAATTACAATTGGCTAAATAAACCCTATGATCAAATTAATTTAATTACAAAGTCCTAGCAATTAAATTAAATTAAATTTACCCTTTTAATTAAAATACATAAAAAGGAATTAAATAATATTTGATTATTAAATAAATATCCTCATTTCAATAATGGAATTTAATTATTCAAATAATTGATAAAGTGCATTTATGAGGTCATATTTCTTTTATTTAATCAAATAGGCTCTCCAAAATTCTCACTTCAATTCAGAAATAGAAACTTTGAGTTAACTGTGATTCAAAAGTGTAACAAATCAGCTAATTGTTTCATTCACTCAAAAAGACAACAATTGATTGTTTCTCTCAAGGAAACTTGCTATTCTGAATTGGATTTCAAAATGTTAACTATTTCTCTCAAAGTAAACTTGTCATTCTAAACTGGATTCTCATTCTATAAAAGAACTCTCTTATTTCTCATTCGAAAAAAAGGGGGAATGCATTTTTAGAGTATCGAATCATTGCTGGATTGTTAGCTCATATTTGTGCATTCAAGCTTTCATTACTGCAATAGATTAATACTCATTTCTAGAGTAATCATGCATAGCTTAGTTTCTTTTAAGTGTTCTTAGATTAATATCATGCTCATTTCTTAGATTAATCTCATGCTCATTTCTTAGGTTAATCTCATATTCCTTTCTAGACTAATATTGCATCTACATTTCTAGATTAAATCCTCTCTTCTTAGATTGGTCTCGGTTTGTGGGTTCTTGAATTCTGAGAACTTGCTCAAAACCCCGTCTAGATAGGAGGCAACATGTTGACTCATCGAGGCATGCTGGATGAATAACTTCATATTCATTTATGTATGTGACTACTGAATAATGACTATGTTGAAGTGTATGGCTAAGTTAGAGGCCCACATTTAGCATATATAAGTGTAAGAGGGTAAAAATAACAATCAAGCATCACCAAAATTATATAGTATGACAGCTAGCATAATACTTAATAGGAAGAAATCAAATATCAAAATCACAGTGAGTTTTAATGGAGCAGTCATGAGACCTTCAAGAAAAGCCATGGAACAGAGATAGGAGAGCTTTATTTTAACAACCATAGCATCTATTTCCAAAACAATAGTCATGATAGGAAGCCCCATAGTACCACAGAGGTAATATCATAAAGTATGATCAATTCAAATATGATTTATAGGAGATGCAATGCTTATTTCTATGTCAACAATGAAGTGAATCAAATGCAATTCACAATTATTCGTATTAGCAATTACCAGCAGTGTGTTCAAAAGGAATATTCGCATTTTTTGTTACAAAATTGTTGGTAATCATGTGTAAAGACAAAATAGTGATGTCAAGGGTCAATGATCAACAACAGCTACAGAATGGAAGTTACCTCCAAAGGATGAGAGGGTGTTGTGTAGAAGCAAATGTAACCACCCGAATTTGGTCTGTCGCAACTATGGACCCTATTTTCCCTAAATGTGATCATACCCTCGATTTATGTCCAAACGACCCTGTTACTGCTTGGCATAATTCTTTTAATCAATTTAATATCCTAGGTGATTTTTATCACTGATTTACATTAACTATTATAGCCATACAATTCAAATCAATTTCGACCAATCAAATCAAATCAAAATCAAANATGGCTATAGTATTTAATTATAAAGGAATTAAATAAATCCCTAAATCAAATACCCACTTGCAATTAACCCATTCCCCTAGCCTATTTAATTTAATTAAAATGTCTATAGTCCCCTAATTATTAAAAAGCAATTTCATTGTTTAAATAATTAAT
>MU228092.1:1774-16947 GCA_018584345.1 Thuja plicata | reverse complement strand
GATATCATTCTTACTAATCTTAGATATGAGTGTAGTTTCTTCATACCTTTCATCTTCATCTGAATCATCCTTCACAGCTACAAATACTATCTTGATATCATCATCTGGTTCAGTGTCAGTATCTTCACCTTTGCAAGTAGCTAGATAGCTATCCTTCTTTCCTTTGTCCTTGTAATCTCAGGTATCACTTCTTTCTTATCGTCGGTAACCTCTGTAATCTTTGTTATCACCTCTGTCAGATTTCTTCTCAAAAGATCTGTTATCATTTCTGTCATCTTTTCTTTTAGGACATCTTGCAGCAAAGTGTCCAATCTCTTTACAATTAAAACATATAAGTGGTAACTTACCTTTGTATTTACCTTTGCCTCTTAGCATTCTTCTTGCCATGAGTGCTTCAATTTCATCTAGATCTTCTTCTTCACTTTCTCTTTCACTAGCTCTTCTAGATGAGTGTCTCTGACTAGATTTACTTATTCTCATAGAAGACTTGAATGCAGACTCTAAGCTTCGTAAGACACTATTATCAAAGTTATTCATCTCAAATGAAATCATTCTACCAATCATGCTATCAAGAGTGACTGTATTATTTTCTACTGCTCTCATTTCTTGACTAGCAGAGACTCTAATAGCATATCTAGGCAATAGGGTTCTTAGGATTTTACTTACCATTGTCTCCTCTTCAAGTGTACCTCCAACACCTCGTATAGCATTGACTACTTTTATTCTTGTATTGTACTGTGTGATGTTTTCACCTTCTTTCATTCTCAGATCATAAAACTTTCCTCTAAGGCCTTCTACCTTGGCTCTCAGAACATTTGCATCACCTCCATGTACAATTTTCAACTTGTCCCACATTGTCTTTGCATTTTTGCAATCTTTAACATCCTCAAATTCAAAATCAGAGAGTGAGGTTGAAAGCTCTATAACCATGCAATTATGTTTATGCTTTACTCTCAATTGATCTACTATCAATGGTCCTGTAAGAAACACATATGAAGTATCTAAGTATTGAGTAATATCATTGCCAATACCTGATAAGTGAAGCTTTATCCTGCTTTTCCATGAAGTAAAGTTGTCCTTGTTCAACTTGGGCACATCTCATATGTTCATCTTGTGATCTTTACTTAGGTCTTGAAACCTTCCTTCTAAGCACACAAGATCTAATACCAATTGTTAGTAATAACTAAGAGGAGGGAGTGAATCAGTGGCCTCAAAAATTTATCCAATTAAAACTTTAATCCACCAATCAATACTTCTCCAATTATTAAGTCCCTACAAGATGTATGCCTTTGAAATACTTGAAACAAATAACTATCTGTCGGTTTACCTTGTCTGTCCTTATTCTCCTTGATAATCGATAAGCAGTAAATTGTATTTACCGATACTCAGTAAATATGCAGAGTATACCAATCAATCCATAAATGCATATGTAGAATTTAAAACAATAAAGTAATGAACCATACACATATAACACAAGGATTTTAACATGGAAACCCTGTTAAGGGAAAAACCACTAGGATCGGTACCCCAAATTTTCACTCTTCTGAAGTGAGCCCTATTAGGAGCCAACCATGTTAAAGGTTACAAACACATGGTTAAGTGCGACCTTGTTAGAGGATTTTTATACATAGGTTGTCACTTAGTATATGGCATCTATGCTACCATCCTTGAATCAGTCTCTTGACTATCAATAGGCTTTATGCTTAATCTTACTACCATCCTTGAACCAGCCTTCTTCTTATACTGTCAATAGGCTTTAGGTAACACTGATGCTACTATCATGAGTCAACCTTCTGGTAATCTGTTAGGATATACCTCAATTACAAAAGACTGTTAAGTCCTGCTTTGTTAAGAGACTTAATGCTTCAATGGTTAAACTGAAACAAAATGACCTATTCTTAATGCAACTGAATAGAAAATTTTCAGACCTATTTACTTACAATATCTTTCTGATCAATGTATCAATTCAATTCCTTTATACTTAACTCTTTCTTCTCTGTGATGTTGTTCTTTTCTGTTTGTCGGTGTTTGCAAAATTCTTTAGCTCTCCCTTAGCTTGATTGATCAGGACTGCATGAAGTTTATCCTTCATTAGTTTCTCTTCAGCATCTTCTATCAGTTCACTCCCTTGTGTATCTGATTGCTTTTTTAAAATGAATTATGCTAGTCTCTTATATAGACATGATGTTCCTTAATTTTTGGTTCTTGCTTCTTGATTCTTGGCATGAAAAATAATCTAGCCAAATTGATTTACGGCTTTAACTCCTAATTTATCTCATAGTTATCTTCTTTCCAGATATATAAATCATCTTTAAATCACTTACTTAACTATGGTCGAATAAAAAAATCAAACAACCAATTAATTTTATCCTTAAGCTCTGCCAGCTAGATATTTTGTCATTTTTCTGATCTCTATGTTCTGTCGGTCAATTCTATAGTTCGTCACCAGTGGCAACTACTAGTTCCATTGGTACAACTTCAGTTAGCTTCAAGATCTCCATCTGTCGGGCATCATTGGATCTTGCTCGTTGGGCAACACTATTTTTATCTCGTCAGGCATCCTATGATTTTGATTCATTGGGAAACACTGTCTTTTGCTCGTCAGGTATCACTTTGACTTTATCTCTGTCTTTACCGATGGTGTGCACTCCACCGGTGTAGTATGTCACTTGGTGAATACTTGACTTTTATGCATTGCTAAAAGCATAACCTCTGTTCCATTTATTCTCTTAAGTCTTTGGCATTATGTATATGACCATACAGATGATATCAAGTTGACATCAATGACAATACAAACCATTAACTGATTTAACATCTTGCATCATCTTCAACTTAATATAGTCAAACATTTAATCAGTTACATGTCATCATGTTGTACTTTTATACTTCTGTAATCTTCTAATCAATATGCCACTTCATATTTTCATATATACTTATTCACATACACTTGTTTCGATAAATAAAGTATCTTAGATATATATCTTATCCAAAACAAATAACTTCATAAGTCAACTTCCATTACACATAATGATCTCAATCAATATATGCAAAGTCAGCCCAATACTGTCACTTGGATCTAGAAGTCTACTCGGGTGATAAACTGATACTCGGGCAATATGTTGATCACTTGGGTCACACTAATCACTCAAGCGATGCAGGTTACTCAGGAAATATTGATCACTCAGGCGATACTGATCACTCAGGCAATGTTGGATGACTAAGTGTTTTGGCACTAATTGACAACATGTCGTGCCATAAGGTCTACAATCTCCCCCTCTAGAATTAGGGACAAAAACACTTATCATTGAACTCTAAATCTGATAGGTCAAAACTCCCCCTTACCATCTGCTTAGGTTTTGACATCTTCTCTGCTGCTCACATCCAAGTGACTCTATTTTTTTTATTTTTCAAAATTGTTTATGTAATGTATATCTTCTTCTCTACTTAACTGTACATGTATTTCCTCAATGTATATATAATGACTTTTCCCCCTTGTTTTTGACAAAAATGCCAAAAGATATAACTACAAGGTTATTCCAAAGTAGGATAGGAAATCATAATGTACCTTCAAAATTTGAGATAGAGTGTTGTCCCAATTTTCATGTAGCACCTTCATGATGTGCAATTCTATCTGTAGCTCAGCTAACAACTCTATCGTAAGTTCTGTAACTGAGAAATTATTGTCATGAATGAGTGTCTTGGCATGTGTGATGTGTTTTTGCATTGTATCCATGTGTGGTAGGAGTTGGCTCTGGATGGCTGTAAGAGACTCTCTTTTCCTTGCTTCTTCTCTTAGTAACTCAGCCTGTAGATCAGTCAGATATTTGATCTTCAAAAAGTGTGTTGAGGTTGTGCTCGGATCAAGTGCCAACTGCTTTGCACTTTCCTTCAGATCTGCATCAATCTTTACTAACTTATTCTTTATCTCCATAGTAAAGTTAGAAGTATCACTCACATTTACAAATAGTGCTACTACATTGGTCACGGTGGTTTCTAGAGTGCTAGTAACATTGGTTAGCTACACCTGGTCAATTGCAATCTTCTTTGCAACATTCTCTAGAACCTTGTTTTCAAACTTTCTTTCTGCCTTCTCAAGTAGTTTCTCTTAACCATTCATGTCATTATTGAACTTGTGGACTATATCAACAACTTGGTCCATAATAGATTCATTCTCATTGACTTCAATTTGTAGTGCATCTTGTAATATGCCTTTTATATCTTCAAGCACTTTGTTCCTCTTTTTCTCTTCTCGGAGTTTCTTTTGGATTGCTCTTTCCTTCCATATCTCTCCAAGTATATCCATTTTCTCTATTATTAAGCTGGATTGATCCCAATCTAGAATCACAATGTCTTCTTCAAGATCAATCTCATCAGTATTCACTTCCTTATCCTTACCTTTGATCTTGGGATTAGGTGAAGGAAATATTTCCTTACCTTTTCCATCCTCATCTTGTACCTCAGTATTCAATTGAAATAGGTCATTGACCTTTACTGTACCAATTGTTGAATTAAGGTTAACTGAAGAATCAATGCTAGCTGAAGAAACATTTACCTTGTCCATCTGTGACTTGGTTATGTTTTTCCCAGTAGTAGGTAGAGCCTATTTCTCAGTTCCCACCAGTTCAGATGTTTATTCTGTAACCTTATCCTTGCTCGGAGACAATATGTTCTTAATAGGTGATTGGGGCAATGATTCCATTACTTCTACTATAATTTTCTTGGCTTTAGAATCTTCAATTGTCTGTACCTCGGGTAATGTATCATCATTGGTCTATTCAGGAGGATCTCAACTTGGTACTTCTTCCTTATCATCTCCTTTCACTTCAAATATATATTTCCACACTGTTGTGGCATGTTGCACTAAATCTTCTATGTTTTTGTTCAGTATCTAGAAGGTCCTAAATCTGGGAGTATAATTGTTCTCATACTTAGTCATGGCCTCTTTAACCTCTTTGCTCTTCATAGTAGGCATTAATTTCCTCAAGGTTTGTTCCCTTATGTCCTTTTTAGTTCTAACAGCATTATACTAGGGAATAGATACTACTTTGAACAAATCTTCAGTCATATGGCTCTTTAACTCAGAGGGGTCACACTTCCATTCAGCCATTTTCTCCACAACTACTTCCTCAATCTTCTTCTGTTCCTCCTTAGTCCTTGAAGCATAATTCAATGACTTAAGAGAACTCATACCACTACCTCCTTTCAGATCTTCAATCTTCTGCTCAAATGTAGGTGGTGGTTTCTTGAAGACAACTGTATCAACTTCTTCATCATTATCATCTTTACCTAATACAAGTTTCCTTCTTGATCTCCTTGTGGTGATAATAGGTGTAGTGGTCTTTGTCTTTTGCTTAGGTGTTTCCTTCCTTTTCTTCAGAGGAGGTTCTACATCTATGTCTTCCTTTTCTTTCTCAGGTTCATCATCCTCTATCTTAACTGTGTCCTTTTTACTCTCAGTGATAGAGGGAAAGTTGGAGGTTGGAATATTTCTTTTCAAACTTGTCTAACCTCTTCTTTCCTCTTTTAAAAATCTTAGGAATCTCTATCTCTATAGATATCCTACTTTTGCTTCTTAATAGGTACCAAAGTATGGTGCCTTGGGATTGGCAGGTTCATTCACAAGAGCTTCAATGATGTTCTTGGTCTCATCTATGTTAACCTCATATGCAAGAGGTTTCACCCATGCAACCCTAGGATTTACAGCTTGTATCTAAACCTTATCACATTCAACTAGGAAACAAATATCATCCTTATAATCTTCAACTAGTTGTTTGGGTATTCTATATCTATTATGCATCTTCTTTCTGAAGTTCTCAAAATATCCATATATGATATTCTCAAAATTTTCTCCTAACTCAGCTATGAATTCATTTATCTAATGAATTATGGGTCTATCCTTATTCCATACTACTGTACCCTTGGAAGGAAATAATTTCTAAACATAAAAGAATATGCAAACCAGAAGAGAATCAAACTTACATGGATTTTTCTTGGATGCCTAGATGCTTTCCATATTCTTGCTTAGTTGGATGAGTTGCAACTCGACTAGGTCATGAATGCAGCTAAGAACAAATTTGATCCATTTGATTTGGAAATTCTTTAGCATGTGTAGGATGTGGGTTAAACCTTTAACCTCAAGATTCTTGTGCTTAGGCTTTAGATTCTCGTCTATGAACAATTTCTCATATTCTTGATTCATCTCAATTGTTCCAAGCTCCTAGATGTTACAATGAAAGAAGCTTCGAATTTCATTGACCAGTAATACCTTTGGAGGAATTGCTATCAATGAATCTATCTCATCTGCAACTGCTGGATGAAGCTTAAACTCTGGAGGGTTACAAACAACATTTCTCACCAACATATCAGATCCTTTCTTAGCTTTGCTACTGGATGTGGATACCATATCACTCGGAGAATTTGATCAAACTTCACTTTCAAACACAAATTCACTCTAAATCACTAAGGGCTCTAAATTTCTCTGCAAACTGAAATCTTTGTAAAACAATAATCTTTCCAATTCATCATTTATAATATTTTTTACCATTATAGTATTTCATTAAATGCTTCATACATAATAGCTGTCATAGCTTGGGTAGATCCTAACTTAGTTAGCACCATAATATGTCATAATGCATCAATATGTAGATTTGGAGTTGCTAGCATATCTGGAACTGATGTATGATGGCTTGAATGGGTAGTTCCAGTCATCTCCTTGCATCTCTATTCTATGATGGTAGATCCACCCAACTCATTATTTTGGGTGCCATTAGATCCTTCAATGCTTTGGTCTAAATTTTCAAGAGACTTCCTTACCCTTTTGATGACTCATATGAGTTTTGATTTCTGAGACCTTTGATTTGCCTTTCTCAAAACTAGTATCTAGTTTTTCTCTATTCACACAATTTTTTCTTAGATGACTGAGTTGTTTACACACATAACATCTCTTAGTAGGATTTATTTTTTGGGGGTGAGTCTTTGTACAGTTTGCAAAAATGTGTCCATACTCTCCACAATGATAACATTTGTACCATGTGTTGTAATCCCAACCAAAAATTGCTTTGGCCAATTGTTCAGCAGGGTTCCATTTCTTAGTTCTACACTCGAAAGATCTATGACCTTGTTTGTTACATTTGAAACATTTTCCTTCAAACTTAGGTTTCTTAGTGCATTCACTTTCTCTATGTCCATGTTTGTTGCAACTGTAGCTTTTACCATTAAACTTTGATTTTCCATTTCTCCAACATTTATTTGATGTATGCCCTAACTTATCACAGTGGTTACAAGTAGGTGTCATGTTCTTTTGAGCTCCTTGCTTTGAGGATTCACCTTATTCAGTATAACCTATTCCAGTCTGTCCATGATGTCTGATTTCTATTAACTGATTTGTACTACCTTGTGAATTCATCATACTTTCATTGGTTTTCCTTTCAATGTTGAGATCATTCTGCAGTCTTGCATTATATGTCCTTAGGTTGATAACTTCTTGATTTGCATTATTGAGTTGATTTTCCAAATTTGCTTGCTGTGGTGACAAATTATGGATTTATTTTTCTTTTTCTTCTAATCTTGTACTTAGAAATATCTTATCTTATTGTGCCAAATTTCTATCATCTTCTGCTTGATTCTTTTTCTCTATGACTTCACATAATCTGACTGAATGAATTTCTTGTTCTCTTTTCAACTTTTTGACTTCTTCATGTAAATTGAGATTCTTTGCAAGAAATTCTTCAATGGCAGCATCATCTTCTTTAGAACTTCTATCTTTGCAAAAATATTCAATTATTTCTTCTATGTAATTCATGTCATTCATTTGTATTGCTAAATATTTTATTTTTTCAGGGAAAGAGAGTTGCTCTTTGAGTTTCTTGATCTTATACATGGGCATTTGTAAATCTATCTTTTCATTTTCAATGGCTTTCTCTAGTCTGTATATTTCCATTGCCTCTGATCTTTGCTCAATCTATTAAAATTCTGATAAGAGAACCTTTATCTCTGATATGAATTGTTGGAAATATATTACATGCAAGGTGACTGAGAGGGGGGTGTTGATGGG
Organism: Thuja plicata; assembly: GCA_018584345.1. Taxonomy (NCBI): domain Eukaryota; kingdom Viridiplantae; phylum Streptophyta; class Pinopsida; order Cupressales; family Cupressaceae; genus Thuja; species Thuja plicata. The sequence continues at coordinate 8,894 of MU228092.1, read as the reverse complement.
ACTCTTGTTACCGGGTCTGCCAATAGAGGTAAGTTGTCACCGGGTACTGGGCTACTGGCCAACTTTGCCTATAAAGGTTGTTTGAGGAAATGAAATTCCCCAGGTCTCCAAGCACGTGAGAGTTGGGTCTCAATAGTGCAGGGCTCGGTTGGGGGATGTGACTATTTTTCGAGGGGGATAGCTGGTTATCTTCAACTCATCTTCTCTGGGGATTCAAGTAAGTGGGGTCTCCTGCAAGTGTGCATTCACTTAACAAATAAACTGAAAAAGATACTGCAAAGTTAGAAATATTTCATCTACCTATAGTTATACTAAACATTCAAGATATCAACAATTCTCTAACACACTATACTAAATACCAAAGAAATATACAACCATTAGTTCATATTTTATCATTAGAAAAGGAAAGGAGGTTGTTAATCTACTTTAAGTATCAGAGCAAAGGACATGAAGAACGCAAAGCATAAAATACCGTTAACCCAAAAGATAGAATGTCAACAACATCATTGAGAGAATTCTTCCTTCTTCATTAACATCTCTTCCAGAAAGCACTGGTGCATGGTACAATGGTGGCTCCAGGGGAGCATCTAACTACTGAAAGCTTAAGAACTATGGAGCATTGAGCTCTGCAACTAAGAATTGAGAAAACTAGATTGCTATTAACTGTGAACTGCAAAATCATCAATTTTTCCGACCCTTGGAGTGAGGTCAGACTTATTATTTATACACATACACATCTAACCCTAACCCTAACTTATGTTACACTATACAATAAAATATATTATATGGTGGCTGGTACTACCTGCACCACTCTACAAAAGACCTAGAGATGGAAAAGGTCTGTCATGTCAGAAGAATAAGTCAAGAGGTGGAGTGGAAGAATCAGCCTCGAGAAGAGATTCGAGAAAGAGAAAGAATAAATTTGACCCCCTGGGGATCAAGGCTAGATGCCTCATAAATGGGAAAGTGGCACCCTATCTTTGATGTGCCAGGTGTAACGTTGAAGTGGCACCTTGGGAAGATCATCTGTCAGAAAACCACTTCCCGATCTGACGTGCTATAATGTAGCTATCCACCTTCTGACAACCTTTATTAACTACTACCTACCCTCTAGCAACCTTTATTTACTACCTTGAAAGTGACCAGTCGACCTTGGGGACCGGGAAACGGGTCACTTAAAGAATACAAAATGTAGGATATAGAATTTTGGGATCTAGGAACTTACGTTCCAAAAAGAATAAAGAATACAAAACATTTTCCCTAAAAAATTTCTCCGGCCCCTGGAGAATCTCTATTGTTGCTTATTGTCAATGAAGGTCTGGAGGAGACAGGAAATTCCATCTTCATCGATATCTTTAAGGCCAGCCCGCTGGTACTTGGCCACCTCAATCTGTTCTCCCAGGTCTGGAATATTGTTCTTAAATTCTCCAGCCATCTTTGCCGCATCGTGACCACTGAGTATCATGTGAGTTTTTCATGTCATTTTTTCTCCATCTATCCCCTCTGGGGATTGATACCTTGATTCCATTAATTTGTCAAACTTCCCCAAAACATATTCCTCTGGCGTGCATGTGTCGGTGCTAAACAGATCAGCTCCGGAGACCTTCAAAACAAAAGACTTGTATAAATTCAAATAATATTGAACTGCGTTGACCTTATCATGTAGAGTCCCCACCAGTTGCTGGATTACCCCCAATGTGAGGTCAAGTTTGGAGTGTTGGGTACTCACAAAATCAAATGATTCTTCTCCTAAAATTCCAAACTCGGAGATAATTTGTTCTCCGAGGCCGATGAGTTCTTCTAATTCAAACTTCCATGCCTCATAATTCTTGATGTCTCCCTCCCATATGTTGATGGTGGTTTTAGCCTAGTGTAAGACGTGGCAAGCCGCATATAAATCTGAGAGTGTGGACACCAGGAAATACCAGATGTTTCCCAACTGTAAGGCAACCCATTCATCAACCACTTGGGCCTTCTTCTTCATCACCCATAATGAGTCTATATCACTTTGAGGAAGCAGTGCATCTAATGTAGAGGCCCTCAAAATAATAACGCTAATAGGCTAGGCCAGCTCAGTCAGCAACCCCATGAGGTTTTCATTTTTCACCTTTTCTACCTTGAACTTTTGAGCCTCTTTTTCATAGCGAGCCTCCCCTGCCTTGGCTGCTTCTTTCAACAAGTTCAATTCACCCTATTTTCCTCTCTTCCCCAGTGACACCCCTGTGACATTATAATCGTTGACCTCAGTTGTTGCCTTGTCTACATCTAGGGAAGGTGTCCCGATTACTGCGACTATTTCTCTGCCTGGCTCGGTTCAAAGTGTGTGAACCATCTAGGATTTCTTAACCTTAGGTGGGTTCTGCGCCTGAGCCATCATCTCTGCCAAAGAAAGATGGGTTCTGGGTGTTGATGGGGCCTTTCTCTTTCGAGATTCCACCAACCACTATGGGGTAGGGGTGGCTTTGCAGCCAAAATCTACTCTTGTGACTTCTCCCCGATATCCTTTTGTGCCCCTTCAACTGTATGAGCCTCTTTTGGCTCCTTATATCTTCTGACTCCCTGGCAATGTTTTCTCTAGTGATACCTATGTCCTTTACCCCACTTTCTATATCCTCAGCAATATTTTGGTCCTCATTATTTTCCCTAGGGTTTTCTTCTTCATCCTATTGTTGTTCTTCCTAGGCCTCTGTTTTTGGGGTGTCTTCTTCTACCAGTACATCTTTTGGTAGTGGGGGATGTAACAGGCCAAGATTCAATGTTTGGGCCACAGTGATTACCTCCCCAAATGTTACCTTCAGAAGTGGCATCTGGAACACGGCGGTTGTGGTCACGGTTGTTCCCGTGGGTCCGATTTACCCAACCGATGTCATTTGTTCACTTTGATTCTGTTGGTTTGAAACTCCTGTATCCCGAGCTTCTAGGACTTTGACAATAATCTCCTATTCTGCTCCCATTTCTTCTTCTATTTGTACCTCCTGCTCCTGTGCAAATTCCTATTCTGAAGCTTCCTCTTGCTCCAGAATTTCCTATGTTGACTGCACGATATCTCCCTATAAATTCCCAAACTCATCAGTTCTAAATACATCATCAAATTATTCTTGAGGGGGAGGATTTTCTGGGACATGAGTGTGCTTTGGTTCTTTTTTTAGCTCCGGCGAGTCAGAAGAAATGATTTCTACTTGTGGGATTTGCGGCATCCCAAGCTTTGATTGTGTCGTTGTCTTTGGATTAAGCCTTTTCTTTTGCCTGGTAACTAAAGGAGGCCCTACATCCCTTAGGGCTGCCTGCTCCTCTTCTGGATCTATTCCTTTGGCCCTAACCATTAATGCTACTAGTGAAGGGGAAGAGAGAGGATAGACATGTCTGGTCATGAGCACCAGAGTGGCCAACCGCGTGATTAATTTCTACCTCATCTGCTGGGAGGCCGCTATCGATTGTTTCAGTTGTTCTTTTATGGGGGTCTCCTATAGGGTTGGATTTCCCATTATTCCCTTTCTTTTATCTCCTCCCTGTGAAGAGGTTCTGGCCCCAGAAGAGGTTCTGGCCCCGGAAGTCAGCTTCTGTACTATTGGGCCAACTCTGCGGGTACTCCTGGGGCATACTCTCTTAAAGTATTTGTGGTTGTGTTCGACCATGTTGCAAGTGAATTCCTCAATGGTAGGCCCCTTCTAGGCATTCCAGTCTACCAGTGGGAGGGCCATCTTGTTAATCCCCTTTGCCTTGTACTAGAGGTCTATTGTGGGTCTGGCGTCTGAAAAGTCATCTGGAAATTTCTGGAGCTTCAACCTTTCCATCATCCCCATATTCATCAAGATGAATGTCAGCTCCAAACTTTGACATCATCCTGGAAATCTTCCTAGAAGTCCTCCATGTGATATCGGTGGGGCTCTGATGCCTGGGGAAGTGCCAATGCAATTTTTCCAAGTGGATCAAAGTTCTTCTGCACTAGATAAAATTTTGCCAAGTTTAGGCTCTTGAGTTTGCCATCTCCCTCCTTGGCTGCGGCCAGACTGCACGAGTAATTCCCACAAGTGATTGGGAATGGCACATTTTTCACCTTCTTTAAAGCATATAAGGCATGCAACTCCATTATTTGTCTACATTATTCCAAGAGAATTAGCTTGTTCCCACAATATTTGGGCAACAAGGAAGGTTTCTCAGAGAAGCCGGTTATCCTTATGTAAGTATGTTGCTGGAATTAGATGTAGTAATAGCCATAACTTCTGACCAGATCCATTGCCTTCTTGGAGAGGCAGTACCCTACATCCTAGGTAGGCATGAGTAGGTTGTAGTAGATGAAGGCATCGTTCACCCGGTAGAAACTAGGGAAACAAGCCTCCCATTGAATTTGTGGGAAATAATCCCAGGGAGATTTTTGACCTAGGCCAACCCCAAGTATACCTGATGTGAGTAGCCTGTTGGTGATGGGTCATTATTGCACTAAGGCCCAGAGAACATAAGAGGTCATATAGAATTTGCACTTTTGGGCCACCTGAAGGAACTGAGAATCTACATGGTTAGAGATAATGGTAGCCCAATCAAAGTATTCCCCGCCGATGGTGATGCCAAGCAAAAAGTAGTACATCCGCCCTGAGAACTCTCGGGCATGGGGTTGCCCAAAGATCTAGCATAATGCTATAATCCCCATCTGGATACTTTCTTTAAACTCAGACTAGGGGATCTCTAATTTCATTTTCTTGGGGTCCCTCTTCAAAGTCTTGAGCCAATGGTTGTTCATGTATTGTCAGGCTGCGACCTCCAGCTGTTGAAATTTCTCTAAGGCATTAGATCTAGTAATGATAGCTGGTTATCAAACTGAGGAATCTTGAAACCTACCCAAAAAGTAGCGGCATTGAGAGACACCATGGGGGTGGGATATCCGATCGGGACCGGGGCTGCGAGCATGATGACCCAAACGGAAGAGTTGTAATGTGCCACAAGTGTGAGAATGAGCTCTGGGGCCTGCACTGAGCATGGAAAATAGGCGGCCTTTAGAATCCTAGAATCCCTAACGCTGATCACAGGCAGATCTCTGGACTGTCACTGAATGAACATTATCTTGACCAAGGCCTACATCTCAGCCAACATTCTGACACTGGTATCGGTAATTAACTGAACTTGGGACTCAATCTTTGATCCCATAATGGTATTGTCCTTCAGTTACTTCATGCTGAGAGGCAATTTTTCTAAGGCCCTCTCAATTTTGGATCAGACGGCTGCCCTAGTGACCGTCATGGAGGGAAGTTTCAAACTCCCAGGTGGTGAAGATGTGGAAGCCTCAGACATAATGAAGGTACATTGTTTTAAAATCCTATAAGGCAAGGTGACCGTTAGAATTCATAAATAAATATTACTCTAGGATTCGGACATCTTACCGCCGAGGCACGTCCTTTTCCTGAAAAGTTAGTTTAGGTTCAAAAATCTTGAGAAGTATATATATAATGCAAACTTAGAAAATTAACCCCTATTCGGGCACGGGGGTTTCAACATAATTAGCATAAGTAAGATGTAGGTTGGTGAAGACAAAAGACCCAGGGTCCAGAAAACTAACTCTTGGAAGATGTGAGCAAAAAGTGAGTTGTCAGGCCCACGTGGGCGTCATGTGGCTATGCAATAAATGTGGAGTTATGGCGATGGTAGCGCCAACTGTCTAAATGTGCAAAAAGTGGAGGCCACTTGGACAATCTTGAATGTACATGTGGGACATAAATGAAATTTAGAGGCCGACTAACTGAGGAGAGACAAAACCACCTAGTTGAAACTAGCCGAGAGCCAAGTTTCAACTAGGTGGTATTCTGCCTAGAACGAGCTCGCAAACTTGGATGAAACAGAGACAAAGCACAATGAGCTCAACATGAGACTGAATGAATATACATAGAATATACACCTAAGTATAGTGGGGTTGAAGGATATATACATGGAAAATAAAAGGATATACATCATATACACCAAATTTATAGCAGAATGACAATGCGTAACGACAACCCTATACAAAACCGCACAAAAAATGTACAACATATACAATATCTACATTATCCTACACCTACACAGAGGGTGGACAACCCTCTGGCAGAGCCAACCCACCAACGGGTGGCGAACCAAATGACCAAAACATAGAAACAACACAAACAAACAAGACAGAAAATACAAACAAAAACACAACAAAAAAGTAGAAAAATGGAAGAAGCACTAATACATTTGGGGTCGATTTGCGACGGCTATGTGTCGCAATTGGGACAGCCATGTGTCGCAATTGCGACAATAATAGATGCCGCTATTTTTTAGTCACAAAATACGACATCTTTCCTTTCCCGTCGCAATTACGACTTCAATCCGTCGCTATGTAGCCCTATCAATCTCGGCATTTGGGGCATCGCCAATACAGGAAATCTGTCATAATTCTATGTGTATACATCGTAATGGCGACGAACACCCAAGCAATTGCTACAGTATTTGGGCATTGCCAATACAGCGACCCTGTCGTAATTCTAGAGGTAAATGTTGCAATGGCGATGAACACCCAAGCAACTGTGATGATTTTTGGGCGTCGCCAATACAGCGATACCGTCGTAATTCTGGAGGTGAACATCGCAATAGCGATGATCACCCAAGCAACTGCGATGGTATGTGGGCGTCTCCAATACAACGACCCCATCGTAATTATGGAGGTAAACATCGCAATTGAGATGGATTCAAGATAGAATTAAAAAAAAAATGGCTGTGCAGCAATGATGTTGACACAGATGCTAGACTTGTTCCTTTAGGTTAACTGTGAGTTAGTTTATGTTAATATTATATGTGTAATAAAAATTTAGGCTCCAATGCGACCAATGGCCTCCAATAGATTGTGAATGTCTTTGACCTTTATGAGATGATCCTGCAAAGACATCTTGTCATTCATCATAATCGAAAACAACATATTCTTAAAGAAGAAAGCTCTACCTTTATCTGACGTTTTGTGCAAATCCTTCATATGACTCCAGATCTCTATAATAGTCTTGCCTAATGAGACTTTTGGAAGGATCTCAATGGTGGCAGATAACTTAAGTAGCATAACCTCTTCTTCATTACACTCATCAAATTTGTCCTAGTCTTTATCCATAGCTGTAAGATGACTAGA
>MU228091.1:2655461-2668720 GCA_018584345.1 Thuja plicata | reverse complement strand
CTGTGGTTGAAATTGGTGTGATTAAATTTTAGGTTTTCAAAAATTTGTAAACTTTTGGGTGTTTGTAAATATTAATAGTTTGAGTTAATGACCACATAAGGTTCTGGACAAAACTTGCATTTTACTATTCCAAGAATGATTGCAAAAATATCCCCCATTTTTATAAAACAAGTCTAGTTCAAGATAATGCACAGTTCTTGAATGGAAAAATATATAAATTTACTATGTGTGCAAGTTTTCTTCTACTTGACTTTGTTGGTCGTGTTTGTGATCACATTATGCATTCCTTGTTTGGATCTTTGTGTTTATTGGTCTTTTATTGAATGCTTTTATTCATTCATGTGAATAATGTTCCATTTCCCCTGTCTTCAACAGCCCTTCAGACATGATATGTTTGAAAACTATACACAAAATAGTGTTGGCAGCTGCATGATCTGAATCTGTAGGCCTGTTAGAGTTTGATTTGTACAGGAAAAGAAAAAAAAGCCAAGAATACAGATCTTGTCGTCACTCTGAGTCTGGCAATACAATGTGTTGTCTGATTTGTTTGGTATCCTTTGTTTGTCATGTTTGTGATCACATTATGCATTCCTTGTTGGGATCTTTGTGTTTATTGGCATGTTATTGAATGTTTCTATTCATTCATGTGATAATGTCCCCTATCCCCTGTCTTCAACAGCTCTTCAGACATGATATGTTTGAAAACCATAGACAAAATAGTGTTGACAGTTGCATGATCTGAATCTGTATGCCTATTAGAGTTTGATTTATATAGAAAAAGAATACAGATCTTGTCATGACTCTCTGACACCAAAATCCCCTCCACAAATCAGTACAGAAACACACCAGACTTCTCTATTAACAGCAAATTATTCACTTTCTCATACCCTCCCTCTTATTCAGGTTTGGAATGTACTCCTTGTTTGATCATTCTTCCTACATTCATGTACAGGGTTGGTTTGGACTGAGATGATTCCCTTGCTCATACCCTACCTCCAATTCATTTCTTGTATATGTAGAGCTTATATTTGTTGTGAATTTAATGTAAGTTTAAGTTGTTTTTGTCATTAATTTAGTTGCACATGCTTCTTTGTTGCATTTTGCATTTAACTGTGTCAATCATGTATCATGTTGGTTGTTGCAAGTATGTTGCAAATTTGAAAAGATCCAATGACAATGTTTTTGAAATGATGTAAAATGCATGATGTTCCAGTTTCAAATTGTTTTTATGCAAATTATTGTCTGGTGTTTATTGTAGATTCCAAATACATTTATGTGTATGTTCAAATTGGTGTTGTTAAATCTGAGGTTTTTGATGATCATAAAGGTTCTGGTAAAAACTATACATTTTACAATTCCATGCATGATTGGGAAAATGTCCCTTTTAAGATGCGCAAAGGAAATGAAGTCAACTTTTAAGCCAGCTATTTCACTTCTTCTATTAATGCTATGCTGAAACCCTTCACTTGCACCGCTATTAGTACACATAAACAGAGGAGCAGTTGTTTTGTGGACTAGCTTCAGAAGTTCACTTTGAAAATTAAATGACCATGCTACTAGTAGCTACTCTATTGGTTTTGAATTTTTTTATCAGTGTTTTCCTCTGTATTCTGTGTGCAGATTTTTATTCTTCTTTTTTCATTGTACTTTGTCTATGGATGGTGACTTTTCAACGGGCCTTTAAGAAAGGCAGGAACTGGTAACCATTATTCTGTTATTTTAATTTTCAGCAATGTCTAACCTAATTAAGTACATTGCTCTCCACTTGATATCAAATTATAATAAGTATGTATATCTTGTGAATCTTTTTCTGTTTGGCTGGAAATGTAACCATCAATCTGTTAATCTAATTTTCAGCAATGCCTAACCTAATTATTTTGGGCAAAATGATTACAGCATAGAGATTTCTGGCTCCAATTTTTTTCGTCTTACATAATCATTGTCTTTGCATAGGCAGTTAAAAACCAATGGTATGTTAAAGATTTCAGAGGGTCTTCATCACTATCAGACCTTGGTTTTGTTTTTTTGGTTTCCTCAAGGTGGATATTGCAGGTTGAGCCCATGCTTTTAGCCCTCGTTGCATGTTTTGTGTCCATATCTTTGTGCATTCAAACATCCTTCCTGATTTTACTCTGTGCACTTGTTTGTTATATTCTGATGACATTATGCTTATTGAATTCTCTTTTTCATTCATTCTTCCTATATTCATGGGTACTTTGACATTCAATATTTTGTTGTACACACAAATTGAATGGCTTGAAATTGTGAGGAATCAGTTAATGGACCTAATAAATTTCTGGTTTTATGCATATGAGTCTCGGGTTTACCCGTATGGCTTGGATTTTGTGATTTTAATGGACCCAATAAATTATGAAGTGAGGCATATGAGTCCAGGTTTGCCTTTTTTTAAAATTGTTTGACACCTTGATTTGGGAGGAAATAAACTACAATTTTTCCTTCCAGCTTACAAAAAATTTGTAGTTTATTGCAACATTCTTAAAATTAAATTGACGACTAAGAAGTTCCCTTTTTTAATAGTTTGACACCTTCTCTTTATTGCCTTTTTTTTAATAGTTTGACACCTTGTTTTTTCCTTCCAGCTGACTATGCAACTTATATTACAATAAATTTGTTATGATAACTGTTATAGAATCTTTTTTGTAGGCATAGTGTATTCAACCTCCTTAATAAGATTTCGATTTTTTTGTAGGCATAGTGTATTCAACCTCCAACACAAATCAGTCACAAGAAATTCAGGTGAAATGATGTATTTTTGTAAAAATTATGTGTTAACAGTTGGTTTTTTTTGTTTTTTTTAGGTAATTTTTAAAAGATGCTTTAGTAATTTTTTTGTGATTTTAATTTGTAGGTCTGAAAAAAGATTCTACTCATGGTGCATATTGATTGTTTGGTACTCCCAAACAATTCGAGCTTATTGTTTTGGAGAATTTAGTCTCTTTATTTTCTTATAAGTGATTCAAACTTTACTTCCCTTAAATGTACAAATTATTTGATGATTTGATGTCAACTTTTTTTATTAATGTTAAATGTGAAAAGAAACAATACAGAAATAAATGTGAGAAAAGATGTGGACAGTTTAGTTGGAAATGGTTGTGTAGTGATGAAAACTTGAAAACAAGTTTGAAGACAAATTCTTGTAAATATTACTTAACAATTATAATTAATTAAAAGTAGTATTTTTTTATGGAGGGGTAGGAATACCCCTCCATAGACTCTTAAGGATGGTCATGGACATCCTTCAAGAGGTGTTTCTTGTTTTGTTTTTCTTTTAACTATTTTTATTTTTATCTATTGATAAAGTTGATTAAATTTAATTTTTTTGTTAGTCAAATATATGTATAATTGATTAAAGGCTTATATATTAAGGTACATGTATGTCATTTAGTCTTATGATGTGGCCTACTGCACTTGTAGTAGTGTCAATGACATTATTTATATGGCTAATGTATTAGTGTCTTGTGCATGCATAATATGGTTATTCATTAACAATGGTTGAGTGACCAACTCTAGTGTGTGATAGTTCTAATTGAATATAGCATATAATTGTGTGCATAAGAGTTGAATGGCTTAGTAGTATACTATGAGTTGTGTGACTTTTGAGTGAAGATTTCATCACAAGTAGTGTGCATCAAACTCCTATAACATGTTTAGTGATATTTCCTTTTATAGATTATGATTGTATGAATTTTGTTTCTAGTTTTAACGGTGTATATGTCAATTGCATTGGTTTTATTTGAATGTTGCATCAAATTCTTGTGCTATATTCTAAGTGCAATGTTTATCGTGGTAAAGCACTCTTTTAGTTAGCTTCAAATTAGCTATGCACCATTATTGGTGTGCTTATTTATGCACCATGGCTAGTGATATTCACTCTTCAGTACTATTACTATATAGTTTTTGTGCTTAAAATGTATGCTAATGTCATAAATTTTATGAATCATCCCAAAATATGCCTAATGTGCTCATGTGTGGTAATTTCATGTGAAGGATTTGATTTGTGTAACTAGTCTATGTATAATCGTTATGGAGTGTTTGGTGTTAACTGATTGTCGCAAATTATATAGCTTGTTTGTCAAGGGTCTAACAACATGTATGCCATTAAGTTTCACAATGACTTTTAGTGTGCATATGTATTAGGGTTAAATAGATTTTGATTATATCACTATATATGATGCTTGATGTGTGTGTTTATGCCTCATGGTTGAGTAGCATTAACTCTTTTGTTTAATGATTCTAATGGAATATACATATGGTGTGCATCATAATTGAATAACATAGATAAAATAACATCCTACAATTATTTTAGCTTTTATGTTAAACCTACATTGTGATTAATGTTCTTATTCATGCATGATGATTTTGTGACCTTTTGAGTGAAGGTTTTAATGACACATATTGCAATAAGTTGTATGGATTGTGATTGAAGATTTAAATGATTTTGTATGGATTCTTTTTGGAAGCTAATTAGTCATGCATCATGGTTGATTGATATTGATACTTCTACATGATGATTGTATGACAGCTACGTGAAGGATCTAATGACACCATTTAGTTGTATGATGGGTTTTGTTTGCAAGCAATAACGATGACTTGATCAATTGAGTTGTATTTTATTTGAAGGTTGCATTGAACTCTACGATGTGCTTGCTATGCATCAAATGATTGAGTGATATTTGATTCTTCCACATTATTACATGGATTTTGAATGAAACTTAGTGGCATATATCATAGATTTGCATGATGGGTTTGGTTTGGAGGTGCTAATGACATACATGTATTGATTTTTTTGTTTGGGGTTATGTCAAATTCATATGCTAAGTATGGCTTGTTTGTTCTTGTGTCATGGTTGTTTGGCATTGACTTGTGGGTGATGGTTAAAATGGAATGTGGCATGGATCTTGTGGGTTAGGATTGAATGAGATATATGGAATTTTATCCTACTAATATCATTCAATTTGAGTGAAGCATGCATCACAACTAGTATGTCTATGCATGTATGTGTGTATGTATGCATTGCATGGATGAATGAATGAATATATAGATGTATGAATGTATGTATATATGGATGGGTGTATGGATATATGATGTATACATGGATGTATGCATGTATGAAAGAATGTATGTGTGCATGTACACATGGATGTATGGATCTATACATCTATGTGTGGAATATGTATGGATGGATGTATGACTATATATGGATGGATATATGAATGGATGTATGGATGTATGTATGCATGCATGCATGGACATATGGATGGATACATGAATGTATGTATGTATTGCATGTATACATGCATTTATGTATTTCAATATATGGACATATGAATGCATGTGTATGAATGAATGTATATATGGATGTATGCAAGCATGTATACATGTATGGATGAATGTATATATGGATGAATGTATGGATGCATTTATAGATGTATGAATGCATGTATAGATATATAAATATATGTATGGATGTGTTTGAATGAATGTATATATGGATGCATTCAAGTATGTATACACATATGGATATATGGAATACGAATACATGTATGTATTCATGTATGCATGTATGTATGCATGCATGCATGCATGAATGTATGAATTAATGTACATATGGATGTATTTATGGATGTATGAATGAATGCATCTATGGATGTATAGATGTATGATGTATAAATGAATATATGTATGGGTGCGTACGAATGAATGTATATATGGACACATTCAAGTATGGATGTATACATGTATGGATATATGAAATATGAATACATGTATGTATTCATGTATGCATGTATGTATGCATGCATGTATGGATGAATTTATGTACCTATGGATGTATGATGTAAATGTATGGATGTATTTATGGATGTATGAATGAATGCATCTATAGTTGTATAGATGTATAGATGTATGATGTATACATGAATGAATGTACATACATACATATATATGTATGCATGAATGTATGTATGAATGTGTGTATTAATCTATGAATATAGGTATGGATGTGTATTAATGAATGTATATATGGATGTATGCAAGTGTGGATGTATACACGTATGGATGTATGAAATATGAATACATGTATGTATGTATTCATGTATGCATGTATGTGTGCATGCTTGCATATATGAATTTATGGATGTATGAATGAATGTATGTATGGATGCATTTATGGATGTATGAATGAATATATCTATGGATGTATGGATGTATGATGTATGCATACATGTATGAATGAATGAATGTATATACATATATGGATGTATGAATATATGTATGGATGTATGGATGAATATACAGAGACATACATATATACATGCATACATACATGCATGCATCCATACTTACATCCGTATATCCATCCATACACTACATCCATCCATCCACCATGCATACATACATTCATGCATTTATGCATATATGTATGGTTATGTGCATGCATGACATACATACATACACATTTGAGTTGTATGGATGTAGGAATATGGCTAGATATATGAATGGGTGTATGGATGTACATATTACATGCTTACCATCCACATACATACATAGATTCATGTATTTATGTATATATGTATGGATACATGCATACATGCATGACATATATACATACACATATGAGTTGTATGGATGTATGCATATATGTCCAGATGGATGTATATATGTACATATTACATGTATGCATGTATGGATTTATGAATAAATGTATGTATGCATGGACATATGGATGGATACATTAATGCATGTATGTATTGCATGTAATGCATGCATGTACATATGGATGGATACATGAATGTATGTATGTATTGTAATATATGGACATATGAATACATACATTCATGCATTTATGCATATATGTAAGGATACATGCATGCATGCATGCATGACATACATACATAAACATGCGTTGTATGGATGTATGAATATATGTATGGATGGATATATGAATGGATGTATGGATGTATATATTACATGTATGCATGTATGGATTTATGAATATATGTATGTATGCATGCATGCATGGAATGAATTTATGGATGTATGAATGAATGTATGCATGGATGCATTTATGGATATATGAATGAATGTATCTATGGATGTATGATGTATGCATAAATATATGAATGAATGAATGTATATACATACATACATATATAATACATCCACATGCATACATCCATATACATACACATACATATATGGATGTATGGATGAATATACATTGACATACATATATACATGCATACATACATTCATGTATTTATGTATATATGTATGGATACATGCATGACATATATACATACACATATGAGTTGTATAGATGTATGCATATATGTACGGATGGATGTATATATGTACATATTACATGTATGCATGTATGGATTTATGAATAAATGTATGTATGCGTGGACATATGGATGGACACATGAATGCATGTATGTATTGCATGTAATGCATGCATGGACATATGGATGGATACATGAATGTGTGTATGTATTGTAATATATGAACATATGAATGCATGTATGAATATATTTATGGATGTATGAATGAATGTATATATGGATGTATGCAAGCATGCATACATGTATGAATGTATGAAATATGAATACATGTATGTATTCATGTATGCATGTATGGATGAATTTATGGATGTATAGATGAATGTATATATGGATGTATGATGTATGCATGAATGTATGGATGCATTTATAGATGTGCATACATGCTTGACATATATACATACACATATGAGTTGTATGGATGTATGAATATATGCATTTATGGATGTATATATGTACATATTACATGTATGCATGTATGGATTTATGAATAAATGTATGTATGCATGGACATATGGATGGATACATGAATGCATATGTATTGCATGTAATGCATGCATAGACATATGGATGCATACATGAATGTATGTATGTATTGTAATATATGGACAGATGAATGCATGTATGAATATATGTATGGATGTATGAATGAATGTATATATGGATGTATGCAACCATGTATACATGTATGGATGTATGAAATATGAATACATGTATGTATTCATGTATGCATGTATGGATGAATTTATGGATGTATAGATGAATGTATATATGGATGTATGATGTATGCATGAATGTATGGATGCATTTATAGATGTGCATACATGCATGACATATAGACATACACATATTAGTTGTATGGATGTATGAATATATGTATGGATGGGTGTATAGATGTACATGTTACATGTATGCATGTATGGATTTATGAATAAATGTATGTATGGATGGACATATGGATGGATACATGAATGCATGTATGTCGTGCATGTAATGCATGCATGGACATATGGATGGATGCATGAATATATGTATGTATTGTAATATATGGACATATGAATGCATGTATGAATATATGTATGGATGTATGAATGAATGTATATATGGATGTATGCAAGCATGTATACATGTACGGATATATGAAATATGAATACATGTATGTATTCATGTATGCATGAATATATATATATATATATATGGATGTATGATGTATGCATGAATGTATGGATGCATTTATAGATGTGCATACATGCATGACATATACACATACACATATGAGTTGTATGGATATATGAATATATGTATGGATGGATGTATACATGTACATATTACATGTATGCATGTCTAGATTTATGAATAAATGTATGTATGCACAAACATATGAATGGATACATGAATGCATGTATGTATTGCATGTAATGCATGCATGGACATATGGATGGATACATGAAGGAATGTATGTATTGTAATATATGGACATATGAATGTATGGATGTATAGATGAATTTATGGATGTATCGATGCATTTATAGATGTGCATACATGCATGACATATATACATTCACATATGAGTTGTATGGATGTACGAATATATGTATGGATGGATGTATAGAGACATATGGATGGATACATGAATGTATGTATGTATGTATTGCATATGGATGTATAGAGACATATGGATGGAGACATATGCATGTATGTATTGCATGTAATGCATGCATGGACATATGGATGGATACATGAATGTATGTATGTATTGTAATATATGGACATATGAATGCATATATGAATATATATATGGATGTATGAATGAATGAATATATGGATGTATGCAAGCATGTAGACATGTATGGATGTATGAAATAGTATGGATGAATTTATGGATGTATGGATGAAGTATATATGGATGTATGATGTATGCATTAATGTATGGATGCATTTATAGATGTATGCATGAATGTATTGATGCATTTATAGATGTATGAATATATGTTTGGATGTGTATGAATAAATGTATATATGGATGCATTCAAGTATGTATACACATGGATATATGAAATACAAATACATGTATGCATGTATGTATGCATGGATGAACTTATGGATGTATGAATTAATGTAATATATGTATGGATGTATGAATGAATGTATATATGGATGTATGCAAGCATGTAGACATGTATGGATGTATGAAATAGTATGGATGAATTTATGGATGTATGGATGAAGTATATATGGATGTATGATGTATGCATTAACGTATGGATGCGTTTATAGATGTATGCATGAATGTATTGATGCATTTATAGATGTATGAATATATGTTTGGATGTGTATGAATAAATGTATATATGGATGCATTCAAGTATGTATACACATGGATATATGAAATACGAATACATGTATGCATGTATGTATGCATGGATGAACTTATAGATGTATGAATTAATGTAATATATGTATGGATGTATGAATGAATGTATATATGGATGTATGCAAGCATGTAGACATGTATGGATGAATTTATGAATGTACGGATGAAGTATATATGGATGAATTTATGGATGTACGGATGAAGTATATATGGATGTATGATGTATGCATGAATGCATGGATGCGTTTATAGATGTATGAATGAATATATCTATGGATGTGTATGAATAAATGTATATATGGACACGTTCAATTATGTATACACATGGATATATGAAATACGAATACATGTATGCATGTATGGCTGAATTTATGGATGTATGAATTAATGTACCTATGGATGTATGATGTATGCATGAATGTATGGATGGATGAATGTGATATATGAAATACGCATACATGTATGTATTCATGTATGTATGTATGTATGTATGTATGTATGCATCCATGTATGGATGAATTTATGGATGTATGAATTAATGTACCTATGGATGTATTATGCATGCATGAATGTATGTATGGTTGAATGTATGGATGTATTTATGGATGTATGAATGAATGCATCTATGGATGTATAGATGTATGATGTATACATGAATGAATGTATACATGTATATATGTATGATGTATAGATGTATGATGTATACATGCTTGAATACATCTGTATATACATTCATTCATACATCCATACATATATTCATACATGCATTCATATGTCCATATATTACAATACATGCATACATTCATGTATCCATCCATATGTCCATGCATGCATTACGATCAATACATACATGCATTTATGTATCCATCCATATGTCCATGCATACATATATTTATTCATAAATCCATACATGCATACATGTAATATGTACATCCATGCATCCATCCATATATTCATACATCCATATAACTCATATGTCTATGTATGTATGTCATGCATGTATGCTCATGTCTATACATATATGCAGAATGCATATATGGATGTATGCAAGTATGAATGTATACACATATGGATGTATAAAATATGAATACATGTGTGTATTCATGTATGCATGTACGTGTGCATGCTTGTATATATGCATGTATGGATGAATTTATGGATGTATGAATGCATGTATGTATGGATGTATTTATGGATGTATGAATTATCTACGGATGTATGGATGTATGATGTATACATCAATACATGCATGAATGTATGTATGATTGAATGTATTGATATATACATGCATGAATGTATGTATGCTTGAATGTAGGATTTATTTATGGATGTATGATATATGCATGAATGGATGAATTTATGGATGTATGAATGCATGTATGTATGGATGTATGAATTATCTATGGATGTATGGATGTATGATTGGTGCAGAGAACCCTTGGGTTTAGCCCCAAACCCTAGCATTTTTTGCAGAATGATCAAAAGGAGCAGATCACGGTTAGAGCAGATCATGGTTAACAGCTTTCTTGCATTTTCCCCTAAACACTAACGGTCTCATAGCGGGCCGGTTATATTAGGTCTTATCGCACAATCGCATGTTGAACAGCGGTTAGGGGCAAACTGTCGCGACAATGCGATGATCGTCTATCGCACAGTCGACGGTCTATCGGCAGTCAGTCTGGAAACAGCGCGACAATGCGATGACCGTCTATCGCATAGTCGCCGATCAACCGACGGTTAAGTTTTGAGGTGTGCGAGTGAGCGACCAGGAGGCATTGCACAGTCGCGAGTTGAACCGGCAGTTAAGTGAAAAGCATGGCGAACGCGCGACTACGGTGTATCACCCAGTCACAGGGAAAACATCAGCCCAGTTCAAGGCAGTGCGGGTGTGCGACAAGTCATCGCACAGTCGCAGATGTATCGTCAGCTCATCTATAAGAGACCCGAGTGCGCGATTTCAATGCATCACAGACTCGCAAAGCAATCAGTAGCTCGTGGAAAAGGGGTGCGGGCGCGCGACGAGGATGCATTGCTTAGTCACAGAGTAATCATCAGCTCAGGTCAAGGCATTGCGGGAGCGCGATGAGAATTGTATCGCAAGGTCACCGATAAAAGCAGGCATAGTGATTATAGCTCATGACTATGCGATGAACAACAGAAGCAGTGTGAATAACACTCAGAGCCAGCAAAATGATGAAGCAGGCTGACACGTCAATAAGAGGAAGTTGAAAAGTCATAACCGCTAAAACAGAAAGGAAATGACACGGAGGAAAACGCTGTCCACAGTGATGGCCATGCAGATGATGATTTGGTGACAGTTTGCAGAAGAAAATGAAGAGCAGAGACAGCTGGGATTTCTCAGGCGGACAGGTAACCGAAAAATGGTCACACATCACGAAGAGGCCGAAGATAAAATAGAGGAAGAGAACTTGTAAAAAGATGGTTGTTGTTGTTTTTGGAGAAGTCAGAGACAGAGTAGACTAGTAGAGAAGAGTTTCAGTTGATATTGTAATTTTTTGGTTTTTTAATAAAGAGAAGTTTCCTGTGTATTTTGTGTGTTTTTCTGTTTTGAGCAGACTTCTGTAAAGTAGGATTTTGTTTCAGTAAAGTCTCATGGATGCTTCTTGACTCTGATAATCCATTCTATGGAGTGTGACAGTCAAGAAGCATCCTTCATGTATATTATTTCTATTTCTGTATTTGTGTTAGAGAAGAGGCTAGTCAGAATTACAGACAAGTCCTAGGCGAGCTAAATGGTCTGACTAGTGAACTTGTAGGAGAAAGAGATAGAAGTAGAAAGGTGCATGACTGATTTGATTCAGTCATGAAGAGTAAGATAAGGTGAAGAGTAAGACTTTTCGGTGGGTAGGGAACCTAGGAGAGAAGGAGTATAGAAATCCTTCGGGTTAGGGTCTGTGAGTAACCCTAAGGGACTCAAGTGTGAGTCTAAAGGATCCTGAAGTGAATAGGGTCCAATGTGAGATTCCTAAGAAAGAGTAGGAGTCTCAAAGAGTAAGGTGACCTCCCCATCAGATTGGTATCAGAGCTTAGTTAAAGATTTGGGTTTAAAATTTGTAAATGTTTCAAAGTACTGAGGAATCAGTAGGAGAATCAGCCATGGTAACAAATGTAGAATTGGCTAAAGAAGTGAATGAGCAGAAGGAGAGAAATAGACTCCTTGAAGAAACTCTAGAGTTAATGGGAAAACAACTAGAGGATATTGCTGACAAAGTAACTGGAGAAGCAGAAAGTTCCAATAAAGGAAAAGCTGTTGCAAAGGAGGATGTTATACCAGAACCAGACCCTCCTATGCCAGAAGAACCATTCTTGAAGGCTATCAAGGCTCTAAGTGGAAAAGCATTGGACGGAGTACCAGTACTTGCTGGAAAAATGGATCCTGAACTGGTAATGGAATGGATTGAAGGAATGGAGAATCATTTTGATTGTGAAGGAGTGAATGAAGCACAGAAAGTGAAAGTTGCTAAGTCTAGATTGAGAGGAGCAGCCTTAACTTGGTGGAAATT
>MU228091.1:2637632-2652288 GCA_018584345.1 Thuja plicata | reverse complement strand
TAGTGTCTGACAGAGATGTCAAATTCATGGGTCATTTTTGGAAGACTTTATGGAGAAGATTGGGAACTAATCTATCCCACAGTTCTGCCTACCATCCTCAAACAGATGGTCAGACAGAAGTTATCAACAGAGTGATGGGAAATTTGCTTAGATGCTTAACAAAGGAGTATGGACAAGCCTAGGATCAAGTGTTACCACAGGCATAATTTGCTTATAATGATAGTGTCAACAGGACTACAAGAAAAATCCCATTTCAGATTGTATATGGGATGCATCCACGTGGAGATTGTGAACTCAGAGAGCTAAAAGGACAGGGAGTGATAAGTGGACATGCTGATGACTTTGCACAGTCCATGAAGGAGATACATGATCAGGTAAAGAGAAATCTGATTGAGTCAAATCAGAAATTAAAAGAGAAGGTAGATGAAGGAAAGAGAGAAGTCCAATTTCAGATTGGAGATCTGGTAATGGTGCATCTGAACAAAGCCAGATTACAGAAGGGGATTCCTACTAAACTGCAAATGAGGAGAATAGGTCCCTGCAAGATATTGGAGAAATATGGGCAGAATGCCTATAAAATTGATTTACCTAACAATTTGGAAATGTCACCTGTTTTTAATGTGCAGGATTTGATTCCATACAGAGGACTAGTGATACTTGAGACTACTCACAAGATGGAAGTAGGACAAGATGTTCAAGATATACAGGTGAAGACTAAGTCCAAGTTGCAAGTAGAGAAAATCCTGGATTCACGAGTCCAGAAGACAACCAGGCGCAGGGTATACAGAGAATACCTAGTAAAATGGTCAGGGTTACCAGAAGCAGAAGCTACATGGATGGACGGAGCAGACTGCATAAGACATGGAATTAGTTCGGAATTGCTGCCGACTAGTTCAAGCTAATTTCTTCCTTCACAGAGGGGGGAGTATGGTGCAGAGCAACCTAGGGTTTAGCCCCAAACCCTAGCATTTCTTGCAGAATGATCAAAAGGAGCAGATCACGGTTAGAGCAGATCATGGTTAATAGCTTTCTTGCATTTTCCCCTAAACACTAACTGTCTCATAGCGGGCTGGTTATATTAGGTCTTATCGCACAATCGCATGTTGAACAACGGTTAGAGGCAAACTATCTCGACAATGCGATGATCGTCTATTGCACAGTCAGCGGTCTATCGGTAGTTAGTCTGGAAACAGCGCGACAATGCGATGACCGTCTATCGCACAGTCATCGATCAACCGGCGGTTAAGTTTTGAGGTGTGCGAGTGAGCGACCAGGAGGCATCGCACAGTCGCGAGTTAAATCGGCAGTTAAGTGAAAAGCATGGCGAACACATGACTACTATGTATCGCCTAGTCGCAGGGAAAACATCAGCCCAGTTCAAGGCAATGCGGGTGTGCGACAACAAGTCATCGCACAGTCGCAGATGTATCGTCAGCTCATCTATAAGAGACACGAGTGTGCGATTTCAATGCATCGCAGACTCGCAAAGCAATCAGCAGCTCGTGGAAAAGGGGTGCGGGCGCACGACGAGGATGCATCGCTCAGTCACAGAGTAATCATCAGCTTGGGTCAAGGCATTGCGGGAGTGTGACGAGCATTGTATCGCAAGGTCACCGATCAAAGCAGGCATAGTGATTATAGCTCACGACTATGCGATGAACAACAGAAGCAGTGTGAATAACACTCAGAGCCAGTAAAATGATGAAGCAGGTTGACACATCAGTAAGAGGAAGTTGAAAAGTCATAACTGCCAAAACAAAAAGGAAATGACACGGAGGAAAACGCTGTCCACAGTGACGGCCATGCAGATGATGATTTGGTGACAGTTTACAGAAGAAAATGAAGAGCAGAGACAGCTGGGATTTCTCAGGCGGACAAGTAACCGAAAAATGGTCACACATCACGAAGAGGCCGAAGATAAAATAGAGGAAGAGAACTTGTAAAAAGATGGTTGTTGTTGTTTTTGGAGAAGTCAGAGACAGAGTAGACTAGTAGAGAAGAGTTTCAGTTGATATTGTAATTTTTTGGTTTTTTTAATAAAGAGAAGTTTCCTGTGTATTTTGTTTTTTTCTATTTTGAGCAGACTTCTGTAAAGTAGGATTTTGTTTTAGTAAAGTCTCATGGATGCTTCTTGACTCTGATAATCCATTCTATGGAGTGTGACAGTCAAGAAGCATCCTTCATGTATATTATTTCTATTTATGTATTTGTGTTAGAGAAGAGGCTAGTTAGAAATACAGACAAGTCCTAGGCGAGCTAAATGGTCCGACTAGTGAACTTGTAGGAGAAAGAGATAGAAGTAGAAAGGTGCATGATTGATTTCATTCAGTCATGAAGAGTAAGATAAGGTGAAGAGTAAGACTTTTCGGTGGGTAGGGAACCTAGGAGAGGAGTATAGAAATCCTTCGGGTCAGGGTCTGTGAGTAACCCTAAGGGACTCAAGTGTGAGTCTAAAGGATCCTGAAGTGAATAGGGTCCAATGTGAGATTCCTAAGAAAGAGTAGGAGTCTCAGAGAGTAAGGTGACCTCCCCATCAATGATGTATACATACATACATGTATGTATGGTTGAATGTATGGATGTATACATGCATGAATGTATCTATGGATGTATATGTGTATGATGTATACATGAATTAATGCATACATACATATATATGTATGCATGTATCAATGTATAAATATATGTATGGATGTCTATGATAGAATGTATATATGGATGTATGCAAGTATGGATGTCTACATGTATGGATGTATGAAATATGAATACATGTATGTATTCATGTATGCATGTACGTATGCATGCTTGTATATATGCATGTATGGATGAATTTATGGATGTATGAGTGCATGTATGTATGGATGCATTTATGGTTGTATGAATGAATGTATCTATGGATGTATGATGCATGCATAAATGTATAAATGAATGAATGTGTATACATACATACATAAATGGATGTATGAATATATGTTTATACATACATATATATGTATGCGTGTATCAATGTATGAATATATGTATGGATGTTTATGATTGAATGTATATATGGATGTATGCAAGTATGGATGTATGAAATATGAATACATGTATGTATGCATGCTTGTATATATGCATCTATGGATGAATTTATGGATGTATGAATGCATGTATGGATGGATGCATTTATGGATGTATGAATGAATGTATCTATGGATGTATGGATGTATGATCCATGAATAAATGTATGAATGAATGAATGTATATACATACATACATTAATGGATGTATGAATATATCTACGGATGTATGGATGAATATACATAGATATACATGCATGCATCCATACATCCATCCATATAATACATACATACATACATCCACATGCACACATACATTCATGCATTTATGCATATATATGTATGTATGTCATGCAGAGTTGTATGGATGTATGAATATATACATATGGATGGATATATGAATGGATGTATGGATGTACATATTACATGTATGCATGTTGTATGAATGCATGCATGTCTGGATTTATGAATAAATGTATGTATGCATGCATGCATGGACATATAGATGGATACATGTATGCATGTATGTATTGCATGTAATGCATGCATGGAGATATGGATGGATACATGAATCTATGTATTTACTGCAATATAAGGACTTATAAATGCATGTATGAATATATGTATGGATGTGTATGAATGAATGTATATATGGATCTATCCAAAGGTGTATACATGTATGGATTTTCATGTATGCATGTATGAATGAATATATATATGGATGTATGATGTATGCATGAAGGTATGTATGTATGGATGAATGTATGGCTGTATGAATGCATGTATTGATGTATGAATATATGTATGGATGTGTATGAATGAATGCATCTATGGACGCATTCAAGTATGCATACACATATGAATATATGAAATATGTATACATGTATGCATGCATGTATGGATGAATTTATGGATGTATGAATTAATGTATCTATGGTTGTATGGATGTATGATGTATGGATGAATGTATGGATGTATGAATGAATGCATCTATGGATGTCATATATATATGTACGTATGAATGAATGCATGTATCAATGTATGAATATATGTATGGATGTGTATGCATGTGTATGAATGAATCTATATATGGACGCATTCAAGTACAGATGTATGAAATATGAATACATGTATGTATTCATGCATGTATGGATGTATGAATTAATGTACATATGTATGCATGAATAAATGTATGGATGTATTTATCGATGTATGAATGAATGCATCTATGGATGTATGAATGAATGTACATAGATACATATATGTGTATCAATGTTATGTATGGATGTGTATGAATGAATGTATATATGGATGTATTCAAGTTTGGATGTATGAAATATGAATACATGTATATATGCATGTATGGATGAATTTATGGATGTATGAATGAATGTATCTATGAATGCATTTATGGATATATGAATGATTGTATCTATTGATGTATGGATATGTATGATGTATGATGTATGCATAAATGTATCAATGAATGAATGTATATACATACATACATATATGGATGTATGAATATGTGGATACATACATACATCCATACTTATATCCATACATCCATCCATAAACTACATACATACATACATACATTCATCCATTTATGCATATATGTATGGTTACATGCATACATGCATGATATACATACATACATACACATATGAGTCGTATTTATTAGCATTGGAAGGGTATGTACAATTGGAAGGGTACATATAATTTATTTGGATTAGGAGGGTATGTATAATCATAATGTAATTAAATTCATTGGTACATATTTAGCGGTAAGGTAATGTAGAAATAGAAATATTTAATTATTCATAATTCTACTTTTGTATTTGTGAATTTATATTTTTTATTTAATATTTATATATATTAATGTTGTGTTTGTAATAAGACTTGTATACAATTAAATAATTTATTAATTTTGTGCAAACAATAACTATTTAGGGTTGGAGAGTTCTTGTGCATTAAGATTGATGACGTTAGCTATACGTACTTGATTATAGGGATTTTATAATAAGGTACAATGACATGTTTGATAAGGAAAAAGATTGTGAATAGGGGAATGCACCAAGTTAACAAAAATGATATGGAAACTAAGCACAATTAGACATGAACCTCATACACTAAGCTCAACCACTAAAGGGAATCCAAACTAAGTGTGAAATTATGAAGGACTACAATTTACTATACTACATTTAGTGTTCAATTTAGCAGGAGTGTGAACTTATGATCATCTAATTTAGGTAGAGTATAGAGAAGGAAAATATTCTTCCATCAAACACCAAAGGAAAAGATGAAAACAAGTTTGGCAAACGGGTGGCCCCCAAGACTTAGTATACAAGGCCAAGGTTTTGGTGTGATAACCATCAGAAATAGTCATATCTCCTGACTGAAAACCGATATAGGCATCTGCGGTAGCCAGCCAAGGATGTCCCAGAATAATTGGATAGCCTCCTAGGGTATCTTTTGGTGAGAGGATCATGAAATCAGCAGGGTAAGATCAAGACTCAAGGTTAACCACAATGTCATCCACCACCCCATCAGGATTTATAGTCGAACTGTCTACGAGCTGCAAGACAGTAGGTGTATTTTAGAGGTTGGTGATACCAAGGCGTTGCATGATATCCTTGGTCATGACATTAATGGTAGCTCCAACATCAATCAAGGCATCTTTGATAGCAGTCCCATTAATAATGACCTTGACAACAGGGCTGCCAGGGTCAAAATATTTTGGGATGGTAAGCTTCCCTAACATGATGTCTGCCAGTTTGCCCAGGACATGGAGAGTCTAGAGATCCTTCTTCTTGCAGCCAGGCTTTTTAAAGCAAGCATCCTTGATGTCTTTTCCATAGGTGGGAACATCTTTGATTTCCTAGAAAGGGGTAATTTGGACGCTGACATTCTTTAGTTGGTCAAGGATATTGAAAGTTGCTTCATCAGTGGTTTTTGGATTGCTATGCTGCAACCTTTGTGAAAAAGGGGGAATGGTATGTTGATTAGTTTTAGCTAGCAGTGCAGGGGGTACTGGAGTAGATGGATTGTCAGGTTTATTGGGCTCCTTAGAAGGCAGTTTGGTGATTACAGGAGGCTCAGGTGCAGATAGAGTGGTACCAGACTGTAAGTGAATATCATCAAGGTTGATGGCATAAGCAGGATATTGCATGGGATACTACGACAGGTCTGTAGCATACACATTTTGTTGAGGCATAGGAGGTCAATTGTTGGGTTTTGGCTGTGGTTGTGTAGGCTTAGGAGGCAGGTTAGTGGCTGTATTAGGTGGCAAAAGAGCTTATTATTGTGGAGATTGTATTGGTGGTAGAAAAAGTCATTTTGGTTGATTTGGCCATTGTTGGCTGCCTCGCTAATGCAGTTTTTTCTCCCAATTACCTTGTGGTGGCTACCACGCCCCTTGAGGTTGTTTCCAACCTCCTTGAGGGTTTGGCCACTATGGATTGGGGTAATTCTACCACTGATTCTGGGAATTGTTCCAGTGAGGATTTTGATAATTCATGGGGGGTTTCCATTGATTATTATAAAAAGGAACACTAAATGAAAGAGGGTCTTGAGGCATACCTTGTCTCTACACCCATGGTCATCAGTAAGAGATGAAGAACAACTGATCATCCTCTGCTTCAATTGGTTTGTAATCAGTCGGTATTTGTGTAGTCTCCATGTTAGCAACTAGTTTGCATCTGCAGTCACTCTTCTTCTGTCTAGAATGTGGGCAGAATTTTGTTAGCATGGCCTCTTCTTCCTCATGTTTCTTCTTATCCTACATGGTATCCAATTGAGTGGCCATGTTTTTAATGATATCTTTCTTGAAAGTAGACAAGAGATTGGTTATCTCTATTCATGAAGCACCAACACCATTGGACTTTCCCAAGGTGGACCTATATCCCCTTCCTTTCTTAACAACAACTCTAAAGTATTTAAGGAAGATCTTTCAAATATCATCCCATGTTGCCTGGGTGATATATCCTCCATCCATCAAGTCTAGTGCCTTTTGCATCCATCATGAATGCCTCACAAAAAGAGCAACTTTTGAGATTCTTCATTAAGCTCATGCTAGGTATTATTCTAAAAACTGAACATGAACCTGGAGACATAATACTCAAGACTCTCATCCTCCTTCTATGTCATCTTAAAGATGTCATCCCCTCACATATCATTTCCTTGACAGTACTCCTTGTATTTCAGCAAGAAAGAAACCTTCATTTCATCCCAATTATGGATGACATCCTATCCTAAACCCATAAACCATCGTAATGCAGACTCTTTAAGTGTTGCAGGAAAAAGCTTAAGTCTATGGGCATTAGTGGTGTAATCATAGCTCCTACAAAGGATACCAAACTCAAAGAGAAAGGTATCTGGGTCCTCTATGATAAGGCCGTAAAATTTTGGAAGAGTAAAAGAGGGAATATTCTTAAGGTTGTTATTATCATGCTGGTCGAAGATGGGAAAAGGAAATGTACTAGGATTGGCCATCCTTCATGCTTGCTAAGGTGGATTTTGAGGTGGGTTTTGAGGTTGATAGATGACTAACTGCCAAGGATTTTCTTCTTTAGGATTTTTGAATCCTAGGTTGGCAAAGGCTTTAGCATATGGATTGGCTTCTTGTTGATCCTCAAAGAAACCACGGAGGTCACCCTCAGAAGATGAGGATGATGAAAGGGCTTCAGGAATTTCAACAATAGCATCAATGAATTGGATTCCTTCTTCAAATAGGTTACTTGATTGATTTGGAAAGTACCTTCCTCGGGCATCTCTTTATTTATTATGCATGCAGATATTATGGAATGATGTGAATAGCGGTTTGTTATTTTCAAGATGGGGCTTAATCTACTTAAAGCGGGAAATGAAAGAATGAAAGAAAATCCTAGGAATGGTTGAATAAGAACCAGGCTCGACACCATCCTTGGCAATGGTGCCAAAAATAATTTCTTGTTATAAAGGCTCAAAAACCAGGCATAATCCTTTAACTCAGGGCTTAGACATCCTACTAAGCACTTCGTCCTCTTTATAAGAAACTCATTTAATATGTCAAACCCAGGGACATGTTACTTGAAATGGGCCAGTAAAATATATGCACCAAGCACTTTCTCAACCAATCACTCTATAATCGCTACAGGAAACAGATGCTGGAAAGAAACTATTCTGTGGCTGCAAGAAGTAAATGCTTTTGAAGGGAAGCTATACTATTACTACATGAAATGAATACTCGAAATAAATTTAAGCTATTGTTGTGAAAGTAAATACTTGAAAGTAAATGATGGAAGTTAATGCTACTAGCAGAATGGAAGAGTACACAAAATAACTGCAATGCCTTAGTTACTCTGTTGCTTGGCTACAGGAAGCAATAGTTGTCCCGTGGCTTTGGTTGTAGGAGCTATTCAGCATAGGAATTGAAATGAAGGAAATGTAGGAAAGCAAACTAAACTAAAATGAATCTAGCTATGGATTGTTCACCAAGTGGGCCCCCTTGGGTGAGTACCCAAAACACTCAATTACACAAAATTAATCTCAACACTTCATTTGCTCATTAAAATGAATAACATAGTACAAAGATTCTCATAAACAGTAAAATAACAGAATTAAACTATACTGCAACTATCTCCTAATAATGCCCTCCTTCTCATGCAAAAGCGGGGATTTATTTAAAGGAAAACATCTAACTGCTAAAATCAACACGCCCTAAGGAAAGGCAGAGATTTTATTACAAACAACTAACAGAAAGGAAAGCTAGAAAGAAGGAAATGGAATCGGTCCAAAAAAGAGGAAAGAACTGCTTGGATAGTAGATCTAACTTCCCACTCACTCCTAGATTTCATCAGGGAAATTATTGTGTTTGTCAAGTCTTTGCTCAACCGTATCCACCTGGATTAACTGGAAACCTTCCACTACTGCTACGTCGATGTTCCATCCATGTGCGTCTGCTACAGGACCGAGTCAAGTGTCCAACACATGGAAATTCTCACCCGATCAAGACAACGGTTGCTACTTTTATGCACTGCATTTAAACTGTTAGGATAAAAGCATTCATGAAAAATAATCATTGAAGTACATATGCATTATCTATCGCTCAATCACTTAATTCATCCATAAAACATGATCATGATTCTATTGTAATTAACAGAGCATATTCATCCAAATAAAGCATATTAAGTAAGCATATGTCCATGGCATATGTTTAGTGGTTGACTACCACATATTAGCAGTTTTTAAGCATAAAGTCTTGGAGTAAATAAGAGAAAACATGGTAAAAGACCTATCAAAAGTTCTCCTAGGGTATCTAAAGTATGCTATTAAAAATGGCCTATCAATTCCATTATCTTTATAATACTTAACAAATTATGCAGGAGTAAACTCTCCTCCTCTATCAAATCTTAAACACTTCAAATTATTACCTAATTCATTCTCAACCAATGCCTTGAATGCTTTGAATTTATAAAATGCATCAGAATTATCCTTCAAGTTACCCACATCATTATAGAATAGTCATCAGTAAATAGTATGAAATATCTTTCACCTAAATAAATTCTTTGTCTCATAGGCTCACAGAGATTAGTATGCACCAAATCAAGTATGCTCTCAGATTAAAAAGACTTGATTTTGAAAGTAGAACTAGTTAACTTACCCAACTGACATTCTTTACATATCATGTTTTCTGGTTTGACTAATTGAGGCAATCCCCTAATTGCATTAATCTTACTTACTTTGATCAAATGATCAAAGTTTACATGGAAAAACTGGGAGGTTCCTTCCTCATCATTGGATCTTTTCCTCAAGCTGTTAGGCTTACCAAAAAGAGGACCAAGGATCTGATAACAATTGTTATTATAAAGAGATCCAAGATTACTTAGAGCGGGGGGGTGAATCAATGATCTAACAATTCAATTTTTTTGATTAACCATTCAACCACTTGCATAAATAAACATTGATTGCATGAAAAAATAAATAATAAGAATAAGCATCTCTTAATAATGAAACCAAATTTTTTCTCATAGAAACCCAACTAGGAGAAACCACATGTAGGGATGGAACCCACTAAAATCTGCACTTTTTCTGAAGTATGCCCAGTTAAGAGCTTAGCCCTATTAAAATATTTACAAAATGCCCAGTTAAGAGAAAGACCCTATTAGGGGTCACCCGGTCAAGGGATTTACCTCTAGCCCTGTTAGGAGATTTACCCTATTAGGAGTAACCCGGTTAAAGGATTTCAAACCTTAATTAAAGAGTCACATGCTTAAAGGATTTACAATTCATGTAAAGAAGTTAAGTAGCAAAACAACTTCCTACACTAACCTTAAGGGGAGTATAATGTAAAACAATTCTCAGATCATTTTCACAATTACAAAAAATTAACTTAAATAAACATAAGGATAAATAACATTCATACCACAACACAAATATTTACGTGGGGAAAGCCCTTTTAGGAGAAAAACCCCACACTCTGAAAGCAACCCAATGTATTATTCACCAATAAAAAATAGATTACAATATACTTGTGGAGAAAGCTTGTTTTAGGAGTATTGTCGATCAGAGAGCTAGAGGTATTTAGAAAGCTATAAGACTCTTACACTAAACCTTCATCTCACACACCTACTATATAGGAGATACAATACAAGAAATGACTAAATGATATTACAAAACCATTGGCTAAAACCACCCCAAAAAGAGGTGCCCATATTTTATCTAATAAAAGATGCCCTATCGTGTGTCAATACACACACCAACATGTGTAACTCCCTTTTACAACTCATTTACATGTTCGATGCATTTTTACATTTCCTATTTCAGGAGACCCAACTTTTGGAGACCATAACTTGTGAACCGCCTACCTGATTGGCTATTATAACCCCATTTCAGAAATGCCACAAATTTCTCTACAACAACTATCATAAAGTGGTGTCCCATGCAAAGTTTGACCCCTTTTCAGAACCTTTAAGGCCTTCAAAATTGAGTTCAAAGTTTGTGTACCCCGTCAAAAAACCAAAAACTTAATATTTTCAAAACCAGACATGATCTTGCCACGAAACTTTACCAACATGCTTATATATCCAAAATGAACCTCCAGAAAATAAATTGGAAAACTTATGTGTTCAAATGACTGAGTTACAAAAAATATCTGCCATATGTAACTACAAGGTTGAGACACATTTTCCCAACAATCTCCCACTTCTTGAGCACCTTGCAAGAAAGAGAAAAGGGAGTATCTACACTATCATTTAATTACTGGGATCCGTGAGGCCCATAGACTTCAAACACCATTTGAAATTCTTTGTGCTTACAGCCTTTGTTAATGAATCTGTAACATTCATCAAATTATCTATCTTAACCAACTTCACCTTACCATCCTCAACCATATCTCTGACAAAATGATACCGAACATCAATGTGCTTGGTTATGGCATGAAAAGACAATTTCTTCACTAGAAAAATTGCACTTTGACTGTCATAATAGACTATTACCATTCCTTGCTTTATTCCAATATCTGAAACATAGTCTCTTAAGCCAAATATCTTCTTTACAAGTATGAGTAGCTGCAATATACTCTGCTTCAGTAGTGGACAAAGAAACCACAACATATTTCTTACTCATCCAACTAATTGCACCACCAAATAATGTAAACACATAAGCACCGATAGATCTTCTACGATCAATATCACTTGCCCAATCTACATCCACATAACCATGAATATCAATGGAAATTTCTTCTCCCATCATATTACCATGATAACACAAAGAATATTATGAGATACCCTTCAAATATCTGAAGTCTCTTTTAACCGCACCCCAATGAACACTACCAGGATTAGACATATATAGGGAAAGAACTACCACTACTCTGGCAAGGTCTGGTCTAGTATAGACCATAACATGAATCAAACTTCCAACTTCACTCTAGTAAGGTACTCTTCTCATGTCTTCCATCTCTGATGGAGATGTAGGACAATCTAAAATAGATAAATTTGTTCCAACTGTAAGAGAAACACACAATGGCCTACAATCCTGCATGTTGAACCTCTGTAAAATTGAGTTCACATACTTACTCTAGCCTAGCCATATCTTTCTGTTCACTCTATCTCTTTTAATTTCCATCCCAAGAATGTGTTTAGCTGCACCAAGGTCTTTCATTTTAAATTTAGCAACATTTTGAGACTTCAATTCTACAATCATAACTTTCCCTTTTCCAATGAACAACATATCATCAACATATAATGAAATGTACAAAAAATGACTTCCATTAGATTTATAATAAATATAGTGATCTTATTTAGAACGCTCAAAACCCAAACTCAACACATATGTATCAAATTTCTGGTACCACATCCTAGGACTCTACTTGAGGCCATACAAATATTTCTTCAATTTGCAAACCAAGTTACTTTTTCCTTTTACAACGTAGTGCTCTAGTGCTCTAGTTGTGTCATGTAAATATCCTCCTCCAAATTACCATGAAGGAAAGTAGTTTCACATCCATTTGTTCAAATTCTAAATCATAAGCAGCGATGATAGAAAGAAAAAGTTGAATGGATGTCATTTTCACAATAGGAGAGAATATCTCACCATAATAAACACCCTCAACCTGAGAGTATCCTTTTGCAACCAACCTTGCTTTATACTTGTCAATGCTTCCATGTAGCCAATCTTTTTCTTGAACACCCATTTGCATCCAATTGGTTTTCTTCCTTTAGGAAATGGTACACGATCCGATGTGCACTCACAATTAACACACATGCACTATATTTTGATGATGCTTTACATTTTGGATCCCTTAATGGACATACAGTCCTTAAGGGTTGATCCCTGATTTACATTTTGGATCCCTTAATGGATATACAATCCTTAAGGACTGATCCCTCCTTTTCTTTTTGTCCCTTATAGACATATAATCCTAATGAAAAATCACTCTTTGTTGGATCTCTTATTGACATACAATCTTTAAGGAAAGATCCTAGATGGATTGACTAGTAGGACACATAAACATTGCTAGAACTTTTACTTCCATATTTTGTGGTGCTTTCTTTGTGCGGTCCACAATAAGACCTACAATTTTACTAGGCATGATGGCCATACTTTTATTTCTTTGTGTGGTTCACAGTAAGACATACAATTTTACTAGGCCTAATGTAATCATCTCTCTCTCTCTCTCTCTCTCTCATCTTAGTTTTGGATTTGATGAGGACTTAAGTCACTTGGGGTCTTGACATTTTCCTTGTCCCCTTAACTTTGCTGAGATCATCTTATGTATTTGACCTACTTTTCCATGAGCATGAGCTTGTCTCATAATCCCGCTAAAGTGGGGGCTCAATTTATAGGTCTAAAAAGTTAGCACCCATTAATTTGGAAGCTCTAGAACCTATTGGGCCCCATTTTAGTGATCTCCTCAATTTTGGATGCATTTATGCTTGATTTTCCATCTTCTCTCAACATTTTTTCCCAAGTCTCTTAATACTTCTTAGACCCCACAAATTCTGCCTCAAAATTTACCCCTCTAGGTATAGGTCAAACCTGGTTTGACCTATAGTAGGTATAGGTAAAACCACTTTTGACCTATACCTCAAGGGTTTAAATTTTGTGGGTTTCGAGTCTGATACAAAGTATTTTCATTTTCCTGCCTAGCACAGTCAGCCTCTACAAAGTTGGACCCCAAAATCACTATAAAAGGAGGCCTCTTCCATTCATTTTTCCATCTAAGACATCTATTACATCCATTACATGCCCAAAATTGCAAGCATTCAGGCCCAAAGTGATTTCAAGAAAGAAAGGATTTGGCTCCAAAATTTGAAGACTATTGTGTGAACTCTCTCTCTCTCTCTCTCTCTCTCTCATGATGTAGTAGTGGAGGAATTCCCAATTGAGAAAGAGGATCCATATCCATTATTCATTCTTCTCCTTCTTCATTCAAGCATATCAAGCATACATACATCCATGATCCATGATTTGGAAAGTATAGATCTATTGCATTGGTGAAGATATCCTATATTCTACAACTCAACATTAAATCAAGCAAGTATACATATTTATGGATATAACATATCTGTATCCATCCATAAGGGTTTTACAAGCAAGGTGAATACTTACATTTGTCTTATTTTTACATGCTTTACTTATTTCATTTCAAGGTTAATTCCTAAATGTGGACTTGACCAAGGAAAGCTTATTTCCCCCAATAATTTGTTAAGGAAAATTGGATCAGAAGATATTAATAAATATATTCAGGATAGTTGATATTTGCTGTACAATGCAATTGCCACTTTTATTTATTGATTGTTCAGCAAAGATCAACTATATATATTAAGTTGAATTGCTATCAATGTCAACAGTCACGTCTTTTAATAATGTCGACTTATTTCATAACAAGCGACATAATACTATGATCGCTGTTTTAATAACCTGTCGGCGTTTTAGTATAACCTGTCGGTGTTAATATAACCTGTCGGTATTAATGATTAGTCATGATAGTTATCGTGACTGTTATACATGAACAGTCACGATAATACCGTGACTGTTTATGTATAGCAGTCACGATAGTTATCGTGATACATAGTTTAACTATGTAATAATTATTTCATTCGGTTTATTGT
>MU228091.1:2607218-2632933 GCA_018584345.1 Thuja plicata | reverse complement strand
TTTATGTATAGCAGTCACGATAGTTATCGTGATACATAGTTTAACTATGTAATAATTATTTCATTCGGTTTATTGTTTAGTATTATTAATAACATTATTTTATGATATATATATATATATATATATAACATAATTAATGTTTGATATATATATTATATTAATATATATTATATATTTAATTTAATATATATATATACTATGTCTCATTATATATATATATATATATATATATATATATATATATATATATATATATATATATATATATATATGTATATATAATAGTTTTACGTTGTTTTCATAAACACGAACGAACATATTTTAACATAATTTCCCCTTCTCTTGGTGTAGGTGCAGATTCACAGAGTTTCAAACTCTGATTTACAGATCTAGTAGTGGAGTATTAATCACAGTCCCAAGACCTTCAATTTTAGACCTCTGGAGTATAGGTCAAACCACCTTTGACATATACTCAGGTATGGGTTGAACCAGGTTCAACCCGTTCCTACAACACTCAATTTTTTTTAGTAGAGAGAACCATCATGTAGCTTTTCAGATCTCAATCTTCTTCTAGTTTTAGTACAGTTTAAAAGGATTTCTACAGATCTGAAGTTGCATCCTCTACTATCCTTCAAGGTGAGTTCCACATCATCCTTTACTTTGATACATCAGATCTGATATCTTGTTCTTTATCATTTCATAAGTGTTTTCTTTACTTTACTTGCATATATAGTATATTCCTATTCTATCACTTCCACACACTCAAAAAGGGATCCTAAAATCATCACTTCCTTCAAGACTAAATCATGCATTAGTATTTGTTACATCTACTTGGGTTGTGTTGATCAGATTTAGTGCAAAAGGGGTTAGATTATAGGATCCCCTTTCCAATGTACATGTGTGACTTGGTGGTCTACCATTGATCATCATTTCACCTTATACAATATATATGTGTGTGTGTATGTATCAAAGTACAAAATCAATATCATCATGTCAAAAAGATCTCACAGGCTCGATATGAGAATATAAATTTCTACAAAAAAGTATCCAAAATGGGTGTCCCTATAGCTAAGATGTCATCATCCATGATTCTCCTTTTCCTCCTATCCCCTATCCCATCAAGCGGATGTAGATCCTCCCATATTTTCTTCTGTCTGTCTTGGTCTAGGTGCCCTCATTGGTGCCATCACTCCCCTGCTTCTTTGTATCCTCTATGAGTGTGTCCTACTAGGAGACCTTCTTTATGATCTCATTATTGAGTAGGATGGTACCCTTTTATCTTCTAGTACCTCATGCCTCTTGAACTAGCTCTCCTAGAGTAATGTCCATATCTTGTGTCCTCATATTAGGGATGCTCACAATAAAATCCTAGATTATTTCATCTTCCATGTATGTTATGGCTAAAGCTTTGTCCATCTCTAGTGTTAGTATTTCTATGTTTTATGTGAGAGATAATATCTCTAGTGTCATCCTATCCCTATCTGATACTATTATATCCCCCTCTGCAATGAGAATTTCCCACTCAGTCTGCAGAGCCTCTTGTCATCTTAGTAACTCTATAATATGATATATTTGAGTTTGTATTGTACCTCTTATATTTACCTCATCATGGATCTCCTTGATCTCATCACCCATGGCTATGTCTTGCATCTGTGAACCTTCGAAATGTATGTGTCATCCTCCTACTCCAACTATGTAGGGATAGTTTCATGATATCCTTTATCCTCATCATCATCATCATTATCATCTCCATCGGTCTCATTTTCATCCCCATCATTATCCTTGTCATTGTCATCCCCCTCATTCTCCCTATCTTCCTCATCTCCCTCATCCTTTCCTCCTAGTCGTGGAAACTCCTTAAGAATTAATATGCTAGGATTTATCCAAAAAATAGGCCTATAATTTATGAACCATCTATCATATTCAGGTGTAGTCCTAGTGTCTATCACCTCTAGACCTACTCCCCAATGTCTAGGCTACAACTGATCAAACTTTTCAAATACCATCTGTGGTATGATCACTCATCCCCACTCTTTAACCTCTCTAATGTAGTAGTCAAAATATGTTGCGCTCATCAATATGTCTTATCTCTCCCCAAAATATCTCCATACCCACTCTAGAAATTGTATCTTTATCATCCTTTGTTTTCATATCATGCACCTAATGAGGTACCTCTCAAGTGTGTAATAGGGTAGATGCTAAGGGTCATCATCCTGATTGATTCAATCCATGTATGGTCTCGATGTAAAATCTCTTAGTCTATCCAACTTCTACCATAATTAGAGTGTGTGTCCCATGAATCCTTGCTATAATGCACACACATAGTAGTAAACATAGGGTAAACTTGGGTCCAACTGTACATCTGTTATAGGTTGAAATACAATGATGTGCTCAAATGCCCAAACCTTTAATAGAGTCAAACCATAATTAATTGTCTATACCCCTCTATATGCTATCTTTTGTAGATGGAATTATAGTATAGCCAACATGCATTATCCCCAAGCATAGATAATCCCCTCCAACACCATGTGCTCATGCACTCATTCCCATCTAATAGGGAATCCATGACCTTGTCTGTCTGGTGCTAGTAAACCTGCGATAACCAAATTGATCACTATCACTAGCCTATCGTGTTGTGCTAACATAGTCTCCCATTCAATCTCATACTCAAAAATGCCCAGTTCATTTGTGTTGCATCTAATCAGTCTGCTCAAATCCACTCAGGCTATCAATTTCTCATATATCTCCCATTCAACATATATTAGAATACATAGTATACACCACACATCCTCTAGTATGATCACAACCTCTCCTATTGGGAGATGAAGTAAGCTCATCTTTTAATGCCACTATTCAGCTAATGTGGTGATGACTCCCCTATTTTTCCTTATCTTGAGTATGTATGTTTTGTGGTGTAGCACTAGCACCAACAAACAATATCTCTGATGATCTTCTAGTTGATGGCACAATGACAAGCATGTTTACCTACTCTCCTGAATCTATAATGATTTTAGGTCAACCTATGTGAAATGGGGAAAGTGTGTTAATTTAGGTATTAATAAGTCATAGATGATGCATTTTATGTCTTTGTAACCTAGTCTTCATGTGTCTAATTCATCATGTGTGTGTACTTACAAATTGACCTTACACTGTGCAACTATGCAGTTATCTTATGCATTTGCACACCTTGCCTAAGAAAGAGCATAGTCTCTTGGTGCAAGTGTGCACCTAGCCCTTGCAAGTGTGCAATGTGTGTAGGAAAGTGCCCTAGCTTCTAGATCCCTCAATAAATATACATAAAAATGTGCTAATCTATGAAATGACAAGTGTGTATGGGGTACATATCTCTAGTCCTATGCATTTCAGCCACTTGCAGGTCATATGGGGTACATATCTCTAGTACTCCATGATCGCTCTGATGAAAAAATCCAAAATGTGCTTGATGTTGGATAAATTAATATAATCCAGGTTGCCTTTAACAAGCATCGCCCGCCCCTCATCTATCTTTGGGAAAGTTTTGTAGGATTTTTTTCCCTCTTTCTTATCTTTGATAAATAAATACCCTCCAAAGGGATACTTGTGATTTTGGCCAAACGCTCTAAATTTAGGGTAAAAGATTTACCCAAAATGTTAACTTTACCGTTCTCCCAACCAGCAACAAATGCCTTCGTAATCTCCTTGTTATTACCATGAAGATGTTTAAGGTATCTGTGCACTTTTCCATTTTTGAGCTTTCTCCAAACATCTTTCCCCTTCCTCCATTTACAATCTGTTGGTTCTTCTCTTTTTAGGTCACCAACCATGTCTTCATTCTCCTTAGTGGTACTATGCTCACTCACTTTCATCAATTCCTTAGCAGTATTCAAAATAATACACAAGCAGAGATTCAAATGACTAAGATTATTCATAGGTTGTCTCTTAATGACCCAAAAAGCATACGATGACATAAGATCATAATTATTATGACTTTTCACTTATCACTTCACCTTTGTCGTACCCCAAATTTGAATCCCATCAATTGATATGATCAATAGGATTAATTACACCCGCCTTGTGATTAATTCTGTCATTATTGAGTTATGAATTTTTTTCATTGTTAATCTTAGCTGCATCATACCACTTGTGAGTGACATCATTTTTTAATCCAAGGTGAGCTAGCCCGTCCACCACTTGGTTAGTTTTGTGGAAGTTATGGCTAACACAGAAAGTAGTGAACTTTGAAGCCACTTCCTTAATTTTATCAATGATTTGCTCGATATTCCAAGAGGCCTTGTTAATACCTTTAATATTATTAATAATATTAATGGAATCACCCTCCAGCCAAACTTTCTTACATTCCAGCTCTTCTGCCAATAGAATCACATTCAGGGCAGCCATTGCTTTAGTTCTATGATTCGATTGCACTCCTAGAGGAGCGGCCATGGCTCCAACATAGGTTCCATTACAGTCTCTAATTATACCTCCTCCTCCAGCCTTTCCTAGATTGCCTTTCACAGCCCCGTGAAAATTGGCTTTGACCCAATCCTTCAGAGGAGAGGTCTAGGTAGCTATAACTCTTTGAGATTTGGATTTGGGTTCAGGAGTTTTGAATTGCCAACCACTAGTAATCACATTTTCCTTAGAAGTTGTGTTGTTACTTGAGGAGAGAAAATTTTCTTTTAGTGCTCTGCAAATGTGATTTTTGAAAACTTCAGGGAAAGACTGTTTCTCCCTGAATATTCTATTATTTCTTTCTTTATATATTCACCAACATAAGTGTGGGGGAATTAAAGAATAGAAGTCTTTAGCAGTTATATTCTGAGAAAGACAACTCCATTGATTAACAAAATCCTGTCAAAGAAGAGGGAAGAACCAGCACAGATTCCATTTCCTAAAAATAACTTCCCAAACCTTATGGGTAAAGGAATAGTGAAGCATTAAATGATCACAAGATTCAGACTATTCTAAACAAAGAGCACATCTATTTACAATGTAGAAACCCCTTTTAGAAAGGTTGTCGGGGGTTAGCGGTTATTTTGAATTAAAAGCTAGAAAAAGAAGTTGATTTTAGGAGTGAGATGTTTATACCAAACCTAGGAGCAAAGAGGTATCTCCTCTCTTTAAGTGAAGAGATTCATAATAGAAGCCACAATATACTTTCTATCCAGTCTTGAATCCCACACAGTAGAGTCCTGGATGTTATCTTTAATATACCAAGTCTGCAACTCATGTTGGAGGGAAATGAATCTGCTATTAATTTCACCAAGATTCCTCCATTTATTTTCCTACCAGCAATCTTTAGCCTTAGTACCTATAGAATCTTTACACCTGTTAGTGGCATGTTTCCACTCTTGGTTATTAGAAAGAGGCACATTATGGATCCAATCATCATCCCAAAACTCAATTCTCTTACCATCCCACAACTTCCATCTCTTGCCTTTAATGGGAAGATCTTTAGTCAAGCTTATACTATTCCAGATGTGGGAACCATTAATACTGATATCATCATATATATAATCCTCCGAGGAATTATAATTGAAGAGGTATTTTTTTCTATTAATACCATTCCATTATTTCTAATCTCCATAAATTCTCCATAGTTGTTTAGCCAGGGGGGCCTTGTTGAAATTTTTAATTAATCTTAGACCAAGACCTCCCAGCTTTTTAGGCTTGCAAACCTTATCCCAAGCCATAAGACTAAGCCTTTTCTTCTCTTCAACCCCTGACCAGAGGAACCTTTTCTGGATTTTCTCAATTTTAGTTGCAATTTTATGAGGTATTTTAAAGAGGCTCATAGCATAAACAGGGAGATTTTGAAGTGTTGATTTCAACAATTGAAGTTCCATGAGTTTCTCAGAAGGGCACCTTTCCAACCAGTCAGCTTATTGTTATATTTGTCTATGATAGTATGCCAAAACATTTATGGGGGTTTGGAGTAGAGAGGTAAACCCAAATAAGAAGAGGGAAGCTTCCCAATAGTACAACCTAAGATAGAAGACATCTTTTTTTTTCTTTCCACTGGAGTATTTATAAAAAAAATTGGAGCTCTTAGACCAGTTGATAAGTTGACCAGTAGCAACAGTATAAACAAAGAGGGCTTTCTTCAAGTTTTTGGCTTCTTTAATAGTGGCCTCCCCCATTATTAGCGTATCATCCACAAATTCCTCATGGGAGCAGGTAGTTCTAGCTGAAGAAGGATGGATACCAATTATTTCTCCCTTTTCCAGCATTTTATTAATATGCCTCCCTAAGCATTCAGCAAGAATAGAAAATAGAATAGGAGAAATAGGGTCTCCTTGTCATAGACCTCTAGAAGGTCTAAAAAATTTAGACAATCCCCCATTAAGAATAACCAAAGAAGAAATCGTGGAAACCAATTGCATTATAATTTTTATAACCCCAATATCAAATCCAAAAGAGGACAAAACCTTTAGAAGGAACTACCAATGAACTCTGTCATAAGCCTTAGATAAACCTAGTTTCATCATAAAGCCTTGTTTTTTAGCAGTATCCAAAGAATGAATATTCTCATGAGCAACAATGATGGAATCCAAAAAATTTCTTCCAGGGACAAATCCATTCTGTAGGGATGAAATGATATTCAGGAGAATGTAAAGAAATCTAGAAGTAAGAACTTTTAAAATAATCTTGTACAAAGAATTACAAAGACTAATAAGTCTAAAAGCATCCACTGAATTGGCTTCTGGCTTTTTAGGGATAAGGACCATAAAAGTAGCATTGAGTTCCCTAAGGAGGATTTTAGTTCCATATAATTCTTTGACAACTTCCTGCATATCTTTTTCAAGGATATCCCAAAATTTTTGGAAGAACAACATGGGGAATCTATCAGGGCCAGGAGATTTGTCCACTTCAAATAAAAAAACCGCAATCTTATTCTCCTTGTTTGAAGGAATAACTTGAGAAATTTGTTAGTAGGAGCATCAACCAGCTATGGGATGGCTGAAAGGATCTCTTCTTGGTCATGCCTATTCAAATTGGTATTCTTAGATAAGAGCTTAGAGAAATATTTTATCATCTCTGTTATGATTTCTTCTTCCTTCCTAATTGTCTTATATGTAGATATCAGATTAGATATCTGGTTAATAGATTTATTTTTCATAGCTGTCATATGAAAAAATATAGTGTTTTTATCCCCATCCTTGAGCCAAAGAAATCTGGATCTTTGTCTCCAGAAGGATTCCTCCTTTGTAATTATATTATGATAATCTGTAGTTAGAGTGTTTTCCATGGCTTTGCTTTCCTCTTAGAGACCTTCATTCTGAATTTTATCTTGGATATCCTTTACATCGACCTGCAGTCTTCCTTTCATTTGTAAAATATCTCCAAAAACTTCCTAATTCCAAGTTTTAAGTTTCATTTTAATAGTATTCACCTTCTTAGCATATCTATACATAGCTCCCCCATCTAAAGTATAGTTCCACCATTCTCCATTCCTTTCTTTCAAATTTGGATGAGTTATCCACATTTTT
Source organism: Thuja plicata (assembly GCA_018584345.1). Classification (NCBI taxonomy): domain Eukaryota; kingdom Viridiplantae; phylum Streptophyta; class Pinopsida; order Cupressales; family Cupressaceae; genus Thuja; species Thuja plicata. The sequence continues at coordinate 2,625,464 of MU228091.1, read as the reverse complement.
TCAAACCGGGAAGGTATGTTCTTTTTACAACTAATCTTCTTAGCATTTAAAGAAATAGGAAACTGATCAAACCCTATACAAAGCTCAAAAGAAAGAAAACAAGAGTACCTTGAAATATAATCATGGGATAGGAGGGATCTATCCAATTTGACTTGGATCAGATCATTCCCAGTGCATCGATTCGACCAAGTGTAATCAATTCCTTCCAAATCAATATCTAATAAAGCTTCATCATTGATATACTCCATTAGGTCATTTCTTCTATCTAAATGAGAAGGAACACCACCCATTTTATCCTCATTTTTAAGAGTATTAAAATCTCCCATGATCATCCAGCTTTCATCTTGGAACTGATTACGGATTTATATCAATCTTTGCAAGTACCTCTATCTACCTTTTCTAGTGTTGGAAGCATAAATATTGATAAGGTTCCAAGAGAAATTATCCTTAAGGTAATTAAACTTAACTAGAAAAATATTCTTCTGACTAAATATAAAGGTTCAATTAACAATCTGTTTGTTCCAAAAAATAACAATGCCTCCAGAGGCTCCATCAGAAAAAACTCTTATGTTGCCATCATTCTTAAACACATGCATTTTTTCCACTTTATCTTTGGGAATTTTGGTTTCTTGAATAAGTAAAATGTCTAGTTTACTATCTCTTACTAGATTCCTTAGGATATCCTATTTAATTGGGATACTAAGCCCTCTAATTTTCCAAGATATAACTTTCATTTAAAGGGTTGGAGAGCATATCTCAGTAATGGTTTGTTGCCAACCATCTTCTATATTATGTTTTGCTTCCTGCTCCCATGTTTTTTTTGTTGATTTCCTTCCTCTATTTCTTTTATGGCTTCCCAAATCACCCTTCTATTGTCTTCTTGTCTGAGCTCCCCCTTGACTTTGATTCTCTTGTTTCTTTGTTGATTCATTCAGATTGCTGTGGTTCTGTCCTCATTTTTTGCAAGAGTTTTTATAGGAATTTTTTCCCATTTATTTATGTTCGTGGTTCTTCTCGACTTTCTCCTGAGATAATATAGTTTTCCATTATTTCTTCATTCCAAAGATCTGCTATGGGGGATAGGCTTTCATCATCACTTTCTTCAGAGATAATACCAGTCCATTCAGGGTCCCTAGATATTCCTTCTATAGGGTTAGCAATCCCAAAAGGAGATATGCCAAAATTATTATCCATTATCTCATTGACATTCTTATTAAAGCTTTTTTGTGTTCATGTCTCTATGATTTGATTATTGGATTTGTTAATCTTTGTTTCTATTGTATCCTTCACCTCTGGTGTTTCTAGCTCAGTTCTTCCCTCAACTAGGTCTTCAGTCTCTGTATCCTTCTTATTCTCCATAATGATATTGTTCTCTGTTCTCAAGCCTTCCTTAATCTCACTATTAACCATTCCCTTAATATTTTCCTCCTGATTGCCAGAGACAAGGTTAACTATGATGTTTTTATTTAGGTTATATTTCTACTTCCATGCTTTTCTTGGTTCCCGCTTATTTCCTTCATAAAATTTCTCTTTCTATTTATTTAATGGGCATTGTTTGGCCCAGTGTCCTGCTTTTTTGCAAGAGAAACAGGCAAAAGGAACCGATTCATAGTCAACATGTTTAATATGCTTTCCCAAATTTGATTTAATAGAAATGACCTCAGACATATCCGTATTTTGGTGTATATTATCACAAAATCTAGCATATGGGTGTGTGCACCAACTTGTGGACCAAAAAGGGGGGTATAAGTGGACACATTTTTTCTGAAATCGGGTAAACCTAAACTTGGAATAGGAGTTTGAGGGTCATGCACTCAAAATAAGAAGATGTGTAAAAATTAAAAATTGTAGTACTCTGAATCTAGTTTCTAGAACACTATATTTTTTTAAAACCTGGTAAGATTAAGAGATTCAAACCTTGCGCGCACAAAAACATGTTCCTGATTTTTTTGGAAAAAACATAACATAGTTGTTTCCGTACGCGGTAAAAAAGGAATAGTTATATTCAATATTTTTTAAATCCCTTTGGTAGGATGATAGCTAAGATTGAGATATAGAAGTTGTATATTTTTTTGTAATTTTATGATGAGTATTTTTTTTCTATGATTTTTTGAAGTGATCGCATCCTAAAAATTTGGTACCTATTCGTGCGCTGGGCATAACTTGCATCAAAATAATAAAAAATGAAAACTTTATTTTTATAAAAGTGTATAGAATCAAGTGTGGAAAAATAATATGTAATTTATTTTTAATTTGATTAAGTATTTCAAAAGTTATTAAAAAAATTGTAGACATATGTCTGTGAGTACAATCAAGACACTGGTAAACAAAATTAAAGTTTACTATGCTAATGTTGTCCAAAAATAGAAAAGTTTATATGGTTAGAAAGATAAGAAGACGTATGAGGTTATGGTGAAAATTATAAAGCTACCTAGTTGACAAATTGTAAAATTGATGAAGATAAAGTTGAGAAATCATCTTACAACATGAAAAAATATCTAAAAGAACAAAAAAGGAGGGAAAATGAGCCTCCAAGCCTTTGGGTAATTTTGCAAGCCTCTTCTCAAGCCATAAACTGATCAGGTTTCTAAATTTCAAATAACCTGATCGGGTTCTGAAAATAAAAAAAGTACTTCAAAACCTGATCAGGTTCCAAAAATAAAAAAGTACTTCAAAACCCGATCGAGTTCTGAAATGAAAAAAGTACTTCAAAACCCGATCGGGTTTTGAAGAAGTATAATTTATTCATTTTATTCTCCATAACCAGAGAGAGAGAGAGAGAGAGAGAGAGAGAGAGAGAGAGAGAGAGAGAGATTGAAATGTTGAACCATCAAAAGCACAGAGCATGACATCTGGATTAGCGAATGCTTCACTTGAGATTTTCTGAAGTAACCCAATCTCCTCTTCTGCACTCTCACTTTGTTTCGCTTCCTTTGCACGCAAGATTTCAATCTCTTTTTGCATTCTTTGAATTGTTCCCAATTGGTTCTCGCTCTCTACACGCAATGATGAAATTTTTTGTCTCAGGGCTTGGATAATTTCACCAAGTTGATTTTCCCCATCTTCTCACAATAATCTCATCTCTTCTCACAGATTTTCAGTAATTCCAAATTGTTTCTCACCCTCTACCGTAAGTATTTTTTTTCTTCCTTCAACCCGCGAAGTTTGTATAAAATACATGTATGGTAATCTTCATAGTATTTAGGAGGAACACATTGGTAACAATTCAAGCAGTAGGAATCAGAAAATGCACACCCTTCTTCACCAAATTGTATAGATGGGCAACCTAAAATACATCTGGAAGTAGAGTTTCTCCCTTCGCTTCGGGCCATTGCAAATTAGCAAAAGTTTTTTTCTCTTCCCTCCAGAAAAATAGCTTATTTCAATGGTTGCCCATGAATTTTTTTTAATGGCCGATTGGTTTCCTTTGCTTCTTTCAATGGTCATCCATGATTTTTTCTGCAATCTTCCAACCTTTCACACATAGTTATTACAATTTAATACCCTCCTAGTACATAGGTGTTTCAAGTAAGTGAAACTCTCTCTCTCTCTCTCTCTCTCTCTCTCTCTCTCTCTCTCTCTCTCTCTCTCTCTCTCTCTCCTTTNTCTCTCTCTCTCTCTCTCTCTCTCTCTCTCTCTCTCTCTCTCTCTCTCTCTCTCTCTCTCTCTCCTTTGTTCTTAGTTTTTCAGAACCTGGTCGGGTTCTAAGTAATTAGGAACACTGAGCCTTTATGTTCTCATAACCCGATCAGGTTCTGTGGAATTAGGATGATGCGGGAGCATCTCAAACCTTGAACATTATGATGAGTTTCCTAATATTGTAATGTTTCAATAATTCTAAATTTTGTGGGACCATGTCTAAGGAATGGTTAAATAGTTTAAAATTACATTTAGAATGGATTACATGGCATTTGTAACCAAAAATTATAAGGAGATGATGATGAGTCATCGAGTAGATAGATGGTTTTCATGACTATCCAAGATTGTCTATTAATAGACAACATTATGTAATCATGGTGGCGGTTATGAAAAGATGGGAAGTTTTGTAACTACCCACGAATCTCTTAAAAGAGACATCAATGTAATTGTGAAGTAGTGGGGAGAAGTTACGAGAGAGACAGAGAGGAAAGATTAAAAAGAAGAGTTGGCTCTCTGGCTAAAAACCAGAGAGCCAAGCATGTTGTATATGCAGTTAGCCTTTTAATAAATTTTGGCTTCTTTAATTTTTCATGTTTGTAAGCCTGTCATCTCTCTCTTTTGCATGTCCATCTTTTGTGAAAATTTGAGTATAAAGATTTATGTTAATACAGATCAGTTTCAAGATCGCATTGGTTGATCATCTCTATGTTCCTAGATTCCAAGTTGTAATGGAAGGATTTGGTAATGAACGTGACTGTCAGTCGATATTAAAGAATCTAGTTTGATTCATGTATCGGGTTCTCAAGTTGTTAAAAACCTCGAGTGCATTAAGCATGAAAAATGGTTTTAGAACCGTCGTGCAATTATTGTGTGTAGAATCTTGCATCGGCTTCGAAGGTGGTGGAGTTGCATGGAGCTCGAGAAAAGATTACAGTGACAGACATGATTAGGAAGAGTTGATAATTATGAAGAGTCATGACCACAAACTCGGACATGAAAGGTGTCGAGCATATCATTATATGATGTGTTTGAGTTTTGGGAAGGAGGACTTTGTAATAGTGAAAGGGGTGGTGGATATGTTATATCCATGCATGCTCATTATCAAGTTAGTTGTTCCCATGAAGGTGGCCGAGATACTTTGTTGCTGAGCTGTGTGTGTTTGGTACAACTGAATGATATCAATTATCATTCTTGCAACGACCAGCGAGTTCCATCATTGTGTTTGAGCAATGTATGGCTTGTGTTTGAACATAGAAAAGGAGGTGGACAAAACATTTGTATGGAAATGGACGAATGTTATCAGATGACCAAAAGTGATCTTTGAAATTTGATATTTTTAAGTGTGTAGATATGAGTGGATACACACCGACCATGACCCGTTATGGTTATCATTTGTAGGGTTCGCTGAGTATGAAGAACGTTGGTATATGAATCGACTAAGGAATTTGTGGACCTCCAAGTCGATAATCAAAGAGCATGGAAAATAAGCATGCATATTTAAAGAATCTTGAAGAAAACTGAAATAGTCGCAAGGATCACGGTGTCTCCATTGCAGATTTATCGAAGAGAAAAAGAAGAGTTTACAAATTGTAGGAGTTGGAGGATTTTCTCCGCATCATAGGAGCTTTGTTTGCTTCAACGATCTTAAAATAGTCATTGCAAGTTTTTTGGAGGTCCCACAATTGTTTTTATGTTGTTTTATGCCAAGAAGAGACAGGTTTGCACTTTTTTTGCATGTTTTTTCTTTGCAATGATTGAAAATTGTGTTTTTTATTTGTGTTTTTAATGTTATTTTATCATTGTAAGTTCTCATTTCAAGAAAATGGTTGATTTGTTCTTATTTTTTGTATTTGATGTTCACATGTTATTCTATGTTCATGATATTATTTGTAGGGTCCATTCAATATGAAAAATGGGAAAGAACAAAAGAGGAACAATTGAACAACAAGAGACAGAAAATGAAAGACAAAGGGAGTGCATGAGGAGAATACGACAAGGTACATCATCAAATGCAAGCAACATAAGTGATGAAAATGTTAATGTGACAAATGCAACATTTCAGTTCGATGTCATTAATGAAAAAAATGCACATAATGAAAATGAAAATTATTAACATACACCAATTGAACTGATGGTGATAAATGCACCTAATTCATCTAATGAAAATGTAGAGCATGCAACTGTGTTAGCACCTCCTAGAATAATCGTAGAAAACCAAAGTTTCTAATTGACATTGATGAAAATATTTTGAGGCCAATGCATGATAAAATGTCAGAAAGAAATTGTGGAAGAATTGTTAAAAGTATTTGGAATAACTGTTTTGAAAAATTAAATCAAAGTGGAAGATGTCAAGTAGTTGTTGAAATGATTAAGAATCTGAAATTTAGAGAGACAATGACAATTGTGTGGTTGAGAACATCTGAAAATAGTACTGAGAGAACCATTGTGATGAATCTATTCAATGCATAGCAATTAATTGGTTCAAAATCATGTAGTAAAGATGCTAATGTTACACGACGTGTCCTCACATCAACTATAATGGGAAAGGAAATGAAAAAATCTCGTATAGTAAGAAAAAAAAGTAAGTCATTAACGATAGGTAGATCAACATTACGAAGATCCTTACAAATGTGAGAAAAAATTGAGGATCCAAACACTAATTCTCTTTGGTCATTCTCGGGTAGACTCCCACGCAAGGACAAGGTTGTCATTGATGCATTAAGAACATTAATTGAAAAGTTTTTGCATGACAACACAAGGGTTTCACCCAACCAAAGAGACATTGTTAGGAGGAGAATCAGATCTACAAATTGCATGCCACATCCAAAACACTTTTTGGATATGACACAAATACAATTTTATGAAAGATTTCTCCAAAGGTTTCCTCAAATTAAAATTAGTCAAAGATTTTTTGAAATGACAAAACCCTTTTATGTCAAGATTAATCATGTGTGCACTACATGTTGTTATAGGGTACATATTGAATTTTCCATGCATTATGATATATATCATCATGTTTGTTTTACTTTGCACACTAACACTATTTTGCAGGAATGTGGTCTTCAAGCACCTCCTACGTCATCAAGAGATTTTATGTCAAGTGTATTATGCAATCGAGATGATGGTTGCATTTATTATAAGATGATGTGTATGAATGGATCTTGTAGTGCATGCGGTGGTATGCGAAAGTTGCGGATATGTCACCATCTAGAGAGCACAAATGGGATTGGAAATACACTAGTTTCTTTTGGAAAATAAAAGACAATAAATTATGGTCTAAAAGATGGAAAAGAACTTAAGAGGTGTGAGTTAGTGAAAAATGATATATGCGTAGCTGATTTTATGAAGATATTTAAAGAAAAACTAGTTTATCAGTACATACGTCATTCACATAGAGCTAGGTGGTTGGATGAGAAATTCGAGATATGTAAGGACACTTTTCCCCTTGGTAGTATTGTCTCCATTATTGATTTTGCTGAGAATTTGGTGTAAGGCCCAGGTCTAGTTGTTACCAAGAGTCAGCTTGACTCTGCTCTAAGGTCTCTTGCATAAACCTTATAGGGTATTATCTTACCCTAGCTTGAGGAAGTCACTAAGATCTTCACTTCAAGTTCCCTAGACCAGGCTTACACTGTAAAGCTACTATTTCATGTTATGGAACCTATAAGGATAGATCCCTCTTCCAAGCTAAACTGACGGGTTCAACCTGAAGAACACGACAATACACACTGCACACAAAATCCATTAAGTATGTTCTTTTTTTATTCACAAGAACTAATCTATTACAAGATGATATATTTTCTTTCTATCTATATCACCTCTCCTTCTTCTTTCTAACTACAAAATCTTTTTAGCTATATATCCAACCATCAAAAATATCTCCAAAATATGTGATACTCGTGGACAATTTCAACCACCCTACACAAGCAGCCAAATTGAGCAATAAATGACCCTTCTGAAATAGGAATAGGGGTCTATGATCATATCAATAAAAAATGACACATAGAGAGTTGTTGCAAATGATCCAACTAGTCACAAACGTCACATCCTTTGTTTCCTAGGTCTTCAGCCGACATGACCGAGCGCTAGAGTTGACTTTATAAACAACAAAAACATCATCGATTTCCAACCCTGAGCATTAGACCACAAACTCAAAAAAAAAATAGAGGTCAACAGGCATCACCAACAAGCATCACCAACGAACAAAAACTGATGGACATTGCAGACGAACATCACCGATGAGCAACACCAACAAGCAACATTGATGAATAGAAACTGACGGAGATTCCTGAGCATCAGTATAACTTGACTGCAAAGCATCGATCTTCATTTGCTAGAGCCTTGTTTCATTTCCAGACGTTTATAAGATACCTCAACACACCTTAACTAGGAAACAACTACCTAAAAAACTATGGTGTTTGTTCACCGGCTAACCTTAGTCATTACAATAATGGTAGAACAAAACACCTTAGAAACCAAAAACACCTTCTATCCTAGAAATGTTCCTAACATTAGGTGCTCCTGCACCATACTCCCCAAAAAAAAAGAAATCAAGTTCCAAGTGATTGGAGTAAGTCAGGATTGATACCCAACTTCTTAAAATTGGTTTCTTTTACCCATGTAGCCTCTGAATCAGCTTTGTCTTTCCATTTGACCAGATGTTCCATATAGGTTTGTCATCTAGTCTGCTTGGAAACTCTTGAATTTAGAATCGTGTGTGCCTTCAGTTTCTATGTAAAAGGAAGTTTAAGTACTTTGAGATCCTCAGTATCTCCTGTGAGATCAGAATCTCCTTCAGGAAGTGGTCCTTTATAGGATACCAAATCTGCCACATTAAAAATAGGAGATAATCCTATGTCTGTAGGAAGATCAAATTTATAAGTATTAGACCCATATTTTTCCAATATTGTACAAGGGCCTATCTTCCTCATCTGAAGTTTACTTGAAACTCCTTTCTAAAACCTTGCCTTATTGAGGTGCACCATGACCAAATCTCCAACCTGAAATTGAACATCTCTTCTCCTTGCATCTACCTTCTACTTGATATGAGTTGTACTTTCTATCAATGATGTTTTAACTGAGTCATGGACCTCCTTCATGGATTGAGAAAAATCTTAAGCATGCCCACTCCTCTCTGTATTGCTACCAAGATCCCTTAATTCACATATACCCTTGGGATGAATACCATACACAATTTCAAAAGGGATCTTTCCAGTGGACCTATTGACTGTATCATTGTAGGCAAATTCTTCTTGAGCAAGTAACTGATCCCATGATTGTCCATACTCCTTGGTAAGGCATCTCAAAACATTACCTAGGCTTCGGTTCACCACTTCAGTCTGACCATCAATTTCTGGATGATAGGGTGAGCTAAAATAAATATTTGTACCGAGCTTCTGCCATAAATTTTTCCAAAAATGACTCATAAACTTGGAGTCCCTATCAGATACAATACTCCAAGGCAATCCATGTATCTGTGCTACTTCTCTAAAGAATAGAATGGCTATGTAACAAGCATCATGTGTGGTCTTGCATGGTACAAAATGAACCATCTTGTTGAACCTATCAATAATTACAAAGATGTTGTCCATTCCTTGCTTGGTCTTTGGTAGTCCAACAACAAAATCCATACTAAGTCATTCCCATGGTCTATTTGGGATAGGAAGGGGCTGATATAATACTAAATTGGATGAAGTCCCTTTTGTCTTCTGACAAACCAGACAAGCCTCTACATACTTTTGGACATCCCGATTCATTCTTGGCCAATAGTAATACCTCTTAACCAATTCTAGAGTTTTGTTCAACCCAAAATGTCCACTTAAGGAACCATTATTCTTTTCCTGTACTAGATTCTCCCTCATGGAACCTCTTGGTATACAAATTTGTCCTCCCTTAAATAGAATACCTTCTTGAAAATTATACTCCGAATATTCACTATGAAAATGATTTTGATACTCTTGACATACCTTGTAAGCTACTGCAAAATCTTCATCTCCAATGCTTCTTAGCTGAACTTCTTGTATTGTGAGTAACCTTCTACTCAATGCATCTACCACTTTATTCTACACTCCCTTCTTATGCTTTATTGTGAAGCTAAAGGCTTGGATGTATTCCACCCATTTCATGTGCTTATGACTTATTTTATCTTGTGAACTCAGAAAACTCAAAGCATGATCATCGGTAAAGACAACAAATTCTTTGGGAAGGAGATAATGTCTCCATTTCCTTAGTGTTTTCACTAATGCACACAATTCCACATCATATAAGGAATAATTTTTCTTTGCATCACTAAGTTTCTCACTATGAAAAGCTATTGGCTTTCCCTCTTGACTCAATACTGCACCAACAACAATATTACTAGCATCACATTCCACAGTAAACAATTTGTCAAAACTAGGAAGTGTCAAAATTGGTTGAGTCACAATTCTCTTCTTCAGATGATCAAATCCTTCATCATCATACTCATTCCATTGGAACTTTGATTTCATGCCTCCTTTGATGGTATCTAAAATAGGTGCACTAATCTCACTGAACTGTTTGATGAAATTTTGGTAAAATTGTGCCAAACCATGGAAGCTTCTTACCTCCATAGCTGATTTTGGTGTAGGCCAATTCAAGATTTCTTCCACCTTGATTACATCCATCTTCAAGTTACCTTTTGAGATAACAAAACTGAGATATACCAATTCTTCCTTCATGAACTCACTCTTTTCCAAGTTGATTGTCAACTTTTCTTCATGCAATCTCTGCATCACCAATTGTAAATGTCTAAGATGATCCTATTTTTTCTTGTTGAACACCAGGATGTCATCTAAGTATACTACAACCCATTTTCCAATTAATTCCTTCAAAACCTCATTCATCAATCTCATAAATCTTCTTGGGGCATTTGACAACCCAAAAGGCATAACTAGCCATTCATACAATCCTTCAGTAGTCTTAAAAGTAGTCTTCCACTCATCTCCCCCTTTAATTATTATCTGATGATATCCACTCTTAAGATCTATCTTGGAGTAATATCCAGCTCCACCAAGACAATCCATCAAATCTTCTATCCTAGGTATTGAAAACCTATACCGAATAGTAATCCTATTTATGGCCCTGGAATCAGTACGCAACCTCCAAGTACCATCTTTCTTTGGGGCTAAGACTGTGGGAACAACACAAGGACTTATGCTTTCTCTAATCAACCCTTGGTCAATTAGTTCCTAGATTTGGTTAGAATTCTCTTCATTCTATTGTGGAGTCATCTTATAAGTAGCTTTATTTGGAAGTGAGGCTCCTGGAATGAAGTCAATTTGATGACTAATAGATCTATCAAGTGGTAGGGTAGCTGGTTGACCATCACTAACTATAGCCTAATATTGAGTTAACAACCTTTGGATCTCTAAAGGAAACTCTTCTCTTTCATTCCTCTTCTCACCTTTTAGTTTTAGAACCAAAGCAAAGCCTACTCCATCTCCTTCCAATGTTTTTAGGAATTCTTTCTCACCAACCACCAGTAGGTTGGGACCTCTCTTTATTTCCTTCTCTTCTTCCAAGATTGACTGTACCCTGAAAGTCATTCCATCCTTCTTGAAGGAATAGGAGTTCTCAACTCCATTTTGGACTGCACATCGGTCATATTTCCAAGGTCTACCCAATAGCAGATGACACACATCCATGGGTAGGATATCAAAAAAAATTCTATCCTTATATCTCCCTATGGACAACTCTACCCAAGCTTGTTCATAGACTATTATATGTTGATCTCTATTCAACCAAGTAACTTTATAAGGATTAGTGTGAGGAATCCTTGTCAATTTTAACTTCTCAATAGCTTCTAAAGAAATGATATTATCAGTAGATCATGAATCTATGACAACTTTACAGACCTTACCGAGTATTTTGCAATTGACTCGAAACAAAGATCTTCTTTGGCTTGGCTCTTCCTTGATGGGCTCTTTTAGGAGTGTCCTCCGGACCATCAAATGCTCTCCCATCTCCAGTCCTATGGGGATATCTACAGTCTTGCTATTAGAAGACTCTTCTTGCACATAGTTAGCTCTTTTCTCTCCTTGGGAAGTAGATCTCTTTGCAGGACACTGATATACAGGGTGCCCAAGTTGCTGAAAATTATAGCACTTCATAGAAGAGAAATAAGATCCTCTTCCTTGGCCATTAATCTTTTCTCTCAAACTATTGTTCGAGACTCTTCCTTTGTTGTAACCACCTCTAGTGTTATTGGTTCCTTCTTGATTCTCTGTGAGCTTATTCTCACTCTTATTCTTAACTTCGGGATTTCTTCCTCCATATCCTCCTCTATGACCTCTATTGTCTCTTCCCCTACCTCTACTGTTTGAGTCCTATTTCTTTTTGAACTTCTCTTCCACTTTAAGGGATAATCGATAGCATTGGTGGACAGTCTTGGGGCTTAAGAGACTAATTTCTTCTTGAATACTCCATTTAAGTCCATTCTGATACCTTGCCACTTTTAGGTTTTCTTCTTCTGTCACATGGGACCTTAACCATAGCTTATGGAATTCTTCTATAGAGGCACTGACCTCTAAGTCTTTCTACCTCAAATTCTACCTTTTCTTATGTAGTTGCACTTCATAATCATCTGGAAGGTAATTTTCCTTCATTTTCACCATCATACCTTTCCAACTGGTTATGGGGTTCTTGCCTCCCTTTGTCCTTTCATCTTGGACAAATTTCCACCAAGTGAGAGCAGTCCCTCTCAATCTTTTCTTGGCTAATCTAACTTTTTGAGCTTCGGTCACATTATCACAATCAAAGTGATTTTCAAGACCTTCTATCCACTCCATGATTAATTCTGGATCCATTTTGCCACTAAATAGAGGCACACCTTCTAAGGACTTACCACTCATTGCCTTTAATGCTTTCACAAATGGTTCTTCTTGAAGTATCGGGTCTGGCTCTAGGATCATGTCCTCCTCAGCCATTTTTTTACCCTTCTCATCAGCTCCGCTCATCAATTTAATGATTGTTGTAGTCTGAAGTTGTACTTCTTCCAACTTGTATGCCATTTCGGATAACTTCTCCTTCAAGATTTTTTTCTCCTCTCTTTGCTCATCCACGTTCCTTGCTAGCTCTACATTGGTCACCATTTTGGATGAATTTGCAAACTGTTCTAAAAATCACACCCAAACAACACAAGCCCAATTCTCAAACTCGCTCTGATACCAATCTGGTGTAAGGCCCAGGTCTAGTTGTTACCAAGAGTTAGCTTGAATCTACTCTAAGGTCTCTTGCACAGACCTTATAGGGTATTATCTTACCCTAGCTTTAGGAAGTCACTAAGATCTTCACCTCAAGTGCCCTAGACCAAGATTACACTGTAAAGCTACTATTTCATGTTATGGAACCTATAAGGATATATCCCTCTTCCAAGCTAAATGACGGGTTCAACCTGAAGAACATGACAATACACACTGCACACAGAATCGATTAAGTATATTCTTTTTTTATTCACAAGAACTAATCTATTACAAGATGATATCTTTTCTTTTTATCTATATCATATCTCTTTCTTCTTTCTAACTACTAAATCTTTTTAGCTATATATCCAACCATAGAAAATATCTCCAAAATATCTGATACTCATGGACAATTTCAACCACCCTACACAAGCAGCCAAACTGAGTAATAAATGACCCTTCCAGAATAGGAATAGGGGTCCCTGATCATATCAATCAAAAACAAAACGTAGAGAGTCATTGCAAATGACCCAACTTGTCACAAATGTCACATCTCATGTTTCCTGGGTCTTCAACCGACATTACCGAGTGCCAGAGTTGAATTTCTGAACAACAGAAACATCGTCGATTCCCAACCCCAAGTGTTAGACCACAAACCCAAAAACAAACATAGACACTGACAGGCATCACCAACAAGCATTGTTGATAAATAGAAATTGATGGATATCGCCAACGAACATCATCGACGAGCAACACCAACAAGTAACATCGACAAACAGAAATTGACAGAGATTCCCGAGCATCAATATAATATGACTGCAAAGCATCGATCTTCATTTTCTAGAGCCTTGTTGCATTTCCAGAGGTTTATAAGATACCTCAACACACATCTTAACTAGGAAAAAATGACCTAAGCAACTATGGTGTTTGTTCACCGGCTGACCTTAGTCATTACAAGAATGGTAGAACAAAACACCTTACAAAACAAAAACACCTTCTATCCTAGAAATGTTCCAAACCTTAGGTGCTCTTGCACCATAATTATACACTTAAACCTCAAAATGAAGTGCAAGCAGTGTATTAACATTCTATACAAGTGATGATCTTTGTACATATAGTATTCTTGCATGCACATGATACCACAGACGCAGGTAGAAAGGTTTTAAGAGAGTATCAGTTCTACATCAGTGATGATCGTACATATTCATCAGAGTTTGTGCAAGGTTGCTTCAAATTTTTCTATGATAATTTAAGGGAAATAGGTATTGAGTACAACCAACATATAATACGGTCAGATAATTGCACCTCACAATCCAAGAATGCAAGGATGTTCTATTGGTTGAGTAGGATGCACGTGACAAGTGGTGTTCAACATTTTTGGAATTTCACGGAGGTGGAGCATGGAAAAGGTGAGCATGATGGTGCAGGTGCATGTGTAAAAAGAGCTCTTGCCAGAGAGGAATTGAAGTAAGAAGGTGGTGCAGAGTTAATAAATGCACAAACAATTGTGTGATGGTGCAACTCTACGATGGGAAAAGGTAATGAAGGTAATTGAATGGTTAATAGGTTTTTTTGGTTGATAAATGAGTCTAACATTGGAAACTATCTAGATTGTTGTACACTTACAGGATCAAGTGACATGCACTCATTTAGAAGTTCAAATGCAGCATCACTGGGTATTTATACTAGATTAATGGCATGTTTTTTCTTTTCTTGTATGAATTTTGCGTGGGAGGAATGAGAATCAAAAGAGTGGGTTGATGAATGGTCTTATACACCTTTGCAACCACTTGATACATATCAACTTCCTAGAGCACTACAATTGAGCCAATTTGAAGCATCAACAGATTTTGATCACATATCTGACCTAGTTGAACCAGGTAATTTCTCAATTTATTCTTCATTTTGAGACTTATCCCTCATTTTGAACCAAGTAATTTTTCAATTTCTCAATTTTGTAAGTGTTTAGGGTGTTAACTTATCCCTCTATAAATTATAGGTCATGTATATGAAGTTGTTGCAGATGAGAACAATGAGGAAGGTACTAATTACTTTTTGTGTCATTGTATTGAGGGAAAAATGAAATTGACAACTACACTCATTGATGGAGAGGGTATTGAGTACCCAATAGGATCCGTTTTTGTGACAGGGACATGGTTTAGAAGGTATGCTATTAAAATATAATGTGTTCTTGTTTGATGACTTTGAGACCTATTACCATCATTCTATTACACTTTGTATGTTGAATTTTGTATTCATTTATGATTCTATGAAATGTAGGTACCCTATCACAAAATTCAAGAATTGGTTATTTGAGGACTATGAGACACATAGACATATTTTGCATTACTCGAACCTTCTTGTTGCAACAACTATTGAATTGATAAAGTATACTGGTAGACCTCGTAATAAGAATTTAAGGAAACTTTGTGAATCTGAACACGAGGCAATACATGACACAATAAGGGTTAGAGCTGATCCAGAAGGTTCCCTCAATTAGTTATGGGCCATCATGAAGAATCATTCTACAAATGGTAGAATTATTTTGACAATTTTGTATATAAATTTGCGAAACAATCTAACTTCGCTTTTTTGTAAATATAAATGACTATGAAGTGGTCCACATGCATATTTGGAGACCACATTTTGTATATTGAAAGAAGATCAAATTGTATATAAAAGTGGCCATGGGTTTATTTGTATATACTGAGGGACTACATTTTTATAGTTTACTGTGTACCATTTAACTAAGAGCATATCAGTTAATTACGATTCATTACAATTATAACAATGGCTCATGCGGTGGATATCTCATGTTTCTTTAAATTATAATAATCGTTCATGTGTAGTGGATATCATGTTTCTCTAAATTGTAATAATGGTTCATGTAGATGATATCATGTTTCTCTAAATTGTAATAATGGCTCATGTAGTGGATGACTTGATGATGGACCAAAATGATTCTAAAGGTTTTGTGGTTGTTTAGTCCAGTTAGAAGTGTTTACAATAAGTATCCATGATGCATAATGTAGTGGTGATTAATCTTTTCTTTGTAGTTTAATGACTTATTTCTTCTTTGCTTGATAAAAACTCCATCAATCTTCATCCAGTATGATCACTTTTCAACCCTACCCACTCCATAGACCTATCATAGGTCAAATCACATCTCTCTTAGACCCACTAGACACCATTCACTTCTTCAAACTCAAACCATTCATTTATGTTTCAACTTCATGTCATGCATTTTCATGCAATAGAAATCTTCAACCTCAACCATAAACTATGCTTCCATGGGTGATCCTAACTCCCCTAAGGATCCCAAACTACTCCAATCATCCATTCCCCAACATCTCAACTCATTCTTGTATGCATTTTATCTCCCTTCTCCAAATTGTCCCAACTTGCACAGTCTACTAGTACAGTAGTGAGGATTTTTAAATCCTTTCTCAAAATATTTCCAATCAAACTTGCAACCTAATTACACATTTGAATTCCCTTTTTCAAGATTCATAACATATCTCAAGATCAACCCTAGGTGTTTTGGACCAAGTAACTCAAAACTACCTCTGTCACTGAACTAAGAGGGCTAATTCGACCCATTTTACAAAGTAACCATGCTTGTTTCTCAACACCAGACTTTGAGACTTTCAATAGTGTCATAAAATGATCACTCACTAAGGATTCCACCATCAATTTGGTCCTAAGAACATTCATGACCATGGCGGACTGAAGTCTCCCCAAGGTGCACTAAGCACGACTGGGCAACGATCTTCTGAGGCTTGTATCTCAGACATCATGAGACCTATAGAAAAAAATTTAGATGCTATAGGACCATGTTACCAAGGCCTACAATAACCTCTCTTTGTTCTGGGCGATTTGACTTTGTTTAAAATTGGCAAGGCAATCTCGCCTGATGCCAAAACTTGCAGTGGTGCTCAGTTGAAAGTTGCACCATTGGGGATCTTTCAAACCATGAGTCCTACCATTGAATCACCTAATCCATTAGCTCCAATTGGCTGGGTAAATGCTAGTGACAACCCTATTTCTCCCACATAGCCACTAGAACATTCGCGACCATGGTGGACTGAAGTGTCCTCAAGGTGCACTAAGCACAATTGGGAAGTGATCTTCTGAGGCTCGTATCTTGAACCTTGTGAGACCTATCAAAAAAAATTTAGATTCTATAGGACCATGTTATCAAGGCCCACAATAACCTCTCTCCATTCTGGGAGATTTGACTTTGTTTAAAATTGGCAAGGCAATCTCACTTGATGCCAAAACTTGCAGTGGTGCTCAGTTGAAAGTTGCACCGTTGGGTATCTTTCAAACTGTGAGTCCTGGCATCAAATCCTCTAATCCATTAGCTCCAATTGGCCTGGTAAACACTAGTGACAACCCTATTTCTCCCACACAGTCACTAGAACATTCACGACCATGGCAGACTGAAGTGTCCCCAAGGTGCACTAAGCACGATTGGGCAGCGATCTTCTGAGGCTTGTATCTCAGACCTCGTGAGACCTATCAGAAAATTTTTAGATTCTATAGGACCATGTTACCAAGGCCTACAATAACCTCTCTCCATTCTGGGAGATTTGACTTTCTTTAAAATTGGCAAGGCAATCTCGCTTGATGCCAAACCTTGCAGTGGTGCTCAGTTGAAAGTTGCGCCATTGGGTATCTTTCAAACTGTGAGTCCTAGCATCGAATTGTCTGCTCCATAAGCTCCAATTTTCCAAGTAAATGCTAGTGACAACCTTGTTTCTCCCACACAGTCACTAGAACGTTCGCGACCATGGTGGACTGAAGTGTCCCCAAGGTGCACTAAACATGATTAGACAGCGATCTTCCAAGGCTCGTATCTCAGACCTCGTGAGACGTATCAGAAAACCATCAAATTTTATATGACTATGTTACCAAGGCCTACAATAACCTCTCTCTATTTTGGGAGATTTGACTTTTTTTAAATTTGGCAGGGCAATCTCGCTTGATGCCAAAACTTGCAGTGGTGCTCAGTTGAAAGTTGCACCATTGGGTATCTTTTAAATTGTGAGTCCTAGCATCAAATAATCTATTCCATTAGTTCTAGTTGGCTGGGTAAATCCTAGTGACAACCTCTTTTCTCCCACGGAATCACTAGAACGTTCACGTCCATGCCGAACGAAAGTGTCCCAAGGTTCATTAAGCACCATTGGGTATGTTAGCAAGCCTTCCTAAGATCTATGGGCATCGGGTAAACCATGAACAAAACTTTTTCTACTCCAAGGATGATTTAGGATCATTATGTATCCCAATTTTTTATTTTATCAAATTTCAAGCAAACCTTCAAAGCACGAAGGGTACTCACAACTACATGTAAGGCATGGATAGTACATACAAACACTTGTAAGGCCTGATTATAGTCATGAAT
>MU228091.1:2577014-2595554 GCA_018584345.1 Thuja plicata | reverse complement strand
TATATATATATATATGTATGTATGTATGTATGTATGTATGCATATATCAATGTCATATATCCATATGTATGGGTGCGTATGAATGAATGTATATATGGACACATGTATACATGTATGGATGAATGTATATATGGATGAATGTATGGATGCATTTATAGATGTATGAATGCATGTATGGATGTATGAATATATGTATGATGTGTATGAATTAATGTATATATGGACACATTCAAGTATGTATACATATATGGATATATGACATACGAATACATGTATGTATTCATGTATGCATGTATGTATGCATGCATGTATGGATGAATTTATGGATGTATGAATTAATGTACATATGGATGTATTTATGGATGTATGAATGAATGCATCTATGGATGTATATATGAATGAATGTATATACATACATATATATGTATGTATGAATGCATATATCAATGTATGAATATATGTATGGGTGTGTATGAATGAATGTATATATGGACGCATTCTAGTATGGATGTATACATGTATGGATATATGAAATACAAATGGACATGTATGTATGGATGAATTTATGTACCTATGGATGTATGATGTAAGTGTATGGATGTATTTATAGATGTATGAATGAATGCATCTCTAGATGTATAGATGTATGATATATACATGAATGAATGTACATACATACATATATGTATGCATGAATGTATGTATGAATGCATGTATTAATGTATGAATATATGTATGGATGTGTATGAATGAATGTATATATGGATGTATGCAAGTGTGGATGTTTACACGTATGGATGTATAAAATATGAATACATGTATGTATTCATGTATGCATGCATGTGTCCATGCTTGTATATATGCATGTATGGATGAATTTATGGATGTGTGAATGAATGTATGTATGGATGCATTTATGGATGTATGAATGAATATATCTATGGATGTATGGATGTATGATGTATGCATACATGTATGAATGAATGAATGTATATACATATATGGATGTATGGATGAATATACATAGACATACATATATACATGCATCCTTACTTACATCCATACATCTATCCATACACTACATATATGCGTCCATCCACATGCATACATACATTCATTCATTTATGCATATATGTATGGATACATGCATGCATGCATGGCATACATACATACACATATGAGTTGTATGGATGTATGAATATATGTATGGATGGATATATGAATGGATGTATGGATGTACATATTACATGTATGCATGTATGGATTTATGAATGTACGTATGTATGCATGCATGCATGGAATGGATTTATGGATGTATGAATGAACGTATGTATGGATGCATTTATGGATGTATGAATGAATGTATCTATGGATGTATGATGTATGTGTAAATGTATGAATGAATGAATGTATATAGATACATACATACATGTATGGATGTATGAACATATGAATGTATGTATGGATGCATTTATGGATGTATGAATGAATATATCTATGGATGTATGGATGTATGATGTATGCATACATGTATGAATGAATGAATGTATATACATATATGGATGTATAGATGAATATACATAGACATACATATATACGTGCATCCTTACTTACATCCGTACATCTATCCATACACTACATATATACATCCATCCACATGCATACATACATTCATTCATTTATGCATATATGTATGGATATGTGCATGCATGCATGGCATACATACATACACATATGAGTTGTATGGATGTATGAATATATGTATGGATGGATATATGAATGGATGTATAGATGTACATATTACATGTATGCATGTGTAGATTTATGAATATATGTATGTATGCATGCATGCATGGAATGAATTTATGGATGTATGAATGAACGTATGTATGGATGCATTTATGGATGTATGAATGAATGTATCTATGGATGTATGATGTATGCATAAATGTATGAATGAATGAATGTATATAGGTACATACATGTATGGATGTATGAACATATGTATGGATGTATGGATGAATATATATTGACATACATATATACATACATGCATACATACATACATACATCCATTCACATGCATACATACATTCATGTATTTATGCATATATATGTATGGATACATGCATACATGCATGACATATATACATACACATGAGTTGTATGGATGTATGAAAATATGTATGGATGGATGTATGGATGTACATATTACATGTAAGCATGTATGGATTTATGAATAAATGTATGTATGCATGGACATATGGATGGATACATGAATACATTTATACATATATGTATGGATACATGCATGCATGCATGGCATACATACATACACATATGAGTTGTATGGATGTATGAATAAATGTATGGATGGATATATGAATGGATGTATGGATGTACATATTACATGTATGCATGTATGGATTTATGAATATATGTATGTATGCATGCATGCATGCATGGAATGAATTTATGGATGTATGAATCAATGTATGTATGGATGCATTTATGGATGTATGAATGAATGTATTTATGGATGTATGATGTATGCATAAATGTATGAATGAATGAATGTATATACATACATGCATACATACATGTATGGATGTATGAACATATGTATGGATGTTTGGCTGAATATACATTGACATACATATATACATACATGCATACATACATAAATGCATCCATTCACATGCATACATACATTCATGTATTTATGCATATATGTATGGATACATGCATATATGCATGACATATATACATACACATGAGTTGTATGGATGTATAAATATAAGTATGGATGGATGTATGGATATACATATTACTTGTATGCATGTATGGATTTATGAATAAATGTATGTATGCATGGACATATGGATGGATACATGAATGCATGTAATGCATGCATGGACATATGGATGGATACATGAATGTATCTATGTATTGTAATATATGGACATATGAATGCATGTATGAATATATGTATGTATGTATGAATGAATGTATATATGGATGTATGCAAGCATGTATACATGTATGGATGTATGAAATATGAATACATGTATGTATGCATGTATGGATGAATTTATGGATGTATGGATGAATGTATATATGGATGTATGATGTATGCATGAATGTATGGATGCATTTATAGATGTATGAATGAATATATGTATGGATGTGTATGAATAAAAGTATATATGGACGCACTCAAGTATGTATACACATGGATATATGAAATACGAATACATGTATGCATGTATGGATGAATTTATGGATGTATGAATTAATTTACATATGGATGTATGATGTATGCATGAATGTATGTGTACCTATGGATGTATGATATATGCATGAATATATGTGTACCTATGGATGTATGATGCATGCATGAAAGTATGTATGGTTGAATATATGGATATATTTATGGATGTATGAATGAATGCATCTATGGATATATAGATGTATGATGTGTAGATGTATGATGTATACTTGTATTAGATCCTAACCGGGCTAAAGATAATCTTAACTGGGTATGCCCTTAGCAGGGTGTTTGTAATTGCTCCTAACATGGCAGATTTTTGTGGTGCACTAGTGAAATTTGTGGGTATCATTCCCACGTGCGGTTTTCTCCCTCTAACAAGAGTTTCCACAGGAAAATATATTTACACGGTCTTGTAACTGATGAGCAATACTGCATCGATAGGGTGAATTCTTTAGACCTACTTGATGAGCGTAGGCAACAAGCATTTGATCATCTGAAGGTATACCAAACACGAATGTCCAAAGGGTACAATAAAAAGGTAGAACCACAACAATTTCAAGTGGGGGATCTTGTCCTAAAGGATAATCCTAAGAACCAGCCTAACAAAGAACATAAAGGGAAATTTGAACCTAACTGGTTGGAACCTTATGTTATCACTGCTACTTTTGGGACGGGAGCTTATCAACTGGCTACACCTCAGGGAGACATCCTTCCAGATCCTATCAATACTCTACATTTAAAGTGGTTCTACGCTTGATGTTCGGCTAGCAGAACCTGTACAGTGGAAAACTCAAAAAATACCAAAAACATTCAGAAAATTGATCCTAAAGAAATCCAAAAATAGTGGAAAAAATCCTGAAGAAAGGTATCCTTGGTGAAAACCTGGCAAAAAGGCACCTTGATACTACAAAAATATTCAAAAAAGAAAAAATTGAAAAAGAGAAAGGTGCCTTGATGACAACCTGGTAAAACGGGCATCCTGGTAGCAAAAGGAATAAAAAATTTTTGCCAAGTGGTGAAAACCTAGCAATCAGGTGTCACTTGTGTTCTACACTCTATTGATATGCATTACTGACACCAGCCTTCATGATTACACCTGTGCTAAGAGTTGAATTTTTTTCCTTACAAAAATCTTATCCTCGCTTGGGATTTGTCTGTATTTTCTGTCTTAGGATCAAGTCATTTAGCACTGGGGACATCTTTTTCTAGCAAAAGTAAGAGAAGAATAGACTAGACGTCTCAAGAAGAGAAAGATTGAAAATCTTGTACATGAATGCGGAGTTAAAGCTGGATTGATAGAAGAGAAACTAAAAGAAGTCAAAAAGAAGATGACAGAGAGATCACTTGGACCAGCAAGTGGAAGTACTGCAGCCTCTCCCACTCTTGAGGTAATTATGGTAGACATCCAACCTCCTCCTCAATAGAAAACAACACAAGATGAAAATATCACTTCTAGAGTAACAAGGTCAAGCATGCATACATCACATAAATAACAGAGCACAGCAGGAGAAGAGAAGAAAGAAGGAAAACACATTTGGAAACCTGACCTAAAGATGCTAGAGAAGAGAGCGTTAGAACAAGGCAAATTGGTCACAATTGATAAATACTATAACAAGTATGAAGAAGCAGACAAACTTAAAATTGAGGACATTGTGATAGAGCACTTACTTACTTTCAAGAAGACATTGTTAGAAATTGAAGGAAGCATACCCATAGACCTATATGGAAGATTGGAGATAAGAAAACATGTTGCACAAATTAAAGATGATACAAATAGAAACCAAGAAATTGATATCATGATGCCTGTGATAGTTCAGGAAAGGGACAGAATATACAAGGAACTAAAACCTCTACTAAGGACCAATGTGATATTATTGAAAAATCATGGCAAGGAAATATGATGAAGTCACTGAGGAAACTCAAAAGGCACTGGAGAAGATATTGATTTTGTACTACTTCTAACAAGCCCTCACCTCCTAAGACCACTTCGCCCACACAATTGGGAATGGGTGAGAGATCTAAAGCAACATATACATCTACTAAGAAGAGTGAATTAGATCCACCACCAAATTTCTATGTGTTTGGTGTAGTAGTAACTCTTGACACCTCTCAAGATGAAAAGGACCTTTTTTCAGGGAATATGGACACTTCTGTGGTAGATGAGGCTGAACACAAAGAGGAAGAAGAACAGAAGAAGGAAGAGGATTAGAAGAAGGAAGAAAAGCATAAGGAAGAAGAAAATAAGACAGATCAGAAAGAGGTAAACACATCATCCATTTCATTCTTGGCAAGCAGTGATGTAAATGTTGACAGCATGGATGAAGTAGTATTAGTAAAATTGGCATTTACTCCTTTGAACAAAGCAAAGGAAAGATCATAACAGAAAGGAGACAAGAAGGAAAAAGTAATCACAAGAGCAATTGATACTGTAAACAAATTGCTACCAACACCTATTATTTTCCAAAATAAAGATGACATTGAAAATCTGACAATCACACTTGATGAATTTGATGGGCACTATGAGAACTTATTGAAGATAGAAGAGGAGAAAGCAGAGAAGACATACTCAGAGAAGAAGCTAACAACAGTCTGCAAATATATCACATGGGATTTAGGCATTGTGAAAACTTGCTTGACAAATGCAAGGAACTGCATTGGACATGGGAGAAAATTGTTTAGTTATTGCATGAATCCATTAAGGCCTATTCAGAATGTAGAAGACATTATTTCCAAAGAGAGGGAAACTCTGAACAGTATGATGGATGGTTGTGAAACATCTTCACAATCCACAACAAATGGCACGTCTGGTGGGACCCACTTCACGGGTTCTTTACTAACATTTTAATGTGGCTTTGAGTGTTTCTTGAGTTTTTTGAGCTTGTAGGTTTGAAAGCTTGCATTTGGAGATCAACTTCTACAAAGAGTCACAAATCAAAAAAATAGCCTCACGGTTGTGTTTGGAGGAGCAAAGAGATAAATTTTGATATATAACTTGCTATCTTTTGCTTACTTTACTTTTTTTTCAAGTTTTGAATATATACACATTGTATATATGTCTTTAGTGCAACATTAATTTTATATGTTCCAAAAAAAAATCTTACATCTCTCTTTATTTTATTTTATAAACCACGGACTGTGGTTTCACAGTCGCGTGGCTGTGAAACCACAGCCCAAGCGGCTGTGAAGCCCAAGCCTGCGGTTGTAGTCTTCACAGTCCACGACTGTAAAGTCACAGTCTGTGGTTGTGGTCTCCACAGTCCGTGTGACTGGTCTCCACCATCCACCAAACAAACAAAAAAAAATTTAACGTTTTAAAATAAAAAAATTCTTCCAAATGTACGGTGCAGGTTTTGAATTTTTAAAAATTATGTGGTTTTTTGTAATAATTTCAAATCTATAATTTACAAGGTATTATTATAGGAAAAACCATGTAAAAACAAATAATATCTTTCCCTTAAAACAATATCTTTCAATATACTAATTTGAGTAAATGTTTCCTATTAAATAGGAAAAACCATGTAAAAGCATTCTATACATTCGTAGTATATATTGTATTGAAAAATTAATATGTCAATCGAAATTTAAATGTCATAGTTTAAATTACACATTAGAATCAATTAAGGATACCTAATGTTATCTAATAATGCAACCAAACAATAGTTAAATTAAATTACAATAATTAAATGTTAATCAATCATTATTTAATATTTTTATTAAATCTGTTTTAACCTTTATTGATTATATCATAATATGAGCAATAAAATAATTATTTTAAATATATTTAAATTTCATCACATCATGATCACACAAAAAGATGCACACAAACCGAAGCACAATCATGGAAGGGTATTACAATACCTTTCATACTACATCAATAAACATGAAGAGAGACAAGTAAAAGAGAACAATCGTATGATAATAATAATATTAGATGTCTATTATTAATTAAAACCAAGCATCCAACACCATATTTTTCCAATCTCAAAAGCAAAATTACAATAACAAAAAAATCTCATGGAGATGGAAACTTATGGAAGAAAATCCAACATGATTCTATTGAAGGTCTATATAACTAGAGGATATATATGTCTATTAAGTTTATTTTCTTCATCAAATTTTTGTTTTTTATAAAAAAAAACTCCAAATTAATTATAATTATTGTCATATAATTTTTATAATAGTATATGACTTGTACAATAATCTACAACATCCATTTCAAATACAATTTCAACTATTAAACTAACATAATAAGAGAAAAATTAATGGCAGGGGTGTGCAGAGGTCTAGGTTTTCAAGGTGGAAGATAAAATGGTGGTTTTCAGGAGTGGCATGGTGATCACCAAGCATGGAACAAGCTTCTGCTTTGGTG
The DNA here is from genome assembly GCA_018584345.1 of Thuja plicata. Classification (NCBI taxonomy): domain Eukaryota; kingdom Viridiplantae; phylum Streptophyta; class Pinopsida; order Cupressales; family Cupressaceae; genus Thuja; species Thuja plicata. The sequence continues at coordinate 2,587,914 of MU228091.1, read as the reverse complement.
TCCTCCTGGTCGGACATGGGAGGCTCCGCAAAGGAAGGTGGATCATATGTTTTGTGATGTGTCCGCTACAAAGCATGAATGGAAATGGTCTAAGAAAAATTGTTGGGGTTATTTGTGGATTATCCAAGCGCACAAGGATGGCCTCAAGCTAGTGGCTAATAAAGAGTGGAAGCTAAAGGATCCATTTGACCCATCTCAACCGGCTGAAGAGAAACCAGCTACAATTGACAATAGAATAATCTCTATGCGCATAGAATTGGATTGGTACAAAGATTCAGTTAACCAATATAAGGAATGTGTTTTTTTATGAAATGGGGCAGAGGTTGGCAGGCATAGCCTAGGATTCAACCATGGTGTGATGAAATTTGGAGTAAGCACTTTATCCTGAAAGACCCTCCCCAATGGTTTCATTTTGGTTATCATTAGTTGTGCAAGAGAAAAACAATGGGTGATGTATAATGGTCATTTCTTAATGGAAGGTATTGGCTGGTATAATTGGTCCCAAAAATTCAATCCTAAGAAAGCTAGGATAGAGGATGTCCCAATATGGGTAAGATTGTATAATCTATCCCAAGAATATTGGAATGAAGAGACCTTGAAAATCATGGGATATAATCTTGGAAAATTTTTAAAAGTTGATGAAGCTATTTAGAAGATGGATTTTATTATGTATGTGAGAGTTTGTATTGTGTGGAAACTCTATCCACCTTTACCCCATGTTGTGGATTTTTGGACTAGTGAAGGTATTTGGTGGAAGGAGATAGAAGTTGAAGAAATCATTGACCAATGCAAGAAGTGTAAATCTTTGGGACATCTGTCAGAGGAATGTATGATTGACAAGAAACATAAGGGCTTAGAACAAAACCTTTTTGAATTGAAGCTAGCTGCTTTGGATGAGATAAACAAAGGTGAACAAAATGAGGCAACTACAGTAGTAAATCTAGAGGCTCCTTTGGTAACATAAGAGTTAGTGCTAAATCAAGAAGTTCAAAAAGGAGATGGAGTAAGCGGGGGTGGGAAGTGTTCACAAGACCATTAGGTGATGATTGGTATGGTAGAGAATTTAGTAGTGCAGCAAGAGTATCTTTCTCCAAAGGAGAAGGATGGTGGGTTGTTTGTGCAAGATTTAGAGGTAGTAAAGATAGTTGAGAGTCAAGAGGTCGAGGTAGAAGCAAGTGGGAGCCCAATAAAGGGAAAGTTTTTTGAAGGGGTTTCTAGGATGCAGGGAGAGACTTCTTCGAAGGTTGAGAGTGTTAAAGAGTAGATGGTTGAAAAAAGGTTAGCTCGAAGAAGTTTTGAGTCATTGGATGATCTCAGACTTCAAGTTGAAAATAAGGATGGACAAAAAGAGACATAATTCAAGGATATTCACATGTCTTTGATTAGGCAAGAGTATTCTAGGCAACATAACGAAGGGATGGAGGGAGATGGGTTGGCCCATCCTATAGAAGAAGAGGATATCCTAGGTGTTATTAATGGGGAAGGAATCCTAGAAAAGAGGACAAAACTTCAAACAAAGACAAAATCTCATAATATTAACACGGGGGAAGAAATCAAGAGGCAGAAAATCAGCTCAGGAAATATTGGAGATGGTTCGCAACATGAAAGAACATAGAAAATTGAGATCCAGGAGAGTGTTCTCTCCTAGGAAGCAATGAAGCTTCTATCGTGGAATGTCAAGGGTTGCAATGCCCCTGACAAGCGGCATTTGATCAAGTGTTGTTTTGATCAAATGAAACCAGATGTAATTTACTTGCAAGAAACTAAACTCAAGGAGGAAGACGTTGTGATTCTCTTAGGATTTATAAGACAATGGTATGGGACCTTTGTTAGTGTGGTTGGGGCTTTCGGTGGATTAGGCATTCTTTTGAATCCAAGATCAGTCAAGGTTGAGCCAATTTTGCAAGAAAAATTTTGGTAGTTGCTTAAGGTAAACATGTTACATTTGCAGAATAAACTCTTTGTATTTAATTTTTATGGACCAACTAGTAATGAGGAGGATAATGTTGTGTGGAATGAAATCTCTTATATCTTAAGAAGCATGGATAAGGAAATATTTATCATTGGGAGATATTTTAATGCCACTCTTGAGATGGTGGATAAGAAGGGAGGTAAAGGTATGTTGGGAAGAACCCAAAAAGATTTTCAAAACTTTGTGATGGAGAATGGTTAGTGGGAAGTTTGTGCTCAAAATAGTCAATTTACTTGCACCAATAGAAGGTAGGTTTTCTCTAATATAGCTGAGAAGTTTGATTGTTTCTTCCTAGAAGGGGGGTAGGATTCTCTTCCTTTGATCTTTGAATCTATGATTTTGCCTTTCACTGGGTCAGATCATTTCCAAGTGGCTTTGACGGTGCAAAAGGATTGGATTCCAATGAGGTGTCCTTTTAAGTTTGAAAGGATGTGATTCTGAGAGGAGGGTTTTATGGAGATGGTGTTTGCATGATGGAGATATGTTCCTCCTTTTCATGGCCACAAGGATTTTCATTTTTCAAGAAATTGAAGTACATAAAGAGTTGTTTGAAAGTCTGGAACATGACCCATTTCAAAGACATTTTTACAAAGAAGAAGATCATGGATGGTCATCTAGTAGCTCTGAATAATAAGGTGATCTCATAGGTCATGGATGAAATGGATTTTTGACAGAAAAGGAACTAAAAATGCAATATAGTGAAATCTTAGCAAAAGAGGAAACGTACTATAGGCAGAAACCTAGAAACATATGACTAAAAGAGGATGATCGTAACACTAATTTTTTCCATAGTTCGATGAAAGCTAGAAGGTCAATCAAAAAAATTTCCTCAATCACTAACACTATTGGGCAAAGATGTTTTGAGGTTGATGAGATTAATGCAGAGGTTGTATCCTTTTTTTCTTCCCTTTGATATGTTGATGGCATTGTTCTAATTGAGGATGTGGAGGAAGTGCTTAGAGCTATCCCAAGGATAGTATGTGATGCTCATGGCACCAGTCCAACTAAAGGAGGTCAAAGAGGCATTATTTTCTTTAGAAGGTGATAAGTCACCTGGACCGGATGGGTTTCAAGCCCTATTTTATAAAAAAAATTAGGTACTGGAGTATGATATGTGGGAAATGGTGGAGGAATCCAAGGAGAAAAAGTTTATGTCAAGGGTTTTCAACAATACCTTCATGGCTTTGATCCGAAAGGAAGAGGCGGCGAAGTCATTTGAAGATTATCATCCAATATCTCTGTATAATGTTATTCATAAGGTGATTTCAAAGGTGGCAACAAATAGACTTAAGAAGATTTTGGGCTCTTTCATATCAGGGGAACAAAGTGTTTCACTCCAAACAGATCCATCGTGGAAGGTATTATTATAGCCCATCCCAAGATGTAAGATAGGAAGACCCTATCTCTTCTTTTCTCTCCATATTAATGCTAGAGGTGCTAGGCAGATTGATTTCCAAATGGAGGGATCAAGGGAAATGGAAGGGTGTATATGTTGCTAGAGGTGTGGATCCACTCTCCCACCTCCAATTTGTGGATGATACCATATTGATGGGAGAGGCTTCTTTGTGGGAGGCAAGTGTTATGAAAAGTATATTGGAGAGATACAACAAGGTGTTGGGGAAAATGATTAACTAGAGGAATTCAAATATTTTTTTCTTTAATATAGATCAAAATGTGCAAAGAGAAATTTCCAGAATTTTTAACATTTGACTAGGAAGACTTCTGGGTAAATTTTTAGGTATATATTTGTTTTCAAGTATGTGTAAGACATCTCTCTGGAATGGGTTGTTAGATGGATGCATTGACAAATTAGAGGGGTGAAAAAGTAAGTGGCTTACGTTGGCTGGTAGGATTCTAATGTTAAAGATAGTCATCTCAGTTATGCCTCTTTTTCCTATGATGTGTTTAAAAATCCCAGGAAAAGTAATTCACCAAATTGAACAAAGGATGAGGAAGCTCTTCTGGAATGGAACTCAAGATCGGGATAAAATACCCCTTTTAGCATGGGAAAACATTTGCAAGCCAAAGGACTTAGCAGGTGCAGGACTATGTAAAAAGAATTTTCTTAATGAGGCAACTGGTGCAAAGTTAGTGCAGTGTATGTATAATTTTCCAGATCATAAATGGGTTTAAATATTAAGAGCCAAATATCTAGACAGCAATGACAAGATGAGAATATTGATGATTCAGGACCCCCCTCATGCCTCCTCTCTTTGGAATTTCATTGCCAGGTGTCGGCAAGTAATTACATATCATATCACTTGCCAACTAGGAAACGATAGAAAGGCTAACTTTTGGACTGATTCATGGGATGGGAAGGCAATTTTGGCTAATGAAGGAAACTTTAACAAAATTAAATTAGTAACCGAGCAGCAATGGGGAGTAAAGATAAGTGATTTTATTGAGTTCATGAATAATTCTTTAGGGGGTAAATGGGGCTAGAAAGAACCAAGTGTGATGGGCTTGGATGAATATGATATGAATATTATGAAAGACATCTTCAGAAATAGACCTTTAACTCTCTTGGGTATGGAAGATGAAATCATTTGGTGCAGATCGGTTAGGGGTGAGTATTCAGTGGAAATTGGGTATAAATTGATTGAGAATGAAGCATGTATGGAAGAATGGTTGGGTTTTCTGTGTTGGAACAAATTTTTTCTCCCTAAAGTGGGAGCCTTTGCATGGTTGGCCTTTAGAGGGAGGATTTTAACAGACACAAACTAAAGAAAATCAAATTTGTGGGTCTGTTTACATGATTTCTTTGAAATAGGGAGGAGACACAAGATCACCTACTACTCAATTGTGAATTTTCTTAGGAACACTAAAAATGTGTCATGAAACATCTTGGATGGTTTATCCCTCTCCCTGGAACTCTGAGAGAACTAGCCAAGAGCTAGTATGTACTAAGAACAAAGTCATCCTTTTCTAGCATTTGGCAAATTTGTCCTTCAACAATCATATGGGAAATTTGGAAGGAAAGGAATAGATGTATTTGTCAAGAAAGGACTAAATATTTGAAGGTTTTTTGCATCTATTAGAGAGGGAAATTTCATAAATTAGTTAGTAATGCAGCTTCTCAAGTTAATGAGGATAAGGTTCCCTTTAATCAACAAGATTCTCATTTGCAATCTCAATGGCCGCAGATCAAATTCAAGCCTATTAATGGGCCGATGAGGGTTAAGCCTCCTTCCTCTTCAATTAAGGTTGCATCATGGATCCTATTTGAAAAAGGATGGATTAAAGTTAATTTTGATGGAGCTTCAAAGTGGAATCTGGGTTCTTCAGGTAAAGGATTTGTGGTATAGGATTGGACTGGTAGTATTTTGATGTTGGGGGCAAGGAGATTATTGGACAGAACTAACAATGAGGTAGAGGTTTGGGTAGCTCTTATAGAAATCAAAATGGAAAAGCTCATGCAAGTTTCCAAAATTCACTTGGAAGGAGACTCTCTAGTTATCATTAATTTTATTGCAAAAGGAGTGTCCGGAGTTTGGTATCTCAATAAGTATATTCGACAAATTAAATATCTCTTGGAATCCTTTGCAGAGTTTAAGGTTTCTCATGTGCTAAGAGAAGGAAATGATGTAGTGGATACAATGTCAAAAGTGGGTATTGCATTGAGAGATCAAGGTAAAGAAGAATTAATCGAAGACTTTAGGGACATTGATGGAAAAGACATAGCTATTTGAATGAATGTTCACCAGACATGTTTGGTTTTGAAGGGGACTTAGTTTGTTTTGTTTTCCTTCGGAGCCTCAAAGGGGATGTCAACTTGCATGTTCTTTTTCAAAAAATCAAACCTACTCTCACTCGCTCATTCATTGAATGCACAAATGAAGGCAATGATGAAATCTTGTGTTTGCCATTGGTGGAGGAATAGAGGCAAGTATGCAAGGAATCATGAGTAGTCACATTGTAATTTATTCCACACATGGAAAGCTCAACATGGAAGGATGGTGGTGTGCATTGGTAATTTCTATAGAAGCAACTGGATAAAGTTTGGTGATGTGTGCATAGATATTAGTTTTACATTTTCTTTCTCATTTTTATCAGCCTGTTCAGTTGGTATTTGGTGCTCGGGTGATTAAGGGTTTAGTGTGCCAACAGGAAGAAACTTTGAACACCCTCAATCAGTTGCAGGTTTCTAGGGGCAAGGTAAAGATGAAGATATTGAAGGCGATATTCTTTATAGATGATCCCAAATTTTGGCAATGTGTGGAGATGATTTTGCGCAAAGAATTTATGAAGATAAATCACTATTTTAGGACTAACATTGCACTCCAATTGGGTTCAAAAGAGGAGGCCCTGAGGGTGATGTCAATTTGTGTAAAGCCTCAATGGGTAGGTGGAATGGTTCCAATCCTAGCAATGGCAGAACCGGGAGTAGGCTTGAAGGCAGAGAATGGATTTTGGCATGCAATGGAAGGAACATCTTTGAGTTTTAAGACTTTCCTTGATTGGAGCTCGTCGAAAAGGAAGGAAGACCAGATCGTGAAGGAAAAGGGAGGGTGGGAAATGTTGCTTGTTTACTTGCAAGAATGGGAGGATGAGAAGTCTAAGATGGAATTGGAAAAGATGAGGGCCAAGAAGGCCCTGTTGGATATAAGGGCGGTGTGTTCATCCCTGAAGGCACAAAGGGCTCTTTCTTCAAGGTCAAGGTCAACAAATAGAAGGCTTTGGGTTTTTGAAAAAATATGGATTGAGTCTGGTTTTGTTTAGTTCCTTTATTCTTGTCTCTGTAAGCCCATTTTGATAATGAAAGGGCCTTTTACAAATAGTTTAAAAAAGTAAGCCTGGACGGTAGCGGAGTTGGCTTGGACTGTGGGTTTTCTCCCCATTAGTCTCGGGTTTGACTTTGAGGCCCAAAATAAACTGAGTGATCTGGCTTACGAGTGGCTTGGTACATCTCCAGGGATTAGTCTCGCCTCAACTCACCCCACAAAAGTAAACATGTGTTGTTGGGCTGAGTCGCAGCGATGCCCTAGCCTACCAAAAAAAAAAATTTAAAAAGTATAGCAAGTTCAGGAAGGCCTGCCCATTTTTTCTAGGCATGAGCTTAAAATATAAGTTCAATAGATAGATTTTTCCCATTTTGTATAGGCCTAGGAAATATGGCTATGAATCTAGTTTGGTAACAGATGTTGATGGCAATATTGGCAAGTAGGGTTCAAACTCATAGACAAAAGATTTACATTTCATGGTTGACAACAATGTAGTTTTTATATTATTAATAATAAAAAACAATATTATCACCGATCAAAAAAACCTAATATAGAGAAAAACATATATGACAAGATTTTAAGTTTATTTTTTTATTATATTACTCCATCTTCATCTCTATTATTAAAAAATTAATATTTGATAAAATAGATTATAAAAATTATATGAAATGAAGAAAACATTAATAAAGACATGAAATAAATTATTATTTTGCTAAGAAAATTTAAAAATTTGTATGGTACGGTCCATTTCATATTCTTCTAAGTCCCTAATCCCCTCAAACAAGTGTTTTAAAAATGACATAAAAGTTGAAGTTTGCAGCCTGAAATTCACCACACAAACATTACATTGTGCTTCATAGTCCTAAATTCACCTTCTCATTCATATTCCTAGACGAGAGAAAAAATGAGACCTAAACAAGCCCATCAAAAAAGTTTTTCCCAACAAATTTACTCACACTAGAAAAAACTTTTTGGCAACATATTTACCACCACCAAAAAGCTTTTATAGTTTATGTTTTCCTCGACTTGGGTGCTTTAAATGCACAGCAAGTGAAGTTTTAAATGCACAACAAATGAAGTTTCCAATGGTATCAAAGCTTGACCTTGCAAAACCCTTATCAAATATGAGGGTAGAGCTATTGCCAAATGAGAGATCCCAGTGGACTTAATAAATTTGAGCATGAACTTCTCTTGCATCATATGATGACATGGTGAAACATATAAAACTTGAAAAAAACACCAAATTTGGGAGTTTGATCTTTGTTGGTTTTCCTTGCAAGTTCAATATTGGAGCATGTTCAAGCAAATCAAAGCTCACTATTGAGTTCAAGGAGTCATAGAACATCAAATTTTCCTATTGCTTTACCCAAATCGAGCTTGTGAGACCAAACCTACAACGGTTTGAAATTGAAAGGTGGTTGTTAGGCCCAAGAGGTAATTGAGTTCTTGAAGCACTTTGAGCCAAAATAAAAATTCATATTGCTCCAAAAGGCCCAAATACCCTAAAATAAATTATTAACTCATTAAGTTTGGAGACTTTTCCTAAGGCCCACAACATTTTTTTATATTCCCCATCATTGTTTTTGTGTGATTGTACCATTGTTGGTGTCATCATCTATAGTAGTCTGCATCAACGCTAGGATGGAAAAAAATTGGAAAGAGTCAACATATTTTCAAGGAATATTCCCTATGTTAGTGCCTACAATGTACACAAGCATTTTTCCCTTTGTTGTTAGTACGAATTCATGCATCACCATCAATGTTTGTAAGAAGTATGGTGTGATATGCCAACTTTTTATTTATTTATTTTTTATGTGTGCCTGCAATGTAGCATTGTTCCCTTTGTAGTTAGTATGACTTCATGCATCATCATCAATATCTATAGGAAGTATGGTAGTGATACACCAACTTTTTTTCTTTTTTTTTAAAAAAAAAATCAAATTCTTTTGACTAGTTGAAGCCTGATGTTGCAATGGATGATTTAAAGTTTAGTAGAAGCTAAGCACTAAGTGGTTAGTACGTAGGAACACCTACCCTAACTAGATTGAACAATATGTTTTTTAAAAACCCCAACATGGAGTCAATCACATGAGTTTCTCATTTTGACCCCAGGGCACCCTAACCAAACATTTTTTTCTGTGTGCCATAACTTCTTGCCAAGGTATCAAATTGTGTAAACGAGATATCTGTTAGAGTAATCAGTTAGTTTACTTACTCTTTTTCGCTTAAGCTATCTCTTAGGTGCATATAATTAATACTTTATATTAATTATATTGCACAACCTAGCATTTCTGTTTTAGGGTTTGTTCACCTTTATAGGCTGAACTTTGTAATGTTTTTTCATTAACTTAGAGAATAATATTATGACTCTTCTTTTGAGCATCTCTAAGTTCTGCCTTTTCATTCTTGCACTTCTACTTTGTATCAGGTTATTTGCATGCAGGTGTATTCAGGTTCTATGGATTTGCATGTTTCTCAAATCCTACATGGTATCAGAGCCACCCTGTCACTGCCTGATCGGAGGTCTTTGAAGCCACAATTTGAAGACGACAGCCATAGCCTTTTTGGGTTTTTTTTGTGATTTCTAAGGAGGTGCTATTTTTTGGAGCCATTTGAGCTGAAACAGACTCTGCCATTACATTCAGAAGGCCTGGGAGAGTCGAAATACATATAAATTTTGACCATTTTGGTTACTGTGCCCTCAGGGAAAAAAAAATTTGGCCTACTAGGGTCGTACAGACACGCAAAATGAAAAAAAAATTTAAAAAAATCATTTTTTAAATGATTTTTGGCATTTATATTATGCCTGCAGTGTAAATCTTATCGCGCCACCCGCTCGCAACCAGAGGGCCACCGCCACCAGCGGTTGCACCGGCGCGCCACCGGCCCGCCTCCGATGCCTAGCCGCCACCCTCCCTCTGCTCGGGCACCACCAGCGCCCCGCCTCCGCTCATCCACCACATGGTCTTCGCCCACCTCGGTAGTGATGTCAGATGACATCACTAGGATGTCAGCCGAGAGCCAAACGACCGTCAATTTTAAGGCAGTACCTGTGTTTTTCCAGCAAGCATGCACTTTGAGGGTCCTGTTGGTTTTTTGCTTGTAACTTGAGCAAACAGACTCAAAAATGCAAGTATCTTATATCGTCGGAAAGGTCTTTCTAAGATGGATGCAATGATGCTAGTTTGGTTTGCTAATTATACCATTTGAGTCTTCATTTTTGGCGTCAAAGTTGAGACTTTATTTTCCTCCTTCTCTGCACTCGGGATTTCAGGTTTTTCTCTGGCTCTTTGTGTTTTTTGCTTCATCTTGTGGTGTACAGGGGATACTGTTATACATTGTGGGGGGGTGCATTTTACTTTATACAATTTCCTTTAGAAAGACCCTTCTACTTTTGTCTTATTCTTCTTTCCATGTCGGACCCCTCTGTGGCCCGACTAACACCTCATAACTACCACACATGGAAGCCACACATGACCAGACTCCTTATGTCACGAGGTTTATGGTCCTGCATGGATGCGGCTCAGCCAGTTCTTCAGAGGCCTTATGAGGTGCTTATGCACAAAAATAGGATGGATGAGGCAATGGGCCTCATTGCCATAAACATTTTAGATGGGTTTTTGTTCCACCTGGATGGTCTGACTACACCCAGGGATATGTGGGACAAGTTTTCCACCTTTTTTGGCACCATGGATCAATTCAGGATTCTCCAGATTGATGCAGAGTTCACCTCCTTGGCACCTGACTCCTTCCCAAGCATTGAGGACTTCCTGATGAAGTTCAAGTCTGTTCGATATATTTTACAGGTTGCTAGAAAGACGAAGTCAGATGATGAGTGTATCTTCCTGATACTCTCCAAGCTTCGTGGTCCTTATCAGATTTTCACTTCTACCTCCTACTCCACTATGGATGCACTGGGTGCTTGACATGTTATGCCCTCTTTTGAGACCTTCTGTGACAGGTTAACTCGTGATCAGTCCAAGCTCAGTCAAATGGATTCTCTTACAGGTTCACAGTCACAGGCACTGCTTGCCAAGTCATCTTAGGATACACAGAAGATGAAGCCAAAGCAGATATCTGATTCCTCTTCTCAGCACTCTACTGGCCCACCATCTTCTTCTAAGAAGGAGAAACAAAAGTCTCAGAACCCCACTTGTTCGTATTGTCAGAAGGGGCCCCATGATGAGTCCCAGTGTTTTCAGAAGAG
>MU228091.1:2559571-2570266 GCA_018584345.1 Thuja plicata | reverse complement strand
AGGAGGGGGTAAATTTACATGGTCGAATAGGAGAGATGGCTCAGAGTGTATTTAGGTACACCTTGACAAATCCCTCATCTCTATGGACTGGATGCACTAGTATCACAGTCACCTATCCTCCATGGCAAGATTCAAATCTGACCACTCTCCTATTTCTCTCAACCTGGACAATCACAATAAGAAAAAGGCCTTCCCCTTCAGATTCAAGAGGATGTGGACTACCCACCCTAACCTCCACAATAAGATAAAGGAGTGGTAGAGCATAGATGTGGATGGTACGATGGTGGATAAGGTGGATAAGAAGCTCAAGAATATTAAAATGGAGATTAGAAAATGGAACAAAAGGGACTTTGGCAATATATTTTAGGCTAAAGATGGGATTAAGTCAGAGCTTGCAGGGATTCAAGAAGAGATCCAAAACCAAGGTTATGATGCAGACAGAATGAGTGCTGAAAAGTCCATTCTGGCTGATCTTCACAACATTATAAGCAAAGAGGAAATGTTATAGAGGCAAAGGTCAAGATCGGTGTGGTTGAAAGAGGGGGACAAAAACTCTTGATTCTTTCACCTATCTACTATGAAACACATGATGGCTAATAGAATCAGTGCTATTAAGAAAGGGGATTTAACTTTGGAGGAAGACAATGAAATTGCAAATGAGGCCATTAGGTACTTCTCTCAAATCCTTACTAAAGAGAATAACCTGAAAGGGGATGACCAAGAAAATATTCTTCAAACTATACCTAAGGTGATCACGAAGAGACAGAATAAGGATATGATGGCTATCCCTGATCAGGAGGAAATCCATAAAGCTATTTTTTCCTTACCTGCAAAAAAAGCCGATTGCCTAGATGGTTTCCCTTCTTTCTTTTTCCAGATGTGCTGGGATGTTATCAAAGATGACATTGTTAAAGCAGTCCAGGAAATTTTTGGAGCTAAGAGCCTTCTTAAAGAGATCAACTCCACCTTTCTTGTTCTCATCCCAAAAATTCCACGTGTGGATTCTTTTGATAGCTTTAGACCTATTAGTTTGTGTAACTCGTTTTATAATACAATCTCCAAAGTCTTAACTATCAGATTTCTTAAAATCCTCCCGGTTATTATTTCCCCCCAACAAATGGGTTTTGTCCCTGGTAGACAAATTTTGGACTCTGTCATGGCAGTGCATGAGGTGATTCACTCTTTGGAGGAAGGAAAACGGGAAGGATTCCTTCTTAAATTGGACCTTTCCAAGGTGTATGACAAGGTTGATTGGATCTTCCTGAGTAACATCTTGGGGGCTTTTGGCTTCAATGACAAAGTTATAAAGTTTATTTCACAGCTGATTTCCACCCCTTCTTTCGCAGTTTTGGTGAATGGTTCTCCTTCAGAATTCTTCAAATCTTCTAGGGGTCTTAGGCAAGGGGACCCCCTCTCCCCGATACTCTTCATAATTTCGGTTGAATGCATGGGAAGGCTTATCCATGACAATAGGAGAAGGGGTCAATCATTGGGCTAAAACCTTCTTCAGGCCCTTTCACTTTTACCCACCAGCAATTCGTGGATGATACCATTTTAGGTGGTGAATCATCGGTGAAAGAAGCTAGAAATGTTAAGAAAGTCCTAAATTCTTACTCCAATGCTATGGGTCAGCTTATTAACTAGAACAAGAGCTCGGTGTTCTTCATTAATACCCCCATGGATAGACAGAGGAAAATGGCTGGCATTTTGGGTTGTGTTTTTGGATCCTTTCCCACATCCTATTTAGGTCTTCCACTTGGAACCAAACCACCTAAGTCCTTATGGGGAGGCCTTATTGATAGATTCAATAGAAAATTTGGCGGGTTGGAAGGGTATCACCCTTAGTTAGGCAGGTAAAGTGATACTGATGCAATCTACTCTTCATAACCTCCCTACTTATGCACTAAGCCTCTTCTCTATACCTACTAAGGTGGCAGACTCTCTGGAAGCAATTCAAAGAAAGTTCTTATGGGCCGACAAAGAAGGAAACAAGAAGTACCCACCGGTGGCTTGGGATACTATATGCAAGCCAAAAAAACATGGAGGGCTCAGAATCAAGAATTTGAAGCAGTTCAACAAAGCTCTGCAAGCTAAACAGATTTGGAGAATTTTCAATTCAACGGGGGAATGGAGGGATATTATGAAGGATAAATATGTAGAAAACATAACCTTCAAGTAGTTCATTAGCAGAGAAATGGACCCGAAGGGATCCTACATTTGGAATGGCATTCTGAGGACTAAGGGTATAGTGACCGCAAAAGCAAGATGGAAATTAGGCAATGGTAAGGATGTCAACTTTTGGCATGATGATTGGCTCAGACATGGTCCTTTATGGAACTTGGAACCTTATAATAGATGAGCTAATTCTTGCATTGAAAGATATGGCAGCAGAGTTAGTGACTACAAAATCAACAATGAATGGGTGAACCTAACTGAGGTGTTCCAGGACCTTAAACCTCTTATGGTCAAAATTGGTCACACTCCCCTCTCTCTCAATGAAGATGTTATTGTTTGGGGGGAAACTACTGATGGTATCTACACGGTGGCTTTGGGATATGAAACGATGCAACACATTGATACTATCCCCATATGGGCCAAGGCCTGGTTCCCTGGTATTATGCCTAAGATCAACATCTTTTTCTGGACTATGCTCCAAAATCGTATTTTGACTTTGGATAACCTAATAAAGAGAGGAAAACACATTCCCAATAAATGTATTTTATGCAAAAATCAAAGTGAGAATGCGGACCACTTGTTTATCTACTATAACTTCACCAGACAAATATGGTATCATTTCCTGTCTTTTTTTGAGACATCCTTGTGTTTCCCCAATATGACTCTTGAGCTCTTTGATTAATGGAATCAGGGGTTGAGAGGTCATAATCTATGGCCATGGGCAATGCCACACATATGCTAGGGAGTGTGGAAGGAGTGAAATAACAAGATCTTTAGGGAAAAGGCTACCTCTTCTAAGTATGGTTCCCATAAAATATCAAATGCCCTCATGGAAAACTACACTCATAGCAAAGGTATCAGTCCACTTCACAACAATGGGCCCAATAATACCAAAAAGAGAATGGATTGCAGATGGACATTACTGCCAGAAGGGTGGTTCAAAGCTAACTTTGATGGGGCAGAAAAGGGCAACCCTGGGATGGCTGGTGTGGGAGGAATTATAAGGAACTCACATGTCAAAGGCATTGCTGCTCTTTTTTCCCCCCTAGGGTCACAAACTAACCATTATTCTGAGGTGAGTGTGGCACATCACACCTTAAGGCTAGCCCGAGAAATGGGGATCAATAATTTGTGGTTAGAAGGGGACTCAAAGAACATCATAGATTGTTTCAATGAAAAGAACAAGCCTGCGTGGACAATTGAGAACATAATTGGGGAGTGCAAAAAGATCCTCAAAACCTTTGATCAGGTCCATGTGGCACATGAATACCGGGAAGCCAACCAGGTGGCAGACAGGCTGGCAAATATGGGAGTCAAGAGTGAGGGAGTTAAAAGGTGGAATGATGGGAATAATTTACCGCTGAAAATCTTAGGTCTCATTGAAAGTGCTCGGGTTCTGGGCATACTGAAAGTTATTAAATAATAATTATGAAGAGTTATGACAGATGGGAGAAGAATCACCGAATGATGTGCAAGTATGGGAGAGGTGGAGGGATTATCATTTTATGGTCTCATCGGCACACTTGGAGACATAAAATTGATCATAGCATTCATGAGGAAAAAAGAAGTCTCTCAAAACATCAACTCAATATCACTTGGAAATAGAGGGATTTTAGTGGGAATTATACCAGAAACAGAGGAGCCAGAGAAATAGCAGATATGGTGGGTGAAAGGCACAGGAGGGAACCGGAGAAGGAAATTGAAAAATGGCGATGCAGATCCAAGGTTTGGGAGATTTTGAAAAATGGTGAAGTGACTACCTTCATTGAGTGTCTTCATGGGTGGAAGCCCTCGGTTACGAAGATGATGGTGAAAAGATGGAATGAAGAGAAAGTGAAAATTAATGGGGTGGATTTTATGGTGACAGAGGAAATTGTTTCAGCTGTGACTGGTATACCCATCATTGGGAAGAAATTTTATAGGGATAGGAAGATTTATGCTCAAGCTTTGACGGATTTTGTTAAAAATGTGACTTGTGAAGAAGGGCACTTTCTACCAGCCGAGCTTAATCAAGCTGCTGTGGAGATTCGTGTTGCAGGCAATTATAAAATTCATCTCTCTAGATACGAGATTCGACTGCATAAGCACTCACCACTTTGTGCTTCTCAACAATTTCAGGTACGGGGAAAAGATATCCATTCCTTTCTTCCCATATTCATCAATCAACAAAAACATTAATGACTATAAGGAGAAACACATTAGCAACCCAACTTTCCATGAGGGTTTACTGTTGTTAATTTATGAATAATTTAAAGCTCGGACTATGGGGAAGGAAATTAAATGTTTGGAGGAGGGAAATGATGAGTCTGAGGAGGGTTCGGGTGAGGATTATGTCCCCTCTGATACTGAGGACAGCCAAGATATGCACTCAGATACTAAGGAGGAAGAGCCTCTACAGACGAAGAAGGGGAAGAAAAGAGTTAAAATGGAGTCTTTAAAATAGCACATTGAGATCTCCTCTGACAGGGAGTACAATGAAAACGCAGATGGGATGGAAACAGAGAATGAGAGTTTTGGAGAAGAGGGAAAAATGAAACAAGGCGGGAAGCAAGGGAAGACGGAAGGAAAGAGGAAGATAACAATCAAATTTCCAACTCAAAATGAGGAGGCAAGCTTAGGGAAGAGGGAAACGAGGTTCAAAAGAGGGAATCATATTAAGGAGGAAACCCAGGAGGAGAGGCAGGACAGTCAGGAAAATATACAAGAGGAGAGAGATGGAAAAGAGGATAGTCAAGGGAGGGGGAATGAGGAGGATGATCAGAGTCAAGGTTTTGCAGAATATGGGGAAGGTCATTACACCTGCAGCATTACTGGCAAAAACAAGAAAGTTGTTTGGAGGAATTTTGACATGGTCTCTGCTAAAATGGGGATAAAGAGAGAAATGTTTAGGACTTTGGCTAAGGAGAACAAGGAGGGAAGAATCCAGATGGAAGAGTTAATTGATCCAGCTTTGGTGATTCTTAGTGATAATGCAAGGGAGGATCCTCATATGGACGTGTTGAACAATGCTAAAAATAGTATCATTGATAGCTACAGAACCACTAAATGGACCTTCTACGAAATCTATGAGCTGAAAAAAAGAATGGACAGGATGGATAAAGATAACATAAATAACAAGAACAAGAACATTGCAGAGGACAGAGAGCTGGATATAAGAGTGAACGAGATGAAGAAAAGAGTCAAAAATATTGAGGATTCAATGGTCAAAATAGCTGAGCAAAGCTACAATATACTAAAGGCTTCAAATGATAATATTAAGGTGATTATTGACAAATTTGAAGAGCAAAGAGGGAAAAAGGAGGACCAACCACTAAATAGTGGCAGGGATAAGCTACCAGAAGAGGGAAATAAGAAGAGGACAAGAGAGGCCACAAAGAAGATGGAGAACCAGGAAGCTGATAAAGAGTTGGCTGACCTGAAAGAGGGTGCAGGTATAATGACCGAGCTAGAGATGCATGCTGCTGAGATTCTCAAAGACATTGCTTGATTTGTGTCCCTGGTTTTTTTATCCTGGCTTTTTTGGTTTTTTCCCTGGCTTTCTATATTTTCTGGGACTGTTTTGTTTGGATGTGGGACTGTCTATTTCATTTTGGTTGATACTTAACGTTTATATGCTCTAGGTTTTTTATATATAGCTCTATAGGGTTTCAGGTACCCATCAAAACCTGTTTTCCTTAATCAAAAACTTATAATATGTTAGTGTGGTCAACATCATGATAAATAGGGATTCAAAACCCTCTCTTGACTCAAGAGAATATAATCATGACACTGAGTTGTTTCCATTTAAAAATCATATTGCTTTTTCCCTTGACAAAAATACCACAATACAAAATAGTTTATTTTTACAAATAAACAATGTAATTATACAATACCATATCCAATTTGAGTATTGTAGTTTAAAGTAAATACTCATTTTAAACATTAATGTTGATGATTGCGTTCACTTTATATCCTCCATATCCAATTCAAAAGCCCACTGCAAGTCTTTGCAACCCATTGTACAACCAACTACTCATCATATCCATTATTTTTTTTCCTACAAGTTGCAACATCTTGATTGGAAGAACATCTGACCTTCCACTTATGGAAGATAAAGTGTATGAAATATGCTTCAACAGGTTCTCCATTCATATAAAATGCTTTAATGAAAAATGACACAATTAATCTGTCAATCTTTGGAAACAATGCCATATACAAGAATTAAACCCAATATTCTTACAACAATGTCTTAATTTCTTTAAAATTTAATTTGAAAGACACTCCCAACCGAATCAAAATATGTACAATCACCAACCTTATATACACAATCACATGGATATAAATCCATTAGAATGTAGTCTATGTATTCATATAAATATTCATGAGTCGAATTGGGGGAGCTTTAGAGTGTTAATAACATTTGTGATCCTCTTCTTGCAAATATGGATGAGCTAAAATATCATAAGGACAAAGCAAGGTGGAATAAACAATTCATTAGTCAAGTAATCTAGAGTTGAAAGGCAAACAAAAAGTTTAGATAGCTATAAATTAAATGCAATGGCTATCCTCAGCTATCTTCAAGTTCACATATAGTGAATAGTAGAGGTTAAATCCATCTTGATATGTTAAACTCAATTTTTCTTCATAAAAATTATGCTAGTACATCATATTTATTCATAGTAGCACCATTATACTAGCTCTTCCACTTCAAAAAAGACACTGAGGCATAGACAAGGCATGTGAACTATCTGACAAACCACCAAAAATTTGGACTCAAGAAATGAGATGATTGCAGGATACGTACAAATGAGTTTTGATAATCATATAGAGCATGGAAGCAAATACCAGGAGCTGAAAAATGTAGATGCAATAGGCAGGTGTAACACTTGATTCCACTCACCTCCTTGGTTCTTCACATTAGGCACATATGCAAAAGGTGGAAGCATTGACATGGCATGCAAACTATTTTACAGAATACACTAACTATAGGAAACACACCTCCATTATCCCCTTTCCTCTTCCCTACATCATCATATTCAATATGCATGCAAAAAGATGGAACATAGTGAAAGCACGTGCATAATTTTGATGTTTGCATCCAACTGTGGGAGCACAGACAAGACACATAGGTTGTAGAGTATAGAGAAGACACATAAGTTGTTTGGAAAATGTGGAAGCACAGTCAAGGAAAAAGCTTCTTTTCTCGAAGGAAAATGGATAAAGTCCACATTAGCTTACATTTGAATTATTTTGAAAATGACTAAAGATGGATACAAATTATATTGATTGGTGGTCTAGCATCAATCATCCATACCATGGATTTTTAGAATGAATGGTTTCCAACTTGCTAAGATATACACAAAATCTAATATGGCTATATGATTGATTTCTTAAAAATCAAATATGTTTGACATCCCTTCAAATAGTTGGTTGGGTCTAGGAAGATGATATATGGCATGTATGTACACAATTCAACCCTATTAGATAATTGACCCTCATTGGATAAAATATCAAAGGTGATCATCATTTAAACTCATAACTTTACATTTAAATCATGTGGATGCAACATCTTAATTTTTCCCAAAAAATAGCTTAATGGTGGGATGAACCCATCATCCAAGGTCATGCCATGTTTTCATTCATGATGAAGATTATCTATCTAAATAACAAATTACAGACTACGAGAAAAGGGAAGAAAATCTATTGACAGTATTTTTAAAAAAATGAAAATATAAAAATAACCTATTTAACTATATAAAAAGAAAACAGTAATAATGATCCAGTGATACACTGTAGACAACGTAATCTAATTGAGAAATTGGCTAACCTCCACGATAATGAGAGAAGTTATTCGTAGTAGGGTCTAAACTATTGTGTAAAGAGGATGCCAACACAATCTTCTTCCATGTCTTTAATAGACAACACATAATTTTATGTGAAACGAATGAAACTCTAATTCATTAAGGTTTAGTCATCCTTGAGCATAAGCAATAGAGACTAATTAATCTTCTCGATCAAGAGGTTTTGTTTCAATCATGTTTGGATCCCTATAAGTAATTATTAATATTTATTAATTAATGTAATTATTTTAAATATAGTTATTTTTAAAATATCATATTTTAAAACTATATGCCAAATTTTAGTTTTAATTTTAAGTTGTATAGACTTTCTAATGTTCTAGGTATTTGTATTTGAGTTATACCTTATATACTTAATATCTGAGTTCTACATCTACATTTTTACTTAATTTGTTTTAAAGTTAAATGTTTTCAAAAATATTGTTCTACATAAATCAACATTTGAAATGAAAACTATAACTTTGATCTACCATAGCATGAGCTTACATATTTAGTTTCAGCCATGTTTGGATTCTGGAAATATATTTAATTTGAAGCTATCACTTCTCCATTGATAACTTAGTTGTACAAACATCATTTTCTAATTTAATGACCTATCATTTTACCTCATGTACTTTATTAATGTATAAAAAAAATAGACCAAATTTTTTCTCTAATTGACTTTCTACACTTCTTCGACGTACCCATTGAACACATAAGTGCAATTGCGTACTAATCTGATGGATATTCACCTGGAAGAGATAAGCATCATTTGTTAGCACAAGCTGAGCATAGTACATACCAACAGGAGTCGTCATCACTCACACAATCCAGATCTTTGTATAAGCTTGTATTTACCAGTGATCATATGAAAAACAGAGAGAATATATCTATACTGGTGGAATTTTTTTTGCAATAATCTGTGACATTGTTTTACTGTAAATCTGGGAATGATTCAACGAATGTCATAAGTTCCTGAATTTAGTAAATATTGTCTGATGATATAATTCATTGCCCTATGATATGTGTGTATTTCTTGAGTTGGTTCTTTTCAGATGGTGTGTGACATCATCTACCAAGCTTCAAATCTTGAATATGAGAATGGATCAGGTTTGATTCATGGTAATTTTGGCAGAGTAAATTCCCCTTTTGTGACAGCTAAGCCAAAATAAACTTCAAGAATAGGTATGATGATGCAGGGCATCCACGTGAGGAGAAACTTCAGTTTTGAAATTTCAAATTATCTTCTTGTAGGTGTTAGATTGTGGGTATTCATGTCTTGACTGTCTCATTAAAGACTCTGAAAATGGCTTGAAGGTGGGGAATTTCTTTAGTTTTTGCAATGAATGTTTGTGGTGTGTGCCTCTTTCAGATTGGGCGTAGATTTGGTGGGAGGCAATTGTGTGTGGTTGCATGAGATTGGAGCAGGTTTAATTTATGGTAATTTTGGCAGAATAAATCCCCCTCTTTTGTGAAAGCTTAGCCAAAAGAAACTTCAAGAATAGGCATGAGTTTATTCAATGACAGTAATCTGCTTTGATATCTATGTAATCTTGTTGAATCCATTAAAAAAACAGCCAATTCAAAATAAAACCTGATAAATCTTTGAGGACCATTCAGTGGTTTCTACATAAAACCTGATAAATCTTTGAGGAACATTCAGTGGTTTCTACACCAAATGTAAAGAATCATTTATAGTAGAACTTAATTTAATCTAGCTTTAATACATGATCATTAAACTTGGAAGAGTTCACATTTATTATAGACTAGAATAAGAGATTTTTTTAAGAAAAATTAGAATAGGAAATTTTTTATGTTTATGAGATTATAGATGGTTTATAGGTAGCAGATTTTTAATTTTTAATTTTTGTATTGAATAGATTTGAACATAGCATTATCTAGAGACAAATTTGTTATTTTAGTTGAGTGGAATGTTGATTTTGTGTTATTAATATGTTTTTTTTTGGGATTAGATCATGTAGATTATTTGTTGTCAATTCAATTACGAGTTTTTCTTGTTGTTTAGATTTCAATAATAATTCACTTCCTTGAAGACCAATAATAAAATTCATAAAGTTTCAACAATCATAATGATTAATATGTTTTCTTCTTGATTATACCATGTACATTTTGTGTTGCCTAGACCATGTAGATTTTTCGTTGACCAGAAAAAATCTACATGGTATGATCCAGAATAAAGCATATTGATCATTATGGATTATGGAAACTTCATGAATTTGATTTTTAGTTAGTCAATTTGACAATGAACTTTTTCATTTCTCCACCTTCTCCTTGTTAAATTATGAAAAGATGATACAATCTAGAAAAAAAGTTTGCTTCCACTATCTCCACCGTACAAAAGATGCAGATCTTTGCTTTCCAAATCTCTTCTAGACCCTTTCCATGTATACATATAATCGCGATGTCTTTGTACACACAACACTCTAGAATGAAGGTTTTTTTTAGTTTCCACTATCCCACTTTACAAAAGTCACAAACCTTTTTTTCCCAAATTTTCTTAGACCTTTTCCAAGTTTATGTGTGTGTATGGGTGTATGTGTGTATCATATACATATATACATGTATACATGTAAATATATTCATACGAGAGAGAGAGAGAGAGAGAGAGAGAGAGAGAGAGAGAGAGAGAGAGAGAGAGAGAGAGAGAGAGAGAGAGAGAGAGAGAGAGAGAGAGAGAGAGAAA
>MU228091.1:2541210-2559132 GCA_018584345.1 Thuja plicata | reverse complement strand
TTGTTGGGATTAATGTGTCTCAACCTTAGAGTCCTAACATCTTGAATTATTTAATTAATTGTTGCATAATTGATTTATCCTACGTTATTAACTTCCTAAGTTGTCATTCACTTTTGGGGACCTCTTGTTGAGGTGGCATCCTACATGGAAAGTGATAAGATGACATATTTCTTATTTTCTAGGAAGTTGGAACCCACTTGGAAGATGCTAAATTTTTAGGAAGATATTGTCATGTATTTCCATTTTGGAGTGGAAACTAATTTGACAATTTCCTATAATGACTAAAGAGTCTTGATTTATAATTTATGTTATATATTGTAATTGCATTTTAGCATTTGGCATTTATGGTGGAGTTCATTTTTGACAAGTGGTGTGAGGTAAGGAAGGCACTTATTCTTAGTCATTGTAATTTATATGTTGTACTTGCATTGTATTTGGCAAGATTATCATTATGGATGAGATAGTTGGTGTTGCCTTGGAATTTGACATGAGCAATATGTCATGGAATAAGAAAGTTGTTTTTATGACACAACTTACCTCTTAAGGTGTTAAAGATGGTTTTGGAAACCATGGGTACATACCTCTTTGTGTTGAGCTCTATATATGTTGATGCCTTAGCTAATTTATGATAGGATAGGAGTTTATTTTACATGGGTTACGCTACTAGATATTCTCCGGGATGGAACAATATGTAAATATCCATGTAAAGGCTTTAGAACCTAGAAATGTATTGTAACTTGTTGTTGAATATTACATTGGCTTGATGTTTTGGAGTATGGCTTTTTTACCCAAAAGGATTTTCCTCATGTATATATGTATTTTCCCTCTTCTATCTCATTCTATTATTTTCATGATTTTCAAGTATTAAATCTATATGTCATAGTGCTTTTGAAATTTTCTTAGATCTGTAAATCACAATCACTTTCCTCTCAATTTTTTATTTTGGGAAATAAACTATGTCTCTAAATTTTTAATCATGGGAAATAAACTATGTTTGATTATGTTTTTGTGGCATAGTAATATGTGCTTGTATTAGTTTGTTGGAATGTATTTTTTAAAGAATAATTGGATCATGGATGCACATACTGTTCTTGAATGGCTTTTTGGGATGCCTTCAATTCCTATCAATGTGTACTAGAGTTGAGGTTAATGATTCATATGATTCTCCATGTGAGGATTAATTGTGTTTCCAATTCTTGGTGTTTATTCTATTAAGATTTCTTAGCTTGGAAAGCTTGAAGAAATATGTTTTGAAAGAATTGGTTAATGATTAATCCTTTGATGTGTGTAAGTCTTGTAGTTGATATAATTTTTTAGCAGACAACATACGTTTTGAAGGATGGTGAAGATGGACTTTTGTGGAGTTGACCGTGTGCTTTCATTTAATATGATATTGATTTGGAGCTCCTGTTTGATAATATTATAACCCTAATATGTGGTGGTGATGTAACATTTCATGGTTGTGGTAGCAAGTTCTCATGTTAGGTGTATTTTTGGCTCCCTAAAAATATGGAGGAACACAGGTTGTCTGAACTATGGTGTGAATGTGCTTATATTGGGTGTTATTTTAGTCTTGATATTGGAAAGCATTGTTTAATCATCCCCAATTGATCATTGGATGAGTTAGAAGCTTCTGGAATAGCCTATCTCCCTTAGATGCATGTACTAGTGGTGGTTGTGGAATAAGGTTCGTAGTTAGTGAACCAGTCTTTGTGGTGGGTGAAATGACGAGAGGCACCTGAAACAATGTACCAGGCAGACAACTTGACATGATCTGTTGGTTGTTTATCAATGAAGGCAGATGTTGTCTGTTCAGTGTGCTCTATGTTGTTTTCTTTGAGCTACGAACTAGATTGCTTAGATAGGGCAGCTAAGCGCTTCTGGCTATTAAATTTATTATTTCCCTCGAGAAGAAAACAAGTGAGTGATGCCATGCATGAATTTCAATGAAAAACATGAAGAACTAAGAAGGCACACACTTCAAGGCAAAATGTAGGAAGACCCAAAAAAATAGAGTAGAACCCAAAAGAGAGCTCGAAAAACCCTGAAGGTATATGTTGTCAAATTCTTGATCTGTTGGCTCAAAAATTGAGGCACAAAAATCGGGGCACCGAGAAAAAAGGAATGACAACCCATTTGATCTCTCGAAAAACCCACCAAGAATCTGTGATTGAAAAAAAAATTGAGCCCAAAAGTAGGGTTTTCAAAGAAAACCCTATGTGCTAGGAAAAAACTTCAAAATGGCAATTTTTAAGCAAAAACCTAGAAAAAATAGTCATTTTTTCCAAAATGCAACCATGGTCAAGGAGTCATTTTTTGTAGAGAAGACCAAAAATGAACTCGAAGCATTGAAAAAATGGAGGTCGTGGAGTATAGGCAACGTGTTTGAAGAAAATCGAGAGTTACAGAGGCCGCACGGGTAGCAGAAATGAGATGCGGGAGTTGCAGGTCACGTGGAAGATGACCACCATACAACAAAACAAAAAATGCCCAAACAAAAAACACCGACTTTCTCCAGAAAAAAAAATGCGAATGCACAACCCTCGGGTTTGCAGAAAAACCCTATACAAGATTATAGCCAGCCTGCAACAAATTCAAAAAAGTATTTCGAAAGACAAAGAAAAAAACTCAACCCAGAAACTTCAAGAAAAAGTTTATATCAAAAAATCACACAAGGAATTTCAATAACGAAATTGTTATTTTTCAAAAAAAATTTGGCTCTGATACCATGTTGTGGTAAAAATCTTGATGATATTAACAGAGGTCGAATGATCTATATATACAAAAGAATGAAATGATGTTTCCTTAAGAAATGATCGTAAAGAATAGAAACTTTCTATTCTATCTACAGAGAAGTAAATGTTAGAAACATTCTAATATTTACAGGATATAAACAGTTTAAGATAACCATAATAGCATATAAATAATAATTCAATATGAATAGACTAATCAATATATATGTGTTCGTAGGGTAGTGATAGGTCATGTCTATGATAGACTTGACTCATTGAGGAGTCACGCCTATCATAGGCATGACTAATTGTCACACCTTATGGTAACACATCTCATTGATATACATTATCAGTTTAATACCAATTCAATACTAAAAATGATTCATCGCTAATGCTATCGGGTTTATACCGATTCCAATATCAAATATAATTCAATACTGATGTTATCAAGTTGATACTGATTCATTAGTTATTGGTTTTAATTCGATCATAAAGAGAATATAATAATAAAATTGTATATATTAATATGTGTGTGTGTAATGATAATAATTATCATTTTTTATATATATACAATCTAATTAATGATATATGTTTCAGTATTATAGATATATGCATTAGTAATATGAATTTATCTAATCGTGGCTATATGCATCAACACTCCCTCTTAGCTAGGGAAGATAAAATCATATATATCACATTTCTTGCAATAAGTAGTCTCACATATCTCGTGATGAAAAGCATCACATAACTTGTGAGGTGTCACATAACTTGTGGCACTAAGTATATCACATAACTCATGATAAGAAGTCTCACATATCTCATGAAGACAAACATCACATAACATGTGATGATAAGTATCACATAACTCATGATACTTAAACAATGATATGCTTGAGAATATTTAATTCTCCTTATACATCCTAGTTATGGTGTGTGCACTGACATTATGTCACATAATGTCTACCATAACAGATCATGGCACATCCATGAATGATATCAAGTCAGCACGATATCAATATTACAAGATTGTCATCTTATAATATTTGAATACAAGTATTCATATCCAAAAGATCGTCACCTTTTAGAGATGAACACAAGGGTGGAGCCTATAAAGTCATATATCAACACATATGACAAAATAATTTTACACATTAAACATCTTATATATTTATGTATATCAGTAAAGATTACAATGCAAATTACAATTCAATCATACTAAGACCTTTCCTGAAGTGTTCAACTTTCACTCTGGCAAGTGGCTTGGTGAGTATATATGTTGTCTGATCTCGTACTAATATATTCCAACTGAATCATATTCATATCCACCATGTCTCTTACCTAATGATAAGGAATCTCTATATGCTTGGATCTATGATGAAATACCAGATTCATAGAAAGTTTTATGCAACTCTGATTATCACAATGGATGATTGTAGGTCTTAGGGGCTTACCGAATAATCCCACAAGCAGTTTCCTAGGCCATAGTGCTTCTCTTGCTGCCATAGAGGCTGCAATGTATTCAGCCTCTATAGAACTTTGATCCACTGAAGACTATTTCCTGCACATCCAAGATATCATGGCGGATCCCAAACTAAAGCAGCAACCTGAGGTGCTTTTTCTATCAATTACACTTCCAGCCCAATCAGAATTTGTGAATCCATGTAGATTCAAGTCAAATTTCTCATATTTGAGTCCATAATTTAGAGTACCTTGAAGGTATATCATAATATGCTTCACAGCCATAAGATGTATATCCTTAGGCTCACACATAAATTGGCTCAAGGCATTTATTGCATGACAAATATCTAGTCTAGTATTAACCAGGTACATCAAAGATCCAATTATCTGCCTGTAGAGGGTAGGATATACAAATGGAGAATCTGTTGTTGTCTCCTTTAGTTTATGAAGGTTTGTTTCCATGGGAGAAGACATGGGTCTACAATTTATCATACCAAATCTCTTTAATGTGTCCAAGGTGTACTTTCCTTGATTAATCACAATGTTGTTTGAGTTCTGCCAAACTTCCAATTCAAGGAAGTAATGTAGAAGGCCTAAATCCTTCATTTCAAACTCTTTAGCAAGGTCTTTCTTACATTTATTAATAAGGTGATCTTCTTCTGTAATTAACAAATCATCAACATACAAGATTAATATTAACATATCACCTTTGTTTTTCTTGAAGTATAGATTTGGATCTACATCATTCTTAGAAAATCCCAATTCCATGAGATAGCTATCAATTATCTCATACCATTCCCTCAGGACATGTTTAAGTCCATAGAGAGATTTCTTCAATCTGCACACATGAGATTCTATAATGTGAATCTCAAATCCTTCTGGTTGCTCTAAGTAGACTTCTTCCTCTATTTTCCCATTTAGGAATGTGTTCTTTACATTCATCTAATGAACTTTCCATCCTTTGGTTGTTGTGATGGCTAGGACTGCTCTGACTGAGGTGTATCTGGTAACAAGTGCAAATGTTTCCTCATAATCAATTCCTTCTTTTTGTGAGAAACCTCTGGCAACAAATCTGGCTTTATGTTTCTCTATACTGCCATCTGTAGCATACTTGATTTTGAATAGCCACTTGGATGAAACAATAGGTTTTTCCTTTGGTCTTTGAACAACTTCCCAAACATCATTTTTTAAGATGGACTGGTATTCTTCTGCCATGGCATCCTTCTATACTTGATGTTTGAGGGCTTCAGTTGCATTAGAAGGTTCAGACTTAGAGAGATCATTCATTGAATCTACATAGCTAGAAAATCTTCATGGTCTTTTACTTTCTCTAAAGGTCCCTGAAGGAGCTGCATAGTCATTTGCTTCTTCCATTATTTTGGTGGCCCAAAGTGGTCTTTTCTTAAGATTCTCTTGAGGTGATTTTTTTACTTCATTTTCTTCCTCTTCAGGATACTCCCCCTGAATCTCAAGAGCAAGATCCTCTTCTAGGTCTGAAGGTGGAGTATTACTTTCTGATTAAAAGCTAGGTCTTCCTCAAATATTACATCTCTACTAAGTTAAATATTGCTATGTCCAGGTACAAATACTCTATAGGCTTTAGAAGTTTCACTATACCCAACAAAGATCCCTTCTCTTCCAAAAGGATCTAGTTTTGTTCTTTTCTTTTTAGGTACATGAAAATAAATAGGGCATCTGAATATTCTTAGTGAGTGATATCTGGCTTTATACCTGTGAAAACTTCTTTAGGAGTTTTGTCTTCAATATGGGTGTGAGGACATCTATTTTGTATGTATATAGCAGTATTGGAGGCTTCTGCCCAAAGATGGGTTTTCAAATTTTGATCAAGGAGCATGGATTTAGCTGCTTCTACAATAGTTCTATTTTTCCTCTCAACAACCCCATTTTGTTGAGGGTTGTAAGGAACAGTGAACTCCCTCTTAATCTCAGCTTCTTTGCAAAATTCTCTAAAAATTTCAAAGGTGTATTCCATCCCATTATCTGTTCTTAGGGTTTTTATTTTCTTCCCAGAGGAGTTTTCGGAGAAGGAATTGAATTCCCTAAATTTCCTGAGGATCTCTTTTGATTCTTTACATTTGAGGAAGTAGATCCATTTTTTTCTGGAGAAGTCATCAACAAATATTACATAATATAGAAACCCTCCCATAGAAGATACAAACATAGGTCCACATAGGTTAGAGTGAACTAGTTCTAAGACATTACTCATTTTACTTAGAACTACTTTGAAAATAACCCTTAGTATTTTTTCCTAGGGCACACCCCTTACATGTACTTGAATGATATTATTTTAACTGAGGTAAGCCAGTGACTAACTTTTCCATGGAAGATAAGGCACGAAAGTTAAATGTCCTAATCTTCTATGCCATGTCTCATTAGAGTTTGCAATTTCATGAATTAGGGAAAGATTAGGTTCAGTACATACCTCATACAAGTAGCCTTTTATATGCCCTATGGTTATAGCTTTCTTGATAGAAGAATTATTTGGAAATGCCAACACCTTCCTATCCATGAAGGTTACTCTATACCCATTATCCTCAAGTGCAGATATGGAGACTAGGTTCCTCTTGATGCCTGAAATGAAAAGGACTCCGGTAAGTTGGATAGACATGCCTAACTTCAACTTAATGGTGCAGGTCCCAGCACCTTTTACTGGATGTGTGGAGTTGTCTCCAATAGTTACCTCTTCGTCAATTTCTTCTATCATAGAGTCCAGTACTTTTCTATACCCAATGATGTGTCTTGATGACCCACTGTCTATGATCCAGGTATTAGATTTGTTGGATACTTGATTAGAGAGAGAGCAGAGTATAATACATGTTTCTCTGAATCATGCTCCTTTTTTATTCCTTTTCAGTTTGGTACATGTAGCTAGCTGTTTAATTTTATCTGGACATCTAGGTGCATAATGCCCATATTGATCACATCTGAAACATTGAATGTGAGAAGCATCTTTCTTAGATGAACCCTTTTCATGATGGTCCTTCCTCTTCTTAAAGTGTTTCTTCTTGCCTTTCTTGTGAGAGTTTACTTTTAACACATGAAGATCTTCATCTATGTTCTTTTGTTTGATCCATTTCTTATTTTGTCTTGACTCTTCTCAAAGACAATCTGACCTTAGTCGATCAATGTTTGGATATTTATACCTTGCACTAATGCCTTGAACAAAAGTCTCCCAAGCATTTGGTAGGCCATCTAGTGCAATGAGTGTCAGTTATTTGCTCTAAATTACATATCCAAGTACCGCCGATTCATCCCTTAGAGTGGATATTCTCATAAAGTATACACTGATGGATTCTCCTTTTTTCATACTTATATAATTAATTTCCCTCTTTAGGGCTAGGGTTTTGCTATCATTGTTTATCTCATATGTTCTTTCAAGTGATCTAAACATATGATAGGTAGTCTCATATTTTGTCAAGATCAGCACTATATGATCTCTAACACCATCAACTATGATCTTCATAGCTTTTTCATTTCCTTCAATCCAAATGGATTTCTCGGGATCATTTTATGGCTCTACTTTTTCCTCTTTTATGAATGAATCAACTTTATTTTCTCTCAGAATCATTTTAATTCTGAATTTCCATTATCAAAAATTGTTTCCTCCTTCAAGCCTATCCTCAAATCTAATAGCACTTGCCATAGAGATGTGATGTATTATAATTGATATTGAATTTCTCAAGTTTGAGAGCTTCTTGGATCTTCCTTTACTAGAGCTCTAATACCATGTTAAATCAAGGAAAACTTAGTAATCAATTTTCAATTTATATATGTGTGTGTGTGTGTGTGTGTGCAATGCTGATTATATATATAAATCTTTCTATTCTAACAATGTCAATGTTATTTTTGGGAGTAGAAGAACTGAAAGTATGTACTTGAAATGAACTTGTACTTTCAACTATGATTAAAATTACAATGAAGGAATATATGTATTGATCGTTGTTTAATATACTTCACACTAATTGATTTCGGTGCTAGTATTGAACAGACCAATCAATATGTGTGTGTGTGTGTGTGTGTGTGTGTGTGTGTGTGTGTGTGTGTGTGTGTGTTCGCAGAGCAGTGATAGGTCATGTCTATGATAGACGTGACTCCTTGAGGAGTCACGCCTATCATAGGCGTGACTAATCATCCCACCTTATGGTAACACATCGCATTGATATACATTATCACTTTTATACTGATTCAATGCTAATAATGATTCATCGCTAATGCTATCGGGTTTATACCGATTCCAATATCAAATATAATTCAATACTAATGTTATCGGGTTGATACTAATTCATTAGTTATTGGTTTTAATTCGATCATAAAGAGAATATAATAGCAAGGACGCATAGCGTCTAGTTCCTACCGTTGCAAAGTTTGAGTAAAAGCTTGTAGTTGAAGTGTTGTGTTTTGTGTGACAATTGTATTTCTACTTAAGCCAGTGATAGTAACTTTGTATCATTGACAAATATACAACATTTATTGTGGAAGGCAAGTACTTGTTATTGTAGTAAATATTAGTAACTATTTTGTTTTTAACATAATAAATCAGTATGCAAATAATCCATTTTAAAATTTTAAAACATTAGTAATAAAAAATCAAATTTTGAATAATTATATATTTTTTAGAATAAACATATTCAAATTCAGAAAAATTTTCATTAAATTGTTAGATTGCAACTATTTTTCCAAAGACCACCATTTTTCCAAGTCAATAAATTTTTAATATTGCGTAAACTTAGATAAATGATTGTTAGATTTGTTGGACATCAAATTCTTTTCATTTAAAACCTATAGTTTCTATTGTTGACATTTTGGTTAGATGATTGTAGATGGAGTTAACATTTGAAAGTTAAAGTAATTAATTAAATTTGATTTAATTATATTTACATTAAAAAATTTAATTATGAGTTTTGACCTTAATATGTCTAACTAAATATAATAATTCGTTATAGTTGAACATTAAATATTAAATATTAAATTAAGATTTGTATTACATATGCATTGTTATGAATATAATAATTTATTATATTAGTATATATATAATAAGAAATTTAATATGATATTACTAAGTTAATATTCATATATAATATAATTTATTAGTTAGAAATATATTATTATCAACAATAGTAGGAAAATTGAATAATAGAAAATTAAAAATATTTTTTTTAACAACTTTTTACATTTATATAGTTCTAAAATATTTTAAATTTTATATTATTGAATTTTGCTACTATTGTTTATAATAATATATTTGTAACTAATTAATTATATTATCTATTAATATTAACTTAATAATATCATATTAAATTTGTTATTATATATTATACTAATATAATAAATTATTATATTCATAACAATGCATATGTAATAAAAATCTTAATTTAATATTTAATATTTAACGTTCAACTATAATGAATTATTATATTTAGTTATACATATTAATGATGATATTTACTTTAATGACTTATATTACATTTAGTTTCAAAGAAAATTCTATTTAGTGGTAATTTTATAAGATATTAAATTTAAGTATATTATTTGAACTGTACGCCAAATATTCAAAGATGTATATATTTGGGCTACTATATCACACAAGATTCTAAGAAACACAAGATTCTAACAAAACAATCTAGATTAGTTTGAGGAATTTACATTGTAGAGAATATTTTTTGAGATTATTGGGGTACATAGGTGATTTGAAAATTTGAGTATATCTTGTTCATAAGACAGCTCGAGCGATCTTATGGACAGAGATCGAAAAATAGCTGAACGACTCTCCGATATCTTATTAACAAGCAGGACTTGCTTTTTTAGTTACAAATGCTTTCAACAGCAGCCCACATATATGCTAATTGTTTTGACAGAAAACCAAAATAGTTGATAGTAAACCGTAGCTAATGGACAAGTATGTGGATATTATTGACAACTAATTAAAGACAAATGACAGTAAATTGGGACTCTTGAGACATACATAAAATGTTTTTATAACTTCTTTAACATTCCTTAAATCAAAAATGATTTTTTATGGACTCTTAATATATCTCTATATCGTAAAAAAGACATGACATGTAAAATCGAAATAGGATACTACCAGATGACATCTTCAACTTCTGGACTTTGCACGCAACATAATATGGTATTTAACAATCTATGGAATACAAATTTTGCACATTGCATGATTGAATTGCAGAAATGTAGATGACATGGAATTTTAAAATAACAGTAAGAGGTGAGTTGAAATTAACTTTAAAGCAATAGAATAGAGTCACTCCATTTGTGTGAAAATATAGTGACTGAAAGATAACATTACACACAACTCTTGTTGTTGCTGGACGAGGCTGCCATTGATATTCAGTGTGATTGTCATTTCTACTTTTATGTCTGTCAAATCTGCAAGTAAAACTTCTCGTGTCTTGTTGACTTTTTCAAGATTAACTTTGTATACTACTAACACATCTCCTTCAAATATGTTTCCACTCTTTCTAGCATTGAGTTCTTCTATTGAAATACAATTTGCACTTTTGACTTTGGACCTACAAGAAGGTGATCATTATTGTCTTCTTCGTTGTTAATGTCAATAAATTAAGGTGACACGAAAATATAAAGAGAATACCTTTTGGTGGTTTGATCTTGTTTCATTTGTGTAGCCTTCCCTGATCTTTTGGTTGCCTCCATTCTGTCCTGCAAATGAAATTGTTTGGATGTAAAATTGTCTTAGCAGATTGTAAGGAATGGTTGTATGGAGTTTTTTTTATGAAATGTCATCATTGCCATTGACAATATGAGTATTGAAATATACATGTTTAAATAGTCAAATTGGTGTGTTTTTTATTTGTTATTCTTAGTATTCTTGTGTCTTGTACTTCAATTATTTTGCTGTGTGAGATGTATTTGTATGAAAGTAGAGAACTGGTCTTTGCAGTATACAGTTATTGTAATTATTAAATAATCAATAACAGCATT
This sequence comes from Thuja plicata, assembly GCA_018584345.1. NCBI lineage: Eukaryota > Viridiplantae > Streptophyta > Pinopsida > Cupressales > Cupressaceae > Thuja > Thuja plicata. Next base: position 2,547,967 of record MU228091.1, on the reverse strand, counting down.
TTGTTCATAGAATTGCAGCAAGTTGTGTAGCGGTGGAAGTTTAATTGGTGTAAACCTCCGTGGTGTTTTGCTTGTCTCCATTGTCTAGTGCAAGTAAAATAGTTTGGATGGGAAAATAGTCTTAGCAAATTGTAATGAATGCTTGTATGGAGGTATTTTTGTGACATGTCATTATTTCCATTCAGAGTGTGAGTGGAGAAATATTCACGTCTAAATGGAGAATTTGATGGGTTTGTGTTTTGTTATTTGTAGTTTTCTTATGTGTCTTCTACTTCAATTATTTTCCACTATGTGATGTATTCGCAAGAAAGTAGAGAGGTGGTCTGTCCAATATGCTTCTGATCTATAAATGGAACAAATGTTTGTTGTTATGTTCGATCATATGTGATCAATAAGTGGCCTATTTATATTGTGTGAATCGTTGAGTAGGCAATAAAGCTTGTGGTATTGCATATGAGTTATAATTGTTGTTTTGTATATGCTTGTTGTTGCCATATCAATGTTCAAATCTCCAAGAATATACAACATGTTATTGGGTTCTATGTTGCTGGTGACATTGTCTATTGTCGTTGTTATTTCTACCAATGGAGCATTGGGCCTTGCATAAATATTGCAAATATTAATTTCATTGTTAGATAGTATTACTGTCGAGGACATTGACTCTACATTTTTTGAAATCTGGTGCTTTGTTTTGGCAACTATTATGTTTTTTTTTGTTAAATTTATAATGCCATGCACTCCATAAACTGAGGAGTAGTTAAATTTTTCATAAAGGACATTTATTTTGTCAGGATTTGTATGCACTTCTTGCAAGCATAAAATGTTAGAGGACATGATTTCATTGTCATTGAGTAGGTCGCTAGCGGGTGCATTTAAAATTTGAGTATTTAATGTGCATAGGAGAAAGTGTGATGTTTCATGTGAACATGTGTTCTCATTGTCAATTTTCCAACGTGCATCTGACTCTAAACGTTCCATTTCTATATTAATTTTTTTCTTCACTTTAAAATTGTTGGGTGTTAGAGGTTTAATCAAATATAGTTTTTCTATTGTTTTTTTATGCGAGAGAGCTGTGTATGTTATACTATGTTGTCTTACGCTAGTTGGATCAAATGCCAAAGCTTCCATTGTCAGTCCTTGTGATCAATGTATTATTCGCGCACATGCTAGTTGTATAGGGAATTGTTTTCTAAAAGTGATTTTTTTGTTATTTGAGATTTTTTGAATTGGCCTGGTGATGCGTAGTATAGGTACCCAATCTTGTCCGATAGACTCCTTATAGCATTGCCTGTATTTGGATTTTTGTTGTACGCCAATATTTTGATCATTAAATCTGATCCATACAATATCAAAATCATCATGTTTTGTATATGTTTTAAAGATTCCGTCAGAGCCATTTACTATGCCATCTTGGGTATTGTAGTTTCCTGAATAGATTTCTACAAGCACATTTGGCTTCAGATGTATTTCAGAAGGAAGAGATGCAATATGGGCATAAAGGCGTATCACATTGTAGTTTTCCTCATTTTCATCTATTGCTTTCAATATAATACTGTCACCAGGCATGATCTCTAACATTCTTTTGTTATGTGCATCTACGTCAATCCTCATGTAGAAAAGGAATGGAAGAGTTGGGTCTAATGGTATTGGTCATATGCAATGTTGATTGAGGTCTGCTATATTGTCTATTGTTTGCATGCCTTTGCATACTTTGTTTAGAATTGAAATAAATTTTTCATCTTTTTGGTGCATTGTGACCTTCAACGTAAAGCACCTAACATTGTCTTTCCAAAAATTATATGGCATTAGATAATTTCCTGTTGGTTTACTATAAAAAACAATGGATTCAAGTACGGGCTACGCTTGGTACATGTCACCGCATAATATAGTGTCTAAATTTCCAAAGTAGGACGTTGGTCTATGCATAATATCACGTAAACATTGGTCTATATATCACAAAAATGTTGAGCCAACCAATGAGATCTCATCTATCAAGAGCACTCGTAGCTGGTTGGAATGCTTTGACATCCTATCTAATGTCTCACTATTTAGTGGAAGGAATTCTGATTTGTTAAAAGATATATGGAATGCTAAGTGGAGTGTAACCCCACCAATATTATATGCTGCTTTGCCTGTATATGCAGCGATCAATGGACCTTTGGTTTGTTAGGATCATTGTCTATAGATTTGTTGTATATTCGTACAAGTGCCTGGTAAATAGCTTTTGTTGAAACATCTTCCCAGTACCTACTCCACCTGTCAAGAATAGATTGATTGGAGTTGTCATATTTTTGCTCTTTTTCATCACGATGTCTTTCACAATTGTTTGTTGCTCTTTGTTGAGCATTTGTCTAAGTTTGTAATACTCAGTGTTATCCATTATTTGTGGATGCTTCCCTATTTCAAATCCACTATAGGGTGTGTTACCTACTTTATTAAATGCATTTGAGTCAATATCTTTGTTTATATCATATGGTTCATTGGTTGTACATGTTTGGCTGTAACATTTTGTTTATCGCTCTCACATTCTTTCAAATTGATTTCATTAGCTTCTTTTTCAATGTCTCCCCATGTACTATTTGCATAGTAATAGAATTTTGCATGTCTATTTAAGATTGTTTCTTCATGATGAATATATGCAGATTCCCAAGAACTAAAATTTTGTTTTAGTGTACTTTCATTTATTGTGAAAGGAACAAAAAGTAAAATTTGTTCTCTACAGTGGTTTTCCAAATCAATATGCTTGTTGAAGTTATGAAACGTATTATGTTTGGTTTTGATTTTGGTCTAATTTGATATCCTATTCTGTTATATTCTAAAATGAATTCTGCCAAGCATACGTGCGAGATGTTTTGTGGACGGGCCAAGTAATAATCTATTAAAGATTTTGCAATCACATTTTCTGACTCATCTGGTTCATTGTTTAAGTCTTTCACAGATTTGAGTACAAATATGCGGTCATTGTCTTCTCTTGTGTCGATGAATATACATTTGCGAGAACTTTGATTAAGTGGAAGAGAGAGAACTAAATGAGCAGCCTGTTGTGCGGACTTTTGTTGTAAGTTCAACAAAGCATTCCCCAATTTTCTTATCATCTATATAGCATCAATATTGTCTCTTTAATGATCATCACGTATTCGTTTAAATGCATGTGTCATTGATTTGTCAACCTTAGCCATGTATGAACTACAATACATTGCTACAGCGTGTGCATTGAGCACAAATTGTGCATCTGTGTTTTCTTTCCATACAATAGGCATTTGTTTTGCAAAACTATTGTTCCATATTTCTGATGGTTTCCTTTTTTAAAATAGAGTGGGCTTCTGTATTGTTGACCGTAGAGAATTTATGTAATCCTCCTCTGATAAGTGTAATTCATTGATAAACATGTCAAAGGTGAAGGATGCATCATAAGTTGCCTTTTGCAAAGCTGAGAAAATGTTTGACGCATTTGCAATAATTATTTGAGTTTTATCAGGTAGTGGTTCAAGTATCATTGTCTTTCGTATTGGAGGGATTGGGAAATTGTAATGACATTTTTTTATTGATTTCCTTTTACATTGTCTTGTATGGTGATGTCTATGGAAAATAGCCAAAGTAGGTTCTAGGTGGTGAGTGCTACATGTAATGTGTTTTTCAACAAAGTCTATGATATTCATTTTTCTTTCTCTACCATATATTGGTGCATTTTCTACCCAAATTAGGAGATGGTCATGTTCATTTCCCCTATTTTGAAATTCAGTTACTGAAAAATAATCCACAACTTTTCCAAAAAAAGAGTTATCTGCAAATATCAATTTTCTTATTGCATTTATCCTATGTCGATAGTATCATGCACATGTTACAGGATCTCTTTTAACTAGTAGGAATTTTTCATTCTCAGTGCATGAAATTATCTCATCATTTTGTAATCTACTTTGGCATAAATTGTGCAGATTTTGAAGCGTGTTTGCTAAAGGTTCCCAATTTTGTTCTGCACTCATAAAAGTTATGAAATATGTAGGTGGTCCTAGCTATTGTATCATTGCAAAAACATTTTTCTTTAATTGTTGCTTATAATCAGGAGAAGTTCTGATTCTTTTGAAATCAACATATCCAATTTCTGATTTTAAAATCTTCTCCAAGTTGGGTTTTTGTTTCACGTCCCTTCCAAAAGTTTTATGCCCTTCAATTGACCTTTTCTTATTCTTACCCACATTGTAGAAAATACTTGGAGTATTAGTATCTTAACGGCTTTAAAAAATAAATTTGTCGTGTGAAGAGCAAAATCTTGTTGTGAATGAAGGAGTTCCCATTGTGCCAATTTTTGGTATTTGAATTTTTCTATAGTATCAGTATCGCGTGGCTCTCCAAAGAAGAGCGTTGGAAAATTCATTTCTTCTGCATGCTTATCTTTTAATAATCCAATCGGGCAACAATCTTGAGCAGGTGCTATTTCAATAATTTTGGCTTCCATTTTGTGAATACATCTAGAATCTGTATATCCATGTATCAATGTTTCGGTTGGATTGTCCTTCTCTAAATCACTGTCAGAATCACAATCACTTAAGTTGCTTTCACTGTTGCTTTCATTTGCATCATTTGATTGTATCGTATGTATCCATTCATCGTTAATGTGAACATTTTGCATTTTGTATAGTGTTGTATTGCTCAATTCAAGTAGGCCTTGCATTATAATATTTGGTCACACCATTCCTTTTTGAAATGCATTTTTGTACTCCAAACGTCTTTTCAAAGACACAGCAATTATTGAAGTGTTTGCTATTGATTGTGGCAAGGAATTTTGAACAATGTCCATGTTTACAGGAACATTTATTATGGATATGGTGAGGCCTCTTTGAGATCTTTTGTATCCCAGTTCCCAAATTTGTGTGAATGCAATTCTAAGAGAGACAAGTCTCTCTTCTAACTGTGTCTGCATTTGCACATGTTTCAATGGTCTATTATTGCAGATATTTTGTGGTGATGCAAATTTTGGAAGAGAGCATTGCTTAAAATCCATATTACATGTTCTGCAAATGTTGTCATTGGCAGTTGGATAGTTACAATTGATTAATTTGTAGTATATATTTCTCTCCTTTTCTCTAAAATGTTTGATGTCTTTCTTGAAGTGCAAGAGTTGGCAAATTGTGCAAGGATATTTGGGAGTGTTGTTTATAGAGATTTTATATTTTTCTATTGATGTTAGTTTTTTGGGATTTTCTTTCCTTTTGCGGCCCGTTATCTGCTTGTAGTGTGAAAGTACATCACTTTCACCTTGCAGAACATTGCTTGTAACTGATATGTTTGCAATTATTTCCAAATTGTCATTACTCTTTTGCATTTTTTGTCGAATGTGTTTCTTTGTTTCTCACAAACTATTTGTTATTACTTGTTGGCCTCTGTGCACAAAACTTTGAAGGTTGCGAGAATTGTCAGCTGTTTGCATTTTTTGTTTACTTGTCTTCTCAGTTATCAAGAATTGGCTATTAGTCCTAATCATTTGCTTAAGCTTATGCAGATTTAGCATTGGTAGTTTTATGTGTTTGTCTAGAACATGAAATAAAGGCTCAAAATGTCCATTAAGTGGATTTGTATCATGGAAAAGGATAGAGAATGGGATTGTATTTAGTGACTGGTTGAAGTCTAGATACCGTTTTCCAGTTGTCACTGAGAAAACACATATTTGAATGTCTAACCACTTCGACAACCAGTGAATGCAAAATATATCTCCCCATAAACCAAGTTCTTCATTGGCATTTGTTGGTTTAGCAGAGAGTCGCATTCATCGTAGATAAGAATTGGGATCTTTTACATTGTACAGTTCTTCTAAGCTTTCAGGATGAAATTCATTGTTGTAAGAGTTTATTGCTTCAAGGTTCCCATTTTGGTAGCATCTCATAAAGTAGTCAGTTGTTCCTTTTCGTAGTTCAATGGATGTAAACTTAAAATTGAGCAACAATACAAGAGAATCGAATAAGCAATCACCAACAGTGTATTTAAATGTAGTCAATCGATAAAGTCCTTGTTTTTCCAATTTTTTGTCAATGTCGCATGTTTGCAAATGGTTTTGAGATATGTATTTGTCAACATCCATCCTTTTGTAATTTTTAGTTTGTGAACTTACTTATATTTGATTTGTTTAAAAAGATGAGATTGATTGCTTGTATTGTATGTCCTGAGAATGAAATTGATATAAGTAGTTGCGACAAAATTTATTTTTGTATCATGAGAACGTTTGCAGTCTTCTTCGTTGACTACGCAACAACGCCCTTCTTTGTGTCAGAAATATGTATGTTGTTGTTGTTAACTATTCTATATTTAACATCCATTTTTCATTCCAAAATACACCCATCTATGTATTTTTGGTTGAGGATGATGTATATTATTTTTTATTTACAAATGCATGGAAAGAAAATGAGATCAAAGTATACTACTAAATTAGCAATTTAGGCTTATTGCACAAAAACTTTGGATGCATAGAAAAAGGAAATAGAAATGAATGGTTTTAAAACTAAATTCCTTTTTTCAAATCTTTCTATTTACCAAAAGAGTTTGAAGTGTTTTGTTCATACAGAATAGCTGATTTATGAAAATGAAATTTGTGCCTAGTGTACTATTAAATGTACAAGTATATAATTTTATGTTTCGATTATGAATCACATAATACAAGCATAAAAAATGAGATTTAATTTAGGCATCTCTATTCTTATGAAAATAGGAAAATGACAATATGTTTAATTCCACTTTAAAGTGGATGGTCACAGGCAGTATAAAA
>MU228091.1:2489321-2499479 GCA_018584345.1 Thuja plicata | reverse complement strand
TCCTCTCAAAACTCACTCCACAACCACCTCCTCTTCTCCAAGATGAATGAATAATCCTAGCTAGTCCAGATCCACACACTGGTAGGAGCCCCCAAGGAAGATCTAAACTTGTGCTCGCAAGTCCACCGAGCAATCCCCTTGTCCCCCAAGCCGCAGCCACTAGCTCTTCTCAAAACTCGCTCCTCTCCCTCTTCCTTTGCTCAAGGATGAATGAATGAATGACTAAACACTTCCCCCACAACCCCTACTTATACCAATCTAAGCCACTGGTCGGCCTTGAACATAAATTAAATACAAATACCGAAATTAAATGCCACAAGTCGGCCAACAACAATAATTAAATGCCCAAAATAGTTGTCTTAGTAAAATCGCGATATCTCCTAGATCCGGATGAATTAGAACTCGTGCTTCGAACCGTAGGTAGAAACCTAGGCCCTCGTCAATACCTGAAATTTGAATCCTCTAAATCTTTGTGGAAAATTACTTATACGACCTATAATAGGCACCAAATTCCTAAGCAAGTCCGATCTCCTCCCGGACCATGCCAAGCAACCAAGACAATGCCAAGTTCCATTAAATACATCAAAACCAATACCCAAGACCCAAGTAGGTCCACACAACTCTAAAAAATCCCTCACACATAAAAATAAGTCCACACAACTCCATCAAATCTCCCAAACATGCAAGATAGCCAACTAGCCTAGGATGCTCCTGCATCAATAAAGCATGTTGATCATTATGGATTATGGAAACTTCATGAATTTGATTTTTAGTTAGTCAATTTGACAATGAACTTTTTCATTTCTCCACCTTCCCCTTGTTAAATTACAAAAAGATGATGCAATCAAGAAAAAAAATTTGCTTCAACTATCTCCACTATACAAAAGATGCATATCTTTGCTTTTCAAATTTCTTCTAGACCCTTTCCATGTATACATATAATTGTGATGTCTTTGTACACACAACTCTCTAGAATGAAGGCTTTTTTTAGTATCCACTATCCCACTTTGCAAAAGAAACAAACCTTTTTTTCCCAAATTTCCCTAGGCCTTTTCAAAGTTTACGTTTGTGTGTGGGTGTATGTGTGTATCATATACACATGTACATATATACATGTATACATGTAAATATATTAGAGAGAGAGAGAGAGAGAGAGATTTGAATAATACTACATTATATTTTTTATGTAACACATAACCTTATCATCTTATTTACATACAAATATTCTTGTACATAACTATTACTACTACAGAATGCAAAAGCAAAGCTAACAGGTTGCAAGGCACCTCATTTGGATTCCCTAAGAGATTTTAATAATAATAAAACACGTGCTTATGTATAAATACATGTTAGTATTGTGTTTGCTTATGACATTGTAATATTACTTTCATATAAATATTCTAGTCAAGTACAATCTTTAGATAGCGAAGCATTGCTAATTGATGTAAACACATTTAAGATTAAAGCATTTGGTGTAGTATACTTTTAATGAATTTTTATGTATATGAGTGATTATGTAATATTTCTAATGTGATAAATAATGTTTTTCCTTATAAAAGAGTGTCTACTTAGGTGAAATTTTGAGACTGTTGCTTGCACTCTCTACCATGTACCATGTTAGTTTATGATAGTAGACAATATTTAAATAAGGGATTATTAAGGTGAATACAAGACCATGATGGGTCAGATAGTGGCAATTGTTGGGATTAATGTGTCTCAACCTTAGAGTCCTAACATCTTGAATTATTTAATTAATTGTTGCATAATTGATTTATCCTACGTTATTAACTTCCTAAGTTGTCATTCACTTTTGGGGACCTCTTGGTGAGGTGGCATCCTACATGGAAAGTGATAAGATGACATATTTCTTATTTTCCAGGAAGTTAGAACCCACTTAAAAGATACTAATTTTTTAGGAAGATATTGTCATGTATTTCCATTTTGGAGTGGAAAATAATTTGACAATTTCCTATAATGACTAAAGAGTCTTGATTTATAATTTATGTTATGTATTGTAATTGTATTTTAGCATTTGAAATTTATGGTGGAGTTCATTTTTGACAAGTGGTGTGAGGTAAGGAAGGCGCTCATTCTTAGTCGCAGTAATTTATATGTTGTACTTACATTGTATTTGGCAAGATTATCATTATGGATGAGATAGTGTGTGTTGCCTTGGGATTTGACATGAGAAATATGTCATGGAATGAGAAAGTTGTTTTTATGACACAACTTACCTCTTAAGGTGTTGAAGATGGTTTTGGAAACCATGGGCACATACCTCTTTGTGTTGAGCTCTATATATGTTGATGCCTTAGGTAATTTATGATAGGAGAGGAGTTTATTTTACATGGGTTACGCTACCGGATATTCTCTAGGATGGAAAAATATGTAAATATCTATGTAAAGGCTTAGAGCTTAGAAATTTATTGTAAATTTCTGTTGAATATTACATTGGCTTGATGTTTTTGAGTGTGGGTTTTTTACCCGAAAGGGTTTTCCTCATGTATATATGTGTTTTTCCTCTTCTATCTCATTCTATTATTTTAATGATTTTGAAGTATTAAATATATATGTCATAATGCTTTTGATATTTTCTTAGATTTATAAATTGCAATCACTTTCCTCGAAATTTTTTTATTTTGGGAAATAAACTATGTCTCTAAAGTTTTAATCATGGGAAATAAACTATGTTTGATTATGCTTTTGTGGCATAGTAATATGTGCTTGTATTAGTTTGTTGGAATGTATTTTTTAAATAATAATTGGATGATGGATTAACTTTTTGTTCTTGAATGGCTTTTTGGGATGCCTTCAATTCCTATCAATGTGTACTAGAGTTGAGGTCAATGATTCATATGATGCTCCATGTGAGGATTCATTGTGTTTCTGGTTCTGGGTATTTCTTCTATTAAGAATTCTTAGCTTGGAAAGCTTGAATAAATATGTTTTGATAGAATTGGCTAATGATTAATTCTTTGATGTGTGTAGGTATAGCAGTTGATATAATTTTTTAGCAGACAACATACATTTTGAAGGATGGTGAAGATGGACTTTTATGGAGTTGATAATGTGCTTTTATTTAATATGATATTGATTTAGAGCTCCTGTTTGATAATATTATAACCCTAATGTGTGGTGGTGATCTAACATTTCATGGTTGTGGTAGCAAGATCTCATGTTAGGTATATTTTTGGCTCCCTGAAAATGTGGAGGAACACAGGTTGTCCTAACTATGGTGTGAATGTGCTTATATTGGGTGTTATTTTAGTCCTAATATTGGAAAGTATTGTTTAATCATCCCCAAATCATAGAGGCTAGGGCTTTGATCATTGGATGAGTTACAAGTTTCTGGAATAGCCTATCTCCCTTAGATGCAAGTACTAGTGGTGGTTGTGGAATTCGCCTGCAAATGGACTTAGAGATCTCAAACTATGTTTTCCTTATAGGTGGTTGTACTTGCATGACTAAGATTCATGTTACTTGGATCTGGAGGTTTTATAGATTTTATGTTAAAAATCTATGGTAATTATCATCTATGATAATTATATTGTTCAGGTTTAACCTTTTTGGTGTTTTCAAACTTTTGAGTCTTATGGATGCTAAGTGGGTATGGATGTACATGGTGAGAGGAGGTGTGATGCTTTCTCTTCATGGAAATGTTGGTATATTATTAGTCACTCATTATTTATGTGGTGATGTTTGATGGATTCCTAGACTACGGTGATTGATGTGGACTTAATTAGCAAATTGGATTTTATACTTGATTCAGTGTTTGAGTTGTGTTTTTTACATGATTGTTTTCTTTGAGATCTCATTTTTTTCAATATACTAATGTGATAGCGAGTTTGTATATTTTAATGATTGGATCTATGAGTTATGTAGTTGTGTGGCTTGATCACCTATTCAGTTGCAGTGGGATAACTCAGATGTGGATTGCCTATATCCATATGATTTGATTCAGTGTTCATGTAGACTTGTTAGTTGGCCTTGTCTATGGTCACTTGTGCATTGGTGTAGCTTTTTTAGAGGTGAGAGGATGGATGATGAGTGAGTACCTAGACACCGATTGTGGGGTCTTATATCTTGGTGTATTTCCTTAGTTTGGAGATATTGGTTTCACTTGGTGTGATTAATAGTACACTTGTATGTGTGTAGAGCTAGAAGACTTTTGAATTAGGAGGTGATTATCACAATGTCATATGTGACTCAGTGTCATGGCGTAATGGGAGTTTTTGGCAGTGATGTGGATTCACCATTGCATGATGGATGATCTCCTTTAGTGCTGTAGATGTTGGAGGATGCCTTAGATCCTATTGCTACAAAAGTGTATTTCACATTCATTAGATTCACTAGTAGGAGATGGTTATCTTCATGGAAATCAGAGATGTTGACATCTTGGATGAGTCAAGGGGTCCTCCGTTGAGGTGTGGTTTTATAGTTTCATTTGATATGTTGTCATGGTTGCTATTATGTCATGATTTACTCTTGATATAAATTTAGAGTATTGGCATGGTATAGCTATTTGATGTGTTCATATGGAGCATGTGATTTCCTAGGAGGACATGGTTAGATCATGTTGTTCTATTCATGTTCTTGATTCTACATTTGGATCTTTGACATTAATCTTGGTTGGTTCTCTTTGTATTGAGTACATGATAATTCACTTGATTATTTCATGATGGTGTTATGTTGCATTTGGATTTTGGCATGGATTGATCAGTTATAGGTGCTTGTGGATACTTGGAGCCTTGGGTCCAGTTGTAGTTCTCTTGAGATGAGAAGCAAGGACTTAGATGACTACTATTTATGAGATTTTAGCTGGAAGTCCAATGAGCCTACACCTTAGTTGGACATTATTTCAATAGAAACCTACGAGGATATTTTTCTTGGATGGGTCATGTTGACTTGGATATCTTGGAGGAGCATTCTCATTCCCCACTCTTGTTCTACTCAGAAGTTTATCACTTGAGAGGTATTACCCATTATTACTCCTATGTGCTTTAACATTTTTTTTCATATTCATGGATCTCGAGCTATACCAACACATATACCATGTATCTATATACCAACACATATACCATGTATCTATATACCAACACATATACCATAGCTTAGGGACCATTAAATTTGATTGTTGTTCTAGTTGATGTTCTATCTTGTTTTCTAGATGACTACATTATAGTTGTGTTCTCGTTATGTAATTTAAAGTTGATTTTTTTTTTCTTATGTATATCTTGTGAGAATAATGAAGTGGTGGAAACATCCCATAGACTTTATTATCACTTGGATCTTATTCTTGTGTTCTTTGGACTGAGGTATTGATGGAGCATGAGAGCATGTTTGAGATTAATGTGGTTTCATGGATGGCTATGATAATATGGTTTCATCATTTTGGCTCCTAAGAAGTTGATGTTGTAGACTCTTGATAGGTCTTTGACAAGTGGGAGAATGTTATGATTAAGGTATCTCAACCTTAGAGTCCTAACTATTTGAAATATTCAATTAATTGTTGTATAATTGGTTTATCCTACGTTATTAACTTCTTAAGTTGTCATTAATTTTGTGGGACCTCTAGGTGAGGTGGCATCCTACATGGAAGGAGATGAAATGGATTATTTATTATTTTCTAGGAAGTTAGCACCCACTTGGAAGTTTCTAAGTTTTTGGGAAGATATCGTCATATATTTTCATTTTGGAGTGGAAATTGATTTGGCAATTTCATATGTTGACTAAAAAGCCTTGGTTTTTAATTTCTAATATGTATTGGAGTTGTATTTTATCATTTGGAATTTATTGTGGAGTTCACTTTTGATAAGTGGTGTGAGGTAATAAACATGCCTATTCTTGGTCATAGTAGTTCTTATTATCCTTACATTGTATTTGGCAACCTGACCATTATGGATGAGATAGGTGGTGTTGCCTTGGAAGTTGTCATGAGCAACATGTCATGGAATAAGCAAGTTGTTTGTTATGACAACTTACCTCTTAGGTGTTGAAGATGGTTTTTGAAACCACAATCACATATGTAGTGCCCACCCTTTAGTTGCTTTTAGTTGTGGTATTAAACTCTTTTTTGCCACTTGCATGTGTGCGTCGGCTACTCTAGTTTTTATTTGCAATTAATATTGTATAGCATTTCGATGGATTCAGTTAGTAGGAACCATGAATTTCGCATGATTTGATGTGGATACAGTTAGACTTATGTTTCATTTTATGATGCTTATCTCATGTTATGATGTCATTTATGATAATAGATTACTGACAATACTGACATTATAATTTTATGCACATGGATCATAAGTATGTTTTTTACTTTTTGTATAATGTGATTTTTATGGCATGGGGCGGGGTTGTCGTTACTTGTGTGCAAGACCCACACGATCTACCATTCTCAATCATTGCTTGTTACATATTATATGTATGCACATGTTCATTTTTGTGATGACATGATTGCAGGTATCAGGCATCATCTTCCCTGAATTGGACAGAGTGAGTGTGCCCTATCACAACGTCTCAATGGTAAGAGGGGGGGATAATGAACAAGTCCAAAAACCCCAACTTAAACCATTTATTGTCCTAAAATAGTGGAAAATATTATGTGTTTTTACCCTTCAAATCCATCAAGGTGATGTGAATTTGAGAACCTTTCCTTGTGTTTGAGTTTTTCTTATTTGTCTTAGTCGGGTTTTCAGGTTTGTATGTGTGGTTTGGGGTGATATTCGTATTAGAATATAATATGGTTTTATTATGATTATTAATTGGTAGATTTATTTAAATCATGTTAATTATAGGAATATTAAAGAAAAGGGTATTTAATTAATGAAAATTAATTAAATACATTTGTTACTAAAAAGATTTAATTAGAATTCCTAACTTTTATTAAAAAGGGTGTAATAAACTTTTAAATCCAAAATTAGAATTAAAGTTGATTTTTTTGGAGGATAATGATAAAATTTTAGTAAATCAAATCTTTTGACTCAAAAGTCAACTTGAGTTACTTTTGAACCTGTGGATGGGTTTAGAAACCCTAAGTTAAGTGTTTTTTTATATTTTAGAAAATTTTAGGTTCATTTTCAAGAACACACAAGTTTGAGGGATTTAAGCTCTAGATTTTGTCAAGGAGGAATTTTTGAAAGCTGAGGAGTATTTTGAAAAGCTTAATTGTTTGTTATTGGATCAATGGTTTCAGATTTGTGAAGAATTTGAGGTACTATCCTTGATCTGAAATTGTTTGTCTTCTTTTTTAATATTAATCTTTTATCATGAAAATTGTATTTTGCTTAAAATCTAGTTTTGGTTGATAGCATATATGTAGAATTTGTTTTGTATGTTCTAGGATAGATTAAGATTATGTTGAAGTTGATAAATGCAACTTCACCCAAGATCACCTGCATGCAAAGACTATTACAAGGAAGAAGCAAAGACAGAAGAGAAACAGAAAGCTATGGCGGCCAAAAAGCCAGAGGAGACATCATGTTGAAAAGAATAATTTTTATATTATCAACAATATTGAATACAAACTCCTTAATGAAATGAAAGCGGTGATTCCTTATAAAGGATACCAAAACCCTAAAAGGGAAACTCTAAGAAATAGAAACTTGCCTAAGTATAACTTAAGAAAAGAGTAGATAGACTAATAATTAACTAATTTAATTATTAGCTATACTAGACTACTCTAACACCCCCCCTTAAGTGTAACTTAGGGAGAAGCAAAATAGCTAAACTAGTGCAGAAAGCAGGAAAGATAGGTCCCGGCAACTAGGCCTGATCAGGTACCCAAAACAAGAAAGTAAACTAGATGAAGGAAACAGAGCCTTCAATCTAGGGAAAAGAAGTCCCAGAGAAAGGAACAAGAAAGAGAAAGAAGCATCTCCGAAGCATGGAACTGAAAACTCTGTCAGAAGAGACTGCTGGATCCCCCACTGAAGTGCATGACCAGGTAGAGAAGACAAATGTCTGAAGAGCTGATCAATCAAACCAGGAAGCAATAGACCCAACCGGTTAACCCCCCCATAATGTTGAACTGGGAGAGGTGACAGGAACACTGAAATGCGATGCCAGAAACAACTGCAGAAAGCAGAACCAGGAACACCAACAGTGCAACAGAAGTACAAACACAGGATAAAGGGCGGTGTCATCGACACACAGTATGGGCTAATTTCATGGAAGGTACGCTCACTTGACAAATGTGGATGCACCTAAAGTGGCAAAAACATCATAACCCCCATGGCACTTTATAACACAGTGCGAGTACAAAAACTAAACAAGGTGTACAAGATCCCAGAAATGCAGAAGAAGACACTTTATCTCAGTGCATTTACAAAACAAAAATGCATCAGAAGGAGCATGCAAGCTCAGATGTCAGAAAGAAGAGTGAGCTATGAAATCAGAAGAAGAGATCCCAAGACCTGTAGAACCAAGCAATCCACCAGAGGGCATAAACTGCCAAACTCAGAGGAGAGAAAAACTTGGAGAAAAATCTAGAAAATTAACTCCTGCAACTAAATAGTACACTGAACCAGCTTTTTAACAATATCTCGTTTGCCAAAAATAGAGTCCAGATGAGCTAGATATGACTCCTAGAAGGCAAAATAAAATATCATACTTCAACAGCAAAAATCGCTATTGAAATATTAGACCCAAAAATTCTAATCAGCACAGTCAAAAAGAGCTCAGAAAGAGCTTTCCGATGATATAAAGAAGTCCAAAAAAGACCTCTGTATGCTCCCTGTAGAGCGAAAACAGTGAAAAGGCCCCAAAAAAGCCCTAAAAGGCAGGTTTTAAGCCCCAGGGGCTAAAAAAAATAGGCCCCCGGGCGCATGGCGCGCGCCGGGGGCTAGATCCGGGCTCCTGGTCGTGCATGTGACTGTGCACTGAAAAACATAAGCCCGCGGGGGTTTTAAAAATGTCGCGCCGCCAGCGGAGGAGCTGAGGCCGAGCGGCGGGCTGGGCGAGGCGGCGCAGGCTGGGGCCGCGGAGGGCGGCGCTGAGGGGCCGCAGACCGGAGGCAGTAGCGGGGGCTGCACAGCAGACGGGCGGCGGTTGCGGTTGCGGGGAGCGGCGAAGCCCGGGGCGGCAATGAAAAGCGGTCGAAGGGCGGAGCCCCGGGGCGTCGGCGAAGGCGCAGCCGGGGGCCGGGCCGCGGTGGTGCGGCGGCGGCCCTGCGGCGGCGCGATTATTAAAACACTATGCGCGTAATATTAAACACATAAAACATTTAAAAATAAGGTTTTTTTAATTTTTTTTCTCGGTTTCCATGCCCGTATGGCCCTGGGAGGCCAAAAAAATTTCTCCAGACGCCCCGGTGTCCAAAATGGACAAACTTTATATGGATTCTGGGGTTTTTGGGCCTTCTGGACGCAACCGTGAGGTCGGTTTTAGTCCAAAGTGCCTCAAAAAATAAAGACCCCCCAGAACCACTAAAAGAAGCCAGAAAAAGTCTGGCGAACTGCAAACCCTCGAATGCTTCAGAAAAACCATAACAGCCAACAGCAAGATGGCTCTGATACCATGTTGAAGTTGATAAATGCAACTTCACTCAAAATCACCTGCATGCAAAGACTGTTACAAGGAAGAAGTAAAGACAGAAGAGAAACGGAAAGCTATAGCGGCCAAAAAGCCAGAGGAGACATCATGTTGAAAAGAATAATTTCTATATTATCAACAATACTGAATACAAACTCCTTAATGAAATGAAAGCGGTGATTCCTTATAAAGGAGACCGAAACCCTAAAAGGGAAACTCTAAGAAATAGAAACTTGCCTAAGTATAACTTAAGCAAAGAGTAGATAGACTAATAATTAACTGATTTAATTATTAGCTATACTAGACTACTCTAACAGACTAGATCTATGGTTTCATAATGGTAGAAAACAGATTCTAGATTCTAGATTTGAGATTCTAGGAAAATGAGTTATCCTTAGAAATTAAATTTTGTGTTCTTGAGGATTATTCAAAAAATGGTATTAAATGCACAATGAGGCTTAGAATATAAAACCCATTAGTATTAAGGGCAAAACAAGAATGTGGTCCTTTTTCAAAAAATCATAATAATATATATTTACCCTTGAAAAGATTTGGTAATTATATTGTTCTAGTTTTGAATATATATATATATATATATATATATATATATATATATATATATATATATATATA
>MU228091.1:2465171-2477729 GCA_018584345.1 Thuja plicata | reverse complement strand
GAGAGATGGTGGATGGGGGGGAGGCAAGAGGGATGGTGGTAGGGATGGAGGGTAGGGGAGAGGTGATGATGGGGGAGATGATCCTGGTCCCAGGGGTGTCGGAGGTGCAGTGAGGATTGGTGGTCAGAGTGGGGGATAGGCCAGAGTTGGTCTAGGAGCTATCTTGGAGGAGGAGGAGGCTATAGAGGAGGAGGCACCCTAGTTGGTGCATAGAGTACGTAGGCAGAAAGTAGCAGTTTTGGCTCCCCATGTTGATGATAGGGTGGAGATTGAGGAGGTGGATGTTGAGCTTCTTGATGTAGATGTGGAGGCTCTGGACAAGCAGAGTGTAGAGATAGGGTCCTCAGATGGGAGTGGCCGTAGTAGGAGCAGCACTCGGTAGAGCTCAGAGAGTGAGGAGGAGCTAGTGAGACAGAGAGGAGGTGAGGTTTTGGGAGGCCAAGATGAGGAGGGAGACATGGATGTGGCGATGGGTGGGATGGATGATGATCCTTTAGAGGTAGAGCGCCTGACCCAGCAGGTTTAGGATCTTCAGGCCTGACTTTCCCTATTAGATGCATGTGCCACTGATTTAGAGGCTCAGGTTACAGCAGTTGAGTCTGCGACATGCTTGAGCTGAGGTTCATTCAATTATTGATAGTGTATAGGATGTATCTCATAGAGATATTTTGGATAGATACTATAGATCTAGGTGAGAGTCCTAGCGGGAGATAGATTAATGGAGATGCCACTATGAGGGTGCCATTCCTGCTACAGAGAGGGTTCTCAGTTACATAGCATCCCAGAGATCTAGCAGGGCGCAGCGTTCATAGAGCAGTGGTGTCAAAGCTCTGGGGTCCTCTCACAGGACCGATTCTGATATGCCTCCCCCTCGTGCCCCTCCTGGTGAGAGTGGGGGTAGCTCTTGCTAATTCTATTCTTTGTACCATTTTTGTAGTGATTCATTGTATACGCTAAGTTGTACCATTTTTGTATTTCGATACACTGATATATATATATGATTCACATGTTGATTACCTTCTGTGTCTAGACTTGTGACTTTACATTTGTACTCAGAGATTTTGATCTATATGAGATGCATTTTGTTTTGATATGATGTGTCATGGTTTACTTACTATATGTATGATTCTACATGATCTAGTGTTTTTTTAGATGATGAGATGTATATGCAAAATGTTCTATTATGCAAACTCATGTATGGATGATTTTACTTTTCTTATGATACTGACACATCATGCAGGATGGTGTAAATGGAATGCAAGTTTATATGAGATGCTTTATGGATGCATGTGATGTTTGTATGCAATTTACCATGTATTTTTCATTTTCTGATGCACTTTGTGGAATGAATGCAATCTATTATGCACAAAATTATCTGAGTAATGCATATGTTAATTAGAAAGAAGTTAGTTTTGGATAGATGGACTCTGAGATTGATCTGATAGAATGTAATGATAGAAAAGTTTCTCTTTTTGCATTTTGTGGATTGATATGATTTGATAGATAGAAAGAATGTCCCAAGTCACCACCCCTGTTCCAATAATTGTCATCATTGCATCTTTTTTTTTGTATTTTCTGATATTCCAGAAGAGCGTCGAATGATCTAGATCACATACTATCTAAATACCACCATGACCTCTTGATAGCAGAAGGAGTAGAGAGATTGAATAGAAAGAGACCCATAGTGTACCCAAATATTGACCATCTGGATTAGACTATGTTCCCTATTTGAAAAGAAAGCAAGCCAAAAGCACCCAGATATTGACCATCTAGATACCGCTTGTCCTCTGAATTAAACTAAAACAAAGAAACCAAGATAGAACTCCTATGCCTCCAGAATCCATCTGGATAACACTGTAAGCACTTGATTTCTGAAAGGGAAAGCCAAGCAAAACAAGATAGAACTCCTATGCCCCTAGAGTCCATCTGGATAGCATCATGAGCTCTTGTTTGTAAACATAAAGGGAAAGACCATAGAAACCAAGATAGAACTCCAAAACAACTCAGAGTCCATCTGAATATTGCTGCAAGCTCTTGATTCTATAAAGCAAACAAGCAAACTAAAAGAGAAGGAATGTCCAATTCTTTCCCAGGTTTAAGCTCAGATCATGGAACTATGTGGCTGCTAGATAAGTGACAGCGCCTACCGAATTTATCCTAAATCATCATGACCCTGAGATCAAAGTAAACATTCAACAGACAACAATCAAAGAAAAATAAGTCATGATCTATCATAGCTACTCTCCTCACATGGTGGATCCTGGAGTAGCATAAGAACGTAACCCTGAAATATAGACTGACATCTGACTAACTTGACTGACCTAGTCGTCATTTTTGCGTGGTTCCTCGATGCAGTGGGTTCTCTTTATTGGCTCAACTCTTTGGATGGGCTTGTTTTGATTGATCGTGTTGGTAGCTAATTAATCTGTGTCAGATGGGCCAAATGCTTGTTCACAAAGCTCATGATTGTGACAGTAATGATTGATAGATTTGATTGATCTGATCGTATTGGCAGCTGATCAAGCTATGTCAAATGTGCCCAATACTTGTTCGCAAAGCTCATGATTGTGACAATTTTATTGATAGATTTTAGTTTGATCAATTTGGCAGTTGATCAAGCTATGTCAGATGGGCCCAATGCCGATTTGCAAAGCCGATGATTGTGATAATTGATTGACTGGGCGTGCTTGCCCCTTGCTATCTTGATAACCGAGTTGGTTTTATTGCTTGGGTTTTTGCAATTTTTTGAATGTTTTTTATGAATATTTGATTTTCTCTTGATTTTTGATCTTTTTAGGATTTTTTATGATTTTTTTGATTTTTTTGATTTTTTAGGATTTTTTTTTTTAGAACTTTTACAATCGCCCCCTAGTCTGGTGGACCAGTATTAACCATGGGTAAGTGCTTGGTTCTTAGAGGGGTTTTCTCTTCGAGATATTGCTTGGGATAGTCAGTGGTTGCAGTTTGAAGTGTGCTCAAGCTTTTGGAGCTGATTGATGGTGAAGCCAAATTTGAACACTTGGCGCCTGTTTGCCAGGTTTTCACCAAGGTACCTACTCAATAGTGCCTGATTGCCAGGTTTTCACTTAGAGAGAGATGTTGTTTTCTCTTTACTTTTTTTTGCATTTTTTTTCTTTTGCTTTCTTTTTTTTTTTTTTGCTTTTTTGCTTTTTTTTTTTTTGTTGTCGCCAAGGCGCCTGATTGCCAAGTTTTCACCAACGTAACTTTTGCATTTTTTTATTTTTTTGGTATTTTCTGGAAATGTAGATAAATGCCTTAACCATAGAGACCTTTAAGGGTAGAACCTCTTCAGGAGCATGCTATTGATGTAGCCGGGGAGCTGATCTCCTTCTAATGTTGCTAGTATGAATGCCCCACTCTGAGTAGAGCTGATAATAATAAATGGTCCTAGGCAGTTAGGCTCAAACTTACCAGGTTTGACTCGCTCTGCTTGATTCTTCTAATTTTCCATGAGGACAAGGTCTCCTATTTCAAATGTTCATGGCTTCACTTTTTTGTGATAGTTCTTTCTAAGGCAATTCTAATAGCCGTGTAAGTGGTCGAAGGCATGTTGCCTTCTTTCATCTAGTAACTCTAGTTCATTGAGCCTTGCTACTCTATAGTCTTCGTCAGAAACCAGGTTCTTCAATGATATCCTCAGGGATGAGATTTCCACCTCAAGGGGTAATACCGCCTCTATTCCATAGACTAGGGAGAAAGGAGTTGCCCCCGTTGGTGTTCTCACACTAGTTCTATATGCCCATAATGCAGGACTAAGCTGTAGATGTCAGTCTCTCCCTGATTCATTCACTGTTTTCTTCAAAATCTTTAGGATTGTTTTATTTGTAGCTTCAACTTTTCCATTTCCTTAAGGGTAGTAAAATGAGGAGAACCCTTGTTTGATACAAAACTGTTCACATAGGTCTTCAACATCCTTAATTTGGAAAGGGGTACCATGATCCATCAAGATTGTTTGGGGGATCATGTATCGACAGATGATGTGATTAAGTATGAACATTGCTATCTATTTTCTAGTGATGTAAGTGCGGGGAATTGCTTCCACCCACTTTGTGAAGTACTCCATTGCTACTATGATGTACTTGTGTCTGTTAGCTGAAGAAGGTGTTATCTTACCCACTAGGTCAAATCCCCACATTGAAAATGATAACGGTGATGTGATGGGATTTAATTCTTGGGCTGGTGCATGGATGAGGTCTCCATGAATTTGACACTGTCTACACCTTTGAACATGCTTGTGTGCATCTGTCTCTATTGTTGGCCAATAGTATCCCATGTAGATTATTTTCTTAGCTAAGTTGTTGTCACCTCCGTGGGTTCCACATATTCATTCATGTACCTCGTACAAAGCTTTCTAGGATTCCATGGAAGTGAGACAACGTAGTAATGTTCCATCAAGACTTCATCTATATAGAGTAGTGGAGAGGAGGGTATACCTAGAGGCTTGGCAGATGAGGGCTTTTCTCTGGTTCCTAGACAAGTTTGGGTGTAAGACTTTGTTTTGGAGATAGCTATAGACATCTTGGTACCATGGGGATTCAGGACCAACAAGGACACACGTTGATTCTATGATAGATGTCTGGTGTGATGGCACCAAGAGTTGTTCCACTAGAAACTGGAATTTGGTATCGTTACGTGGCATATCAATCAGTGATGCTATGGTAGCCATTGCATCTGCCACTTTATTTTATGCTCTTGGGACTTGCTCGAAGAGAATGTAATGAAACTTGGTGCACAGTTGTTCCATCTATGCTCTGTAAGGTATGAGCTTCTCATCTTTGGTCATGTAATCATTGTTAACTTGGCTAATGACCAACTGTGAATCACCAAAGACTTTCAGGTTCTTGATTCTCCATTGAATGGCTATCTTTAGATCGATGACCAATGCTTCATATTCTGCTATGTTGTTGGTGCATTGGAAGTTAAGTCTGAAAAACTTTGGAATTGTATCATGGTCTGGAGTGATAAGTACTATCCCTGCCCCTGCTCCATGGTTTGTACATGATCCATCAAAATAAAGTTGCCATATCTCGATCGCCGGTTGTAGTGTCATGATAGATTCGTCAAGAAAATTAGAGATAATAGGCTGGTGATCTTGAATTGGTGCCTCTACTAGTTGATCGGCAATCACTTGTCCTTTGATAGCCTTTCTGTCTACATATTCAATGTCAAACTCGCTTAAAATGATTACCCATTTTGCCAATCTTCCAGTGAGCGCTACTTTTCTTAATAGGTACTTGAGAGGATCAATATGTGCAACCAATTTCATTTGGTGACTCAACATGTAGTGTCTTATCTTTTGGGAAGTGAACACAACTGCTAGACATGACTTCTCAATTGGCGTGTCGTTTAGCTCATATCCAACCAAATTCCTGCTTAGATAGTAGATGGCCCTCTCCTTTCTTGCCTCATCATGTTGTGCCAAAAGGACCCCTAACTCTAATTCTGTTGCTGAGATGTATAGAAGCAATGGTCTACCTTGCACTGGTGGTACCAAGATAGGAGACTTTAGAAGGTGGTCTTTGAATATCTGAAATGCATATTCACATTGTTTTGTCCATATGAACTTGATGTCTTTATGCAATAGATGTTGGAATGGGTGGCACTTGTCTACTAGTTGAGCTATGAAGCATCTTATTGATTGGAGCCTTCCTTGTAACCCTCTTAGTTGTCTCAGGTTTGATGGTGGAGGCATGTCCAATATTGCCTTGACCTTTGCTGGATCCACTTCAATTCCTTAGTGTGATACTATGAACCCTAGTAATTTTCCCACTGTGACGCCAAATGCACACTTTTTTGGATTTAGTCAGACTTTGAATTCCTTCATTCTATCAAAGATGGGTCCCAAAACCTGTAAATGATCCTTTCAAAGTATGGACTTTGCTAGTATGTCATCCACATAATCTTTCATTGTCTTGTGGATGAGATCATGAAATATGGTTGTCATTTCCCTCTGATATGTTGCTCCAACGTTCTTTAGATCAAATGGCATAACATTCCAATAATATGTTCCCCAAGGACATGTGAAAACCATTTTGTGTTGGTCCTCTGGTGCTATCCTTATCTGGTTGTAACCTGAGAAGCCATCCATAAGTGATAGCATTTTGTGCCCTGCAGTTAGGTCCACTATCATGTCGATGTTAGGTAAAGGAAAGTCATCCTTGGGACATGCTATATTGAGATCCCAGAAGTCTGTGCAAATTCATATTTGACCACTATGCTTTGTAACTAGCACTAGATTAGATATCCAATCCGCATATGGTATAGGTCTGATGAATTTAGTGTCCAGGAGCTTTTTCAGTTCTGCTTTGACCAACAATGCAACGTGGGGATGCATCTTTCTTAGCTTCTGTTTGATAGGTTTAGCATTTGGTAGCAATGGGAGACGGTGTAGCACCAACTCTAGATCTAATCTTGGCATATCTGAGTAAGACCATGCAAAATTGATCATTCTTTCTTTAAAGAAACTGATGAACTATTCTCTCTCCTCAGGGGTGAGAGATTTCACCAAGTAGATGTTCTTTGGGTTCTTTTCATCCCCCAAGTTAATTTATTCTGTCTCTTCAGCTAGTAGTGTTGATTTCTCCTTTGTCAGGGGGAGAAATTCCTTCTTTCCATATTCTAGCACCTTTGTGAGGTTTTCGCTAGAAGATATGTCTTCTTTTAGCTTTTTATTCTTTTGTTTTTTTTTTCTTTTGTGGACTGGAAAGAGGTGCTTCCTCCCCAAAGTATGTTTCTCTATCTAGGTTGATAGAGAATCCTGCCTTGATATCTCCTAATAGAATGCCTTCCCTTAGTCCCATTAAATGAGCTATCACCTTGTCATTTTCGAAGACATCAAGATCAGGTGTTCCTTGTTGATCCCACTCTATAAGCTTAGGGTGTACAAGACAAACACTTTCACTACTGTTTAGCTTTGGTTGACTGAATAGGACTGCTGATATGGTGCCTACAAAATTGGAATGTGATGAGGACACACCACTTAAGTTCTGATGAATGATATGTTTGTCTATACAGGGTTGTTCGGTAATGGTCAGTTGTTCAAATAGGTCTGCTAGGTTTATGATAATATCGACTTGAGGGAAAAAGTAAGGGATTGATGGTTCAGAGTCGTGGAGGGATCTCCACTCATACTCATTGGAGTCAGTCTCAATGGAATGTTCATCCAATGTCTCACTTCCTTGGGCATCATCGATTACTAAGTGTAGGTTTATTTGGGATTGTGTGGATCCCTCTTCGACAGGCAACAACTGCGCTAATATGTTGCTTATTAGGACATGCTCAGTGTTGTGCCCCCGGTGCATCTCTGCTATTTTCTCATGATTGACCTGAATGTCTTGCCTCACAGGACTAGTGCTTTGTTGTCCATATCCCAGACCTCTAGTGTTTCTTTGGGTTGGTGGAAGAGGCAATTCATATATTCCCTGTTGCCTTGCCCCCAGTCTGGTTGTACCATCATACCCAAATCTTTGTATCATTGTGTAACCATTACCGTAGTTTGCCAAAGGTAGGGGTGGTCAGATTGTCTCAGGGGAGTCTTTATATAACCATGTATTAATGTCTTTCTCAAAAGGATTCTCTTCCGCTATGTCCCCCATCGGACAAAGGTTGTGGGTGGACATCTAAATAGAACCAGTTGTTGAGTCTCTATTACAATAACAGGTTGTGGCATACCATGAGTTCTTGGGCTTAGGGGCATGTGCATGATGGTGAAAGTCTCTTCATATCTATATTCACCACATCCCTTGTCCATGATGGATATCTTGCTTGCTTTCTCTGTGACATCCTTAAGATTTGGTTTTGCAGAGGATGAGATGCTTGCATCTTGATTAATGACTATCTTACCTGTTGCTCATGTGACATCCTTGGGATTTGATTCTGAAGAGGATGGGATGCTTTCATCCTGGTTTGATGGCACCTGGTTATCAATGTTGATTTGGACCACATTGCAATATTGGAAGGGATTGGGATCTCCCTCTATGATAATCTCCTTCCTTGGTGAGGGAACTTGATGCATTGATGGTATGTTGATGGTACAGCTTGCATTTCATGTATCCAAGGTCTCCCTAGTAACATGTTGTATCCCAGTTCAAGATCTAAGATTTGGAAGGGAGTGTTTTTTACCATAGGTCCAATGCGAATAGGTAGAATGATAATACCCTTAGAGGACCTTTCCTCTTCATCATAGGCTCTGATATTTATCCTCCTTGTGACATCAATGCTTGATTCAGAATAACCCAGTTGTTTGATTAACTTTAGAGTACAAATGTTTAAACCAACTCCACCATCGACAAGGACCCTACAGACAGTACTTTTGTGGATTTGGACAAGCAAGTGTAGAGGATCATTATGCAGGGGTTTATGCGGTGGCACATCATGGTCTGTGAATGTGGCATGTTTGTTAGCTGCTATATGGTTGACCATTGTTTGGAAGCTTTCAGGTGTTATGTCCCTTGGGACAGCTGCATTTTGAAGTACTTGATCAAATGCTAGTTTATGCTGTAGAGATATGCGCAAGACATCAAACATAGATATCTAGGTAGGTGTGCGCTTTAGTTGGTCCACTATGCTTGTTTGTCGATCCGAGTTTGCTATAGGATTGGCTGATGTAGTAGCTAAGGATGGTACTCCTTGCAAGATGACTCTAGCACAATGTGTAGTTACAACACAATTGTTACCTTGGTCCCTGATAGTGATTGTGGCCACATGATTATCTAAAGGATTTAGGCAATTTATGACATTATCACTATTGGCATATGTATAGTTAACTTTATTGGTTTGTCCACCAGACCCATAGGTTTTTCCTTTGTTGTGATCACGGAAGGTATCATTAAAAATTGTGTGATCAGTTGTGCCTTTATTTTGAGTGTTCGTCACATCAATGATCCCTATGTCAATCAGGTCCTGAATAGCATGCTTCAATCGGTAGCAGTTTGCTATTTTGTGTCCCTTGACCCGATGAAACTCATAGAAGTCTTTGTCATTATACCACCTTAGCTTGTTTTCCTCTTGTTCAAAGTGTCTGATTTCTAGGAGAGTGATAGTGTTTGATTGTATCAGCTTATGTAAAGCTGACTCTATTGGATCTCCCAGTGGTGTGAAATCTCTTTGTTAGAATTGAAACCATGGTTTGCGTTGATTCTGTTGTTGGCTGTTTAACACAGCGGTTGCTTGTATAGGGGGGTTGGTTCTGGATGTATGCTTATTGAGTGGGCCCTATGGGGTTTTGGTTTGCCACAGGTGCGCCTTGTAGTGACACCTTGGGTTGCGCATAGTTGACCATCTTTACATCAATGACACCGTCACTAGTGACATTTTTGGTCTTGTTCCACCACTTAGCCTTTTCTGTTGCATTCTTATTTGTGTTCATTTGTGTAGGATCTGCAATGATTCCTCTTTTGACCAAATTTTTCTCACAACGAACTCCTCTTTCGATGAGTTATGTGAAGTTTGGAGCTAGTTGTAGTTTTGTTGTGAATGACATGTCTGGGATCAAATTGTCAACAAACATGACTATCAAGTCTTGTTCAGGCACATCATATGTTATATAGTTTGCCGTGTTCCTCCATCTCTATAGGAATTTGACAAAGGACTCTCCATCTTTTTGTTTAATGTCACAAAGGTCCTTGATGTTGACCTTGCACTCGATGTTATGATGGAAGTGGGCTATGAACGTTTCAGCCAATTCTCCCCAAGACTAAATGCCATGAGGTAGATGTGAGAACCACTCCATTGCTGGTCTGGCTAAACTTTGTGGGAACAGTCACATTAGATATGTCTCATCATGAGCGAATTCTATGCAACTAGCAAAGAACTCTCGTATATGCTCAATAGGGTTGGTGTTGCCCCTATACTTGTCGAATTTTGGCACTGAGAAGTGGTTTGGGAATGGAGACATTTAAAGAGAATGGTCAAAGGGGTATGGGTATAAATCCTTTGCAGTCTAGGATTTAGTTTGCCCCTGATTTTTCATATCCATCATTTGGGTTTAAAGGGTTTTCATTTGTTGCATTAGCATGTCCGTTTGATATTGTGGCTGCTGCGTGTAGAAATTCCTTTGTGTTGTGGTGGGTATGAGGCTGCGCCTCTGTGTCCCTTGAGTAGGAACATATTATTTCATCCTAGGGACTTGATATTTATTCCCCACTGAGTGATTGGTGACTGGAGGGACATGAGTAGTCCAGGGTGGGTTATGATGTGTTTGTTGTTGTGACTGAAATTGGGGTTGATAATGCTGGGGTAGGTATTGCTGCTGCTGAGGTTGGGTTTGAAAATGGGGTTGTTGTTGCTGAGGTTGGATGTGAGGCAACTAAAGTTGGGGTTGCTATTGCGGAGGTTGGATATGAGGCAACTGAAGCTGTGGTTGTTATTGCAGAGGTTGGATGTGAGGCAACTGAAGCTAAGGTTGTTGTTACGGAGGTTGGATGGGTGTCAGAATGGGCAAAGATGTAGCTTTGGGCTAGCCTTGACTGTAAATAGGTCCTGCAGAGATGGATCCTCTCAGGCATGATGTGCTGATCCCCAGGTTAGTGTGGATGGATTGCATCAGCGGCATAGTTTCAGAATAACTGGTGTTTGGTGGGATGGAAGGCATAGCATGAGAGTTGGACTGCGCGGGCCATGAGATTAAGTGTGGAGGCATACTAGTGACCATAGGTGCACTTGGTTGCGAGCTTGTCATGCCTTGAGTAGATGATGTGTTGGCTTGGGTCAGGTCATTGGTTTGATTGGATGCAGTCTGCATTGATGTGGGTAAAGCCAATGGTGGAAAGATCTGTGACACAACAGGTAGTATCTAAGGAGTGTGAGTAGTGTTTTGACCTGCGAGAGGGTTTTCGAGCCATATAGTTGATACACTGAATTCAGCGGGGAGCTTGACTCCCTTCTTTATTAGCATGGGTAAGTAATGTTCAGTGTTCCTCTCTATAACAATGTCAACTACTTTGATGGAGTAGTCATCTTGTTCCACATCTTCAAGTTCTTCTTCTGTGATATCTTAGAAAGAAGCTGCCCCACGGGGTGGCTCAATAAATAGAATAGAACTAGTGTTCATGAAGGGATCGTTCTCTTGCTCTATTTCACAAGTGGAGAAATAGATATATGACTCATCTGGTTGAGCTCTAGCCATAGACCTTGTGTAAGGTCCTCCATGAGGTGTTTGAGACATAGCCCGGTCCAGGTTTTGTAACTAAAACAAGTGATATAAAGCAAACAAAGAAGAGGATCCTTTCTAAGATAAAGTCTGAGTTATGTTTTGGACAAAGGTAATTCTAAGGACAGATTTTGATATAATTTGATCTCAAAGTGGTGATGATAAAAGATAGGATTTTCTGACCTTTGTCTTGGACAAAGTCAATTTGAAAAAGATGATGATGTTTTGATAAGATGAGATCAAGATACTTTGATTCTGAGCTTTCGAACTAACAATATTTTTGACAAATAATCGTGCTTTACAAAGAAAGGGTAATCTTTAATGTTTAGAGATTCAAACAATGTTCTTTGTGTTTTCCTGGGATACACACTAGTTTTGGACACAAAATGAAGAATTCTTTCAAGGTTTTTAGGTCAAAACAGGAATATAGTATCTCTGGTCAAAAATGTGGTACAATTTCACCGATTGCGGTAAAAAAACTGGTCGATTATGGTAGTTTTATCACACACAAGGCTTCTGATTCGCAAGATAGTTGACATTGACAACCCTAGACTTTAACACATTTTGACTCATTTTGACAGTTTGGATGTTTTGTTTTGCATTTTCAGAAACTGATCAAAGGGACAAGCATAATAGACACTATGTTTTAAGAAATGAAGACTGAGATTGTGTATGTTCTACAACTTTTTCAAGTTGCAAGGTTATCACGAGGTCTCAACAATGAACAATCAGATTAATCAAGGTCAAATTGGCTTTAGAATACAATGTTATAGGCCCAATGCTTGAATGTCTGTTAGCTCACATAGCAATTGTCACGCTACTAGAACACAAAGGTCCATGTTATAGGTGCCCGTGTTTTTTCTGTTTCCAAGTATTGTTGCCGTGGAGTGCGGATCTCTTTCAATACACAAATACCGTGGGACACATATGTTGGGAATTTTGGGGGGAAATTCTGCAACCCCTTGCACTATAATAAAGTATCTGTTCGGGGGTAAAATGGGTTGGCCTCTAATTAATCAAGGTTGTAGTAAGGGTTCGTGGTGTCTCTCCAATCGGTTTGTATGTGTGTGACTCACTTAAGAGCCTAATTGATCACGCTAGCTCCTTAGAGATATTCACCCGATCCAAACTATCATCAACATGCCTCGCCCAAGCTTGGCTAGATAAGATGAAACTTTGATTCATGCCTTGTTTATATACCGATCAGAAGGATTACTGGTTTAAGGTCATTCTCTGAGGAAGAAGTGATTTCTCTGGACAGGCCTTTCTAAAAAAGTATAAAGGTTTGTAATCTAACAGCTTGTGCAAGTGCACCCAAAACTCAAGACACGAGGTAAATCGATTAAGCTCCAAATTTTGAAATGTGAACTAAGCTACACCACCATACA
>MU228091.1:2430967-2448682 GCA_018584345.1 Thuja plicata | reverse complement strand
AATTTGAATAAATCATGGTTTAGAAGAATTAGGAAAATGTAGGATTTTAATAAATATAAATTTATTAAAAAAGGAATTTCATGAGACAAAATGTATTTAAATAAAATACATTGGAATAGTATTTAAATTATTGATAAATGAAACTATTTAATTGATTAAATTAAATAGTTAGAGGAAAAAGGGAGAATAATATTAATAATATTATTAATATTTTTGGACGTCTACAATTGGTAGGAGAGAAACAGGCTCTCCGAGGCAGATATGAGAATTTTATCTTGGAATGTTAGGGGCATTAATGCCCCTAACAAGGCCCAGCTTATCAAGGATCAAATCCTGATAAGCAAGGCAGATGTTGTCATGCTTCAAGAAATGAAATTGTCTCGTGATAAGGGGGAAAAAACTTTCAGTACATGGAAGGGATGGTCTTTCCTTCATGTTCCTTCAGCAGGCGCATAATGGGGCCTAGCAATTCTCTAGAAACCTCAAAAATGCAAGATAACTCTCGTTCTTTCCTCCCCTAACTGGGTCCTGTTTGAAATATCAATATTTGGACTTTCTTTTTCTCTATTCAATATCTATGGCCTAGTCCCAGTAGCGGACAAACAGAGGTTGTGGGATGAATTATCAAGTACAATCTCCCAACTTGGTGTTTCCAAAATTATCTTGGGGGGAGATTTTAATGCTACCTCAGGTGATATGGACAAAATTGGGGGAGCAACTCCCTCATACAAGGTTACCCAGGACTTCAAGAATTTTGTGGAGGGTAATGCTTTATTTGATTGCTACCCTACTAATGGAAAGATTAAGTGGTCTAACCAGAGGAAGGGTACTCACTTTGTGGGAGTACATCTAGATAGATTCCTTCTTAATTCACAATGGTTAATGTCTAATGACAGCTGCCAATCTAATATCTCATCCATAACAGGTTTGGACCATTTCATAGTATCATTGAAAATTGAATTGGGCAACAAATCTTTTAAACCAAGATCTTACTTTAAATTTGAATGGATGTGGTTTAGGGATCCTCAGCTCTTCCAGCTACTTCAAAATTGGTGGTCTCAATGTTCGGTGGTTAAGGGTTACAAAATGTTTCAACTAGCAAACAAGATGACATTCATAAAGGCAAAAATTAAGGAATAGAATCAACTTAGCTTCGAGAATATATTTGCAAAAAAATATAGTCTTCAAAGCCAATTGGATGGGTGGAATGAACACATAATACATAATGGATTGACACAACAGGTATATGATACTAAAAAAGTCATCCAAGAAAGACTAGAAGAAATTCTTTTCAGAGAGGAGACCTATTGGAGACAACGATCGAGGGAGTTATGGTTGTCTGAAGGGGACCAAATTACGAATTTCTTTCATGCTTCGGCAAAAATTAAGAGGCAAAAAAATGAAATTTTCCAAATCAAGGATGTGAATGGTAGTACTTTAAAGGCTGAAAAGGATATCCAGGGGGAGGCTGCCTAATTCTTTAGTTGCCTCCTTAGCCACCCGTTCAGCTTGAATCCGCCTATTGATCCCGACCTCCACTTCATTCCAGAATTGATATCCGAAGCAGATAAAAAATTTCTGATGCACCCCTTCACATTAGATGAGGTTAAGTCTTCGGTTTTTGCTATGAAGGCAAACAAGGCCCCAGACTCAGACGGCCTTACTCCTCTCTTCTTTCAGAAATGTTGGGAATTTATGAAATGTGACATCTTTGAGGCAGTGGAGGAATCAAGGCGGCACTCCTGCATGTTTAAGCCTTTCAATAAAACCTTTCTCATGTTAATTCATAAATGCACTCATCAGGATTCCTTCTCAGATTTTAGGCCAATCTCACTATGTAATACCATTTACAAAATTATTACCAAATCAATTTCAATCCGCCTTGGTAAAATTATACCAAAGATCATCTCAGAATAGCAGGGTGGTTTTGTTCCAGGGAAGGACATGGTGGAAGGGGCCCTCATAGCACATTAAATTCTACATTATATCAAGGTTCAAAGCCTCAAAGCCATGATCCTTAAACTGGATATGATGAAGGCGTATGACAGAGTTAGCTGGGATTATCTCAAAAAAGTGATGCTCAAAATGGGGTTTCACAAAAAATGGATTAAATGGATCATGGCTTGTGTTATAGGAGCTAAATTCTCTATTCTTATCAATGGGTCTCCATGCAGTTTTTTTTCATCTTCCCAAGGGATTCGTCAAGGGGACTCACTCTCCCCTTTTCTCTTCATCATCATGGCTGAAGGGTTGAGCAGACTAATTTCATTCAAATAGCTTCAGGGTTCGTTGACGGGCATTTCGCTCCACTACTCGTAGCTCTCTATTACACATACATTATTTTTTGATGATTCACTTTTATATGTAGACGGCTCCATTCAGGAGGCCATAGTTATCAGAGATACCCTTCGGGAATATTGTGATCTCTCAAGCCAAAAGCTCAACATCAAGAAGTCACAAATTTTCTTCTTCAATCTACCTAAGAATATTCAGGGAGAGATCATAAAGTTGCTAGGCTTTGAGGTTTCCCTTATCCCAAACAAGTATCTGGGAATTCCCCTTTTCTAAGGTACGTGCAAGGCCTCCTTTTGGGACCAAATATTCCTATCCATATCAGAGAGGATCACTTCTTGGAAGGCTCGATGGATTTCTCTATCAAGGAGAATTTTTCTTGTCAGATCAGTTCTCTCTTCCATACCAAACTACATCATGTCTGTATTGTTGGCTCCCAGGGCAGTTATAGACAAAATCAGAAGAAGCCTCAAGGACTTTATTTGGAAAGGTAATTTAGACGGGGTCTCAAAAATTCCTCTAGTTTCATGGGATAAGATCACACTTCCTAAGGATGATGGAGAGGTGGGATTTCATAACATTCATGAGAGGAACATTAGCCTCAGTGCTAAACTTTCCTGGATATACTATGAAAACCCAAGCTCCTTGTGGACCAGGATCGTCTATTTGAAATATTTGGAGGGGGAGAACCTAGCTCACATTTTTACTATTATGAATCCTCCTCTAGGATCGGCTATGTGGGATTTTGTTATGAAGTGCAGAAGGATCATTCTGCCACATCTATCTTGGATCATCAACTCTGGGGAGGAAGCAAATTTCTGGGATGACTCTTGGAATGGTCTTCCCCCCATTGCTTTTGTCATGGGCATTCTTCCTTCTACCAAGATCCTCCTCCAACAAAAATGTGGGATGAAGGTTAGAGATTATTTTGTGCGATCCCCGGCTGCTCTTGGAGCGGAGATTGTGTGGAAAAACTTCTCTCAAATTGATATTCCTCAGGATCAAAGAGACTTACTTTCAGCCATTCTGTGTCAATGTACTTTGCATATCAACATGAAGACTGACATGATCATTTGGTTTTTCACCCCTATGGGTAGATACTCTATTAAATTGGGATACAAATCCCTTGTTGGCTCTTCTCCACATCCATATGCAAACCTCTTCAAATTCTGTTGGCATCCGGTTGTCCTACCAAAAGAAGGATCTTTCCTTTGGTTGGCCATTCTTAAGAGAAATCTTACCAATGATTGGCTATGTAGGCTGGGTATATCAAATTCTTTTAAGTGTGTTCTATGTGATGATAAACAAGAAAATGTGGATCACCTCTTCGCAGTTTGCACCTGTGCCCAAGATATTTGGTATTGGATTCTTGGTAGATTGGGATGGCAGGGCCCATTATCAGCAACCCTTGTTGGAATTCTTGAACAATGGCCTCTTTTGCATAAAGACTCTTTCTTCGCTCACATTTGGAGAATTGCTCCTGCAGCTATTATGTGGTCAATATGGTGGGAAAGGAAAAAATGGATATTTAGAAAGGAAAAATTCTCGGTGGATAAAGTGTGTATCACAATTGAAAAAATCGATTGCTGAGATGGTCAACTCATATTCACTCTACTCTAAGTCGCTCTCCTCCACATTTTCCTCCCATGATTCAAGGATTATGAATTCTTGGCCCGCCATTGTCATCCCATTCAAAGGTGTTCTTATTGGGAAACAATGTAAAGATGATCTTTAGAGGGATGTTAAGTGGGAGCCCCCTGATCCCCCCTTCGTGAAACTTAACTTTGATGGGGCCTCAAAGGGAAACCCAGGAGTTTTTGGGGTAGGTTTCATCCTGCATAACTCAAATTTAAAAGTGTTAAAAGTAGCATGCACGAAAAGTAGCATGTGCAAAAATTCCTAAAGGTTCCAACAACATAGCGGAAGCCCGGGCTCTTTTTATGGGCATATCTCTAGCTATAACACTTGGTGTTCAATACCTTCACATTGAGGGTGACTCCCAAATCATCACCTTGGCTCTCTCCATCCAATGCTCTCCCAACTAGGAAATTTAGTATATTCTCTAGGATGCGAGGAACCTGCTCACACACTTTTCAAAATTCAAAATCTCACATTGCTATAGGGGGGCTAATGGTTTGGCAGATTGGCTTGCTAATAAAGGGGTCAATTTGGTTAGTGGCTCCTTTTTTGGGGAGAATGATACACTTATGAGATCCCTTAATTTTGAATTGGGACATAAATGGGTGGTAAAAGAAGTCACTTTGGAGGATAATTTTTCTCTAACTTAATTCGGCGAGGAATCCACATGCTCTCATGTCTAATCAATGGTTACTCACACCTCACATGACTTCACGTCATGACTTCATTACGCACTTGTTTTCAAGATCTCCTCCTGATTTGGCACATTGGGAATGAACACATCCTTTTTTGCACATTAGGGGAATTGGGTTTTTGATGTCATCCTGCAGCGTGTGGTAGTACATTTTTATAGGTTTTTCACCTGGCTTTGTACTTCATCGGTGCTGTGTATTCACTTCTCTACTGAGGTGTTTCTTTGGGTTGCAGTCACTCGGCTACCAAGACATCACAGACTAATAGATGCATCACCACTCATGGGAATGTGTGGCATTTCATTCATTATTCTTCTTGGCCTCCCTTATTTAACCACAACTTCTTTACGAGTTTCATTCTATTCTTTTAGGATTTTCTTCTTGTCTCAGCTTTCTAGCATAGCTCATTTTCCTCGGTTGTTTTATCCAGGTATAGTTCTAAGCTACTATGGACTATAGGGCCTTAAACCTGCACATTCGGCTCCCCATGCATGACTGGGAGTGCCTAATTCTCGATGACTATATGTCCCACCATATGTGAGTCATCTTCAACTCACTACCAGACGCCACTGTCGATGTTGTTCAGAGGGTTATTAGGGAAAATGTCCTATTCCCATCTTCCACTAGGAGCATCTTTCATTTGTACATTTTATCAATTTATATTTCAAATTTCTATGATATGTTGCAAGATTATATTCCCTTCATGGAGATGGTTGTGAAAGTGGTTAAGCAGGATTTTGTGTCGGTAGAGGATATTCACAGAGCAGTTTTGGGGTATGGTCTCCGGGACTCGCAAGCATGGGTCGGCGGCCTCTTCCCACCTAGAAGGCTGGATAAAGATATATCTTATGTCAAGTTGTATGACACTTTCAAGCTTGGCATGACAGACAGGGATTTGTCTTCCTTCAAGCAGAGCACGACGAACCTGGTCAAGTTTATCCCAACATCTACACTAGCGGACACATACACCCTTTTTGATAGCATGGAAACTATTATAGAATTCTCGCAAGATGAGGTAGTGGATGCTCCCCCCACCACACAACCATGCTCCTGCAGAATCTTAGTCGGCCACTCCAGATTTTGTGTCATCTTGACACATTTGCAAGTGTCCCTGCCACTGCCATGGCTTGTTTAAGCCCAGGGGTTGATATGTTGTTTGGTCACTATTATAAGTTTTGGGGGGTATTTTTTGGGTTTCCTTCATTTGGGTTTTTGGGTGGTAATCCTAACCAGGCCATTTCTATCTACATATAGATAACCTTTTCACTAGATTTTTTCATTCTGGGGGTTACACATTTACGATAGTAGTGCAGTCGATATGTATAGCGGGGATAGGTTTTTTATTGGGTAGTTTGGTGTGGATTATGGGGTTTTCACCTCGTTGCTTCTCGCATGTTTGTAAGGTGACGAAATTTTTGACTCAGTCTCGTATCTTTTCTGATTATGTTGGCAAAGATGGGAGGTTTTCTTACTACTTCTTTCCTCCCAGAGCCTTTCTGAAGTAGTTCTATTAATAAAATTATAATGGACTTGTCCATTTTTGCAAAAAAAAAATGATTGAGAAAATTGTTATTAATAATATAGTTATTTAATAAATAAAACAATAAATAAATTTTATATTATTAAAGATATATTAATAATGCAATTTTGATAATATAATTATTTAATATAATAATAACATATATTATAATATATATATACATATATTATAATATACATTACTATTATATATAAAAAATAGGGGAGGCGACATAATAAAGGGGTTGTCGACTATTAAGTCGCACCTTAGGTGGTGCGACTGAGTTGCAGCCTTAGGGCTGTGACTAGTCACACACCCTAAGGGGGTGACTCCTCATGGAGGGGATGTGACTCCCCCTCCCACGAGCACATATATAATTGGATCGGGGGTGGGGTGATGTGAGGGGAAGCCAGGGAAAGAAGTGAAATACGCGGTGACAGTGGGGGAAAAACAACAGTAGTCAATTTGACTATTGTGGTATGGAATATAATATATAAACATTCATGAATAATTAACAATATAAATATATATACATATATATATATATACAATAAATAATTTATTGATTCATGCAATTTATGTTATTTATCATTGGATTATTCCTTATATCTATTGTACAAAATTAAGTGTTATATTTTGAATGAAATTATTAGTATTAATTTTATAATCAATGTTAATATTGTACAATTTTATGTGCCCCAAATAATGATTCCAGATGACATATAGAATGAATGTTAAATTTATTATAGATGGGATTCCAGAAATGATGATATTGAATATCATAGAGAATGAATATTATATTCATTAGAGATGGGTTTCCTATATCTGTAGGGGGCTAGAGGAGATTGTCATGGTTTCCCTAGTCTCAGGGTATGTGTCCAAAAATTATGATTTGGATACCATATAGAATGAATCTTATATTCATTAGAGATGGATTCCTATCTGGAGGGGGCTAGAGGGGATTGTCATGGTTTCCCTAGCCTCAAGGTATGTGTCATAAATGATGATTCGGATACCATATAGAATGAATCATATATTCATTAGAGATGGATTCCTATCTAGAGGGGGCTAGAGGAAATTATTATAGTTTCCCTAGTCTCAAGATTATTATAATCTCATTGAGGCATTATATATACTGATAGTCAGTCATATGCATATGTGTAGGCTTGGATAACACTGACTATATCCAAGAGAACCTAGGAGCAGTGCTCTATGGAAAGACGGTTGATAGCCTGATCTCTTAGAGTGGATCTTATATCCCTCAAGCTAAGAATTGGGAATGTTGTGAAGCCCGACCTAGAGGCAGCCCTAGGGTCAGATTCCCCTAACTTAAAATAGAGTAAGAGTCATATAAATAGTGTAAAATATTTTGTACTAACATTTGTTTTGCAGGTCATTACATAAGGAGAATAACCAGAGACATTATAGAGCTAAAAGAACTTTTATATTCCTTAACCGTACAACAAATGAAAGAATTTCATCAAAATCTATACCATATTTCTATGCATACCCATTGGCCACAACTGAGCTTTATATCCGAATTTATGTGAAAAAACCTTTTAAAATTATACCAAGATAAAAACCACAGGAAAATATCTTTCAATATTATTTCTTAGGAATTTTCACAGTTACAACAATCTTCAAAAAGTTACTCAAATCATAACTTTGTGTTGCATATAACTACCGAGTTGCAAAATCCTAATTTTAAGCAACTTACTAAATTCAATAAGTATGACTTGTACAACTACATGTTCAACATATGTTAAAATTTAGTAAGTTTAATATAAACTCTTACTCCCCTCAAGTGCACTCTACAACTTCTTGATATATTTATTTCTAAATTCTACTCCAATTACAACCTGATTATTCCATATTATGTATTTCATTTTCCAACTTCCCTTGCTCCATCCATCTCACCTTTCAAATGAAATCTTCCCCCTTTTATATCTTTTGTTGAGGGAGACACAACTCTTCACTGCATACCCCTTGACTTTTCATTAAACTTAACTAACTTGTAATTATATTATTTATTTATTTATATTTTGATTTTTCTAATTATTATTTATTATTAAATCCTATTTCAAAAGGGGGAATCACACTAAACTAAAATGCAAATATCGTGATTAAAAAAAAAATGAGTTCAAAGGAGCACTAGATTCAAAACTAATCTACTATAAAATAAGGAGCTCTATAAAATCCTCCACTAAAACAAATGAGGTACCATGGTTTATTCGATTCCTCTACCATTTTCCCCATTAAGAGTCTTCGACTGAATACAAGTAGTGAGAGTGTTCAACTGAATCCAAGTAGTGAACAGAAGTATGTCAAACTTCTAAATCTCTGAGTAGTGATGAAGATGTCGTGGATGGATTTGCAAAAGAATCACATGGATGAAAATAAGTGGTCAACCTTCAACCCATAACTTTGCCCAAGATAGAATATAAATCCCATGCAATAATAATCACACATACAAACATCATAAGAAAACTAATTTACATTAATGTTGTATAATATTCTTGCTATGGTTTGCTTTTAATTCAGATCTGGTTAATTCTTTGGTAAATACAAATCTTCATATATTTAAGATCAATAGATAGGTTGGAACAAATTCAAGATTTTATTCTCAATTAGACAATTCAATTCGGGGCCTACATTTTCCTTCCTTGTTTGATAACACAATTTATAGGTATAGACAAACCCACTTACAAAACTTATATTCAATGTTAATAGTATTCGGATCTTGTACAATGTTGGTTTACTTGACGGTGCTTAAGTTTCTCATTTTGATGTAAGTTTACAGTCGCTCTCCTTTCCATGTAAGAAATGTCAAAGAACCAGGATCAAGAAACATATAGTGGCGGTATATGTCTGCTTTAGGGAAGCTTGAGTACTCCAGAGTTATTAATTTTAGGACACACTAGCTGATTATCAAAACCTTGTAGTGAATCCATCCCCCATTAGACAATTTCAAAATCACATCTTAGGAGGAGACAAATTCATCACTATGCAAAGAAAACATGGAATGTGAAGGGGTTTTCACATTGTATATGAATTTTCAACATTAGATGTTCCTTTTGATCTAGTAAGGATGGACGACCAACCTTAAACATCACACACTAAGGAGAATCAGTCATTAGTGTATGATGTTTACAGGCGGGGAGGATGGACGTTGAAAGGATTAAACTATGGTAAGAGCTCTTTCTATGTTATCGTGATGATTTTGTAGCGTGCTTTGGAATGAGACATAATATGCTCATTTTCGTTAAATTTTTTTTGGTTTTCCAAACAATTATATTATTTTAATTTCTATGTAGTTTATCGGCATGATTTACTCTTGTTTTAAGTTTTTATATATGTTTTGCATTTGATATGAATATATGAGTATCTATTAAAAGTGAAAAATATAAATGAAGGTTACTTTTAGATTAAATTGTATGATTCAAAAAACTGGTATACACTTATAAGCAACATTCATTTATGGTATAGATTGTAGAAATCTTATTAGATTAATTAGTGGAAGATATAGTTTGTTGTGAAGGTTTTGTAGGGTTCATAATTTGAAGATTTGTTATTAGTAAAGCCTATTAAAGTATCTTTAATTTTTTATAAACCAAGAGTTATCAAAGAATGTTGTATATTCTTGTTAAAAGGTATGGAGAGTTTCTGACATCTATATCATCAAGTTGTTTAATTTGAAACATTATGCTCTTTATCACATCATATGGAGAGATATCACAAAATCTCACATTTGTTAATGTATAGAGTTTAAAATGGTACTTATTGTTAAATTTGAATTTCAAAGATTCTTTGGATCATATAATAATAATTTTTAAATTTTCTATTAATATTTTTATTTTATTATGTAAGAAATTAATTAAAACTTAATATTAATATTTTATATATGTAGCAAATAATTCACGATCAAGGTACTCAATAACATTGACATATAACATAAATTTAATTTGAGGTCAGAAGTCAAACAAGATAAAGATACCATCCTATCAATATCTCTACAAAACTTACATAGAAGTTCATTCAAAATTTATATAGATCAATTGGTGGGCCTTATTTAATATGAAAAATTATTAATTTATTATCATTTTTTAATGTCCTCTATAACTCTTTATAAACTTAAATGATATCTCTCGGCTTATTTTACTTAGATTTTTTAAAATATAGGTATGCTAGTTTATTATCATTTTTTAATGCCCTCTATACCTCTTCATAAACTAAAATGATATGTCTCGGCTTAATATAGGTGTGCTAGTTTATAATTAACTCTTATTGTCTATCTAATTTTATAAACACCTTTTATAACTATTTTTCCTTTATAGTATGGACGGTTATCATACGGGTTCATATTAAATTGTTCATCCATAGAATTGAGTGTGGCCAACAATGAGGCAAAACAACAACTGGAGTGGCTTGAACTGCCTTGCCCTTGTCCATTTCAGATTTCTCCTTTAATTCATGCACCTGCTTCTTGAAATTGTTCAAAGCTTATTCAAATGGCATGTTCCATGTATGGTCTAGGGTTGTGGTATACCCATATGTTACTTCCTTTTTCATCACCTTGACTACACCCTCATCTAGTAGTTCAATGAATTTATTTTCATCAATCTTCATTATGACAATAACCTGCAAGGCAATGTTATGATATATGAGTCTTTGAAGAGACTCGGTAAAGTTTCTAATTCTACCATTAAATGTCTTCATTACACATTTTCCAAATGGACCATAATATTTCTACAAAGAGAATAGACCAAAATAAATTACTGCTAATTTTTAAGCTCAATAACTTACCAGTTAAAACATGCAATATACTGAAGTTATGGTGCAAATAAAGACCAAAGATCCCCTAAACTTCCCTGGCAAAAAAATAATCAAATAAAATGTGGAAGATGGTTTAATCACTTATACAAAATGAACATATATTTGTATCCCCATTAGGCTTCTTGACAGTTAATTTATGCAGGAAAAAGAGCCACATGAAACAAGACTTTTTGGGCTCCACAAGTCTATGCCACAAATCTGAAAGTTTTTTGCTCCATTTTTTAGGGTTCCAGTTTTAAGTTCTAGCAGGAGTTAAGATGCTCAAAGATTTTGTGGCTATCAGTTAGGAGTTTGTATATGAGTTTGGCTTTGGTGCATGGAAGTATGGTTCCATCAAGCCACTTGAGGGAAGAATTTCTCTCATTATTAATACCACAATATTTTGGAAGGTTCAATTTGTTACAGGCTTCCCTTAACATGGTTATGTTCTCTAGTGAGATTGAGGGGTGCCAAAGTTACTCTCCAAATCTTTCCAACTAATAATCCTTTCTTCTTTGATGATATCAGAGAATTTTTTAATGCCCTTACTGGCCCAATGTCTTACAAAGCAGCCCTAAATTAGGGCCAAGGGTTTGTCACCATGCTTAAGATTCCACCATATTAATTTATCCCCACATATCTTATTGTTCTCATCAATACAACTGTTATTAGTGATCATCTTCCTAACATGTTCCCAACTCTTCCAAATGGTCTTAAATACATTAGAGCCTAAGACTTTAATTGCAAAATTACCCGACATAAGATCATTGATATGGAGACCCTTCTATGATGAGGTGTTAATAGGACTTTCCCTAGCTATATTATTCCTAACAAGCACCTCCCAAGGCTCATCACCCAATGTAGATTTTTCTATCCACTTAACTGCAAGAGTGATCCCTTGAGTTCTAAGGTTTTTCAGTCCCAATTCCCCACTCTCCTTGCTCATAGAACAACAATGTCAATTCAAAACATGTCTTATTATGTTTCCCTTTCCATCTAACCGTAAGAAATCCCTTATCCTTTTTCTGGATGTAATTAAATTATGCCTATTGAACAACCAAACTGAGGCATAATGGAAAGTATAAGAGGAAAACACTTTTTGACAAATTTGGAACCTCCATGCTAGAGAAAGATAGTATGTGTTCCATTGTTTAGCTTTCTATCAATTTTGGCTTTAATCCAGTTCCATAATTCAACCAAGTTGGGGCTGACTGAAAATGGGATTCCCAAATATCTCACTTGATGATTAGGCATCCCCAAGATAATTCAAACATCCTACACCAATTAGGAAGCTGATTGATACATCCCAACATTATAGATTTAGGGAGTGACACCTTATTTCCTAAGGCAACACAGAAAAGGTCAAGCTTGTCCATAAGGATGCAAAATTTATCTTTATCTAGTTCAATAATTATTGTTGTATCATCAAAAAATTGAATATTATAGATGTCATCCCCATTTAGAAGTTAAATACCCTTAACCCTAGGGGATAGTGAGGAGTCTCTAAGTATGTAAAAAAGAGCATCGACAACTATCACAAATAAGGACAGAGCTAGAGGGAAACCTTGCCTAGAATTGACCTAGAAAGTTCAAATGCTTATGATCTTGCACCATTCACTTCTATCCATGCTTTGGCATCATTCATGAGTGTTAAGACCATTTGATAGAAAAAATTAGGAAACCCCAAGCTTCTAAGCATCATAGGGATGAACTTCCACTGTATTGTGCGGTAGGATTTCTCATAGTCCACAAGCAACATGAAAAATTGTTGCTTAGAGTCCCTAGCCCAACCCATAGCCTCCCAACGACTGATTAAATTCTCAAGTATATACATGAATTTAACAAAACCAGTTTGGGTGGGGTTGATCACATGGGGAAGAACATTTTCTAACCTTAAGGCTAGAATTTTGGCTAAGATTTTGTATGAAATATTTAACAAGATTATCGGTCTCCAATTCTTAATCAAGGTTTTGTCACCCTCCTTGGGAATAAGTTTGATCAGACCTGAGTTGATTTATGTCCCAAGTATCTTCTTTTCAATGGCCTCTATGTATACCTACAAGAATTCATTTCCTATCCAACCAATATTATTTTTATAGAACTCAATAGGAATTCCATCCAACCCTGGGTCCTTTCCATTGCTTAAATTATGGATAATATTCTTGATTTCTTCCACTGTTATAGGTTTTTTCAAACATTTTTTCTTCTTCAATGGACACTTTTTTAGGAATGATGCCACTAATTTTTTATTTAGCATTCTCCATGTCCTGACCAACAACTTCGGTAGTGAAGAGTTTCCTATAGAAATCAACAAAGGCCTGAAGTATATCATCTCAGGAGTTAAGTTCTACTCCTTCCTCTCAAATAGTCTCCAATTCTTTCTTTAGCCTCATTGTATTTGAGGATTTGAAACAAATATCTTGAGCCTTTACCCCCATGAATGATCCAGTTGAGTTTCCAGCCCTAATTTTGCCCCCTGGATCTTGATGTTATGTATCCTCTTGAGGGAGTCTCTAGACCAGGCCACAGACTCCTTAGCCTCAACATTAGTCGGGTTACTCTATAGGACCTCTTCAACCTTACATAAGTTCTCTTGGAGAACATATTCCATTCTTCTTTTCTCCTTATCTTTTTTATTGCCTACCACTTGAAAGAGGGATTTTACGGCTAGTGATATTTTGTGCCCATCTCTCCATAACACTATAATATTTCACAACCACCTTTTTAAACCACCTAATAACATTAACAACAATTGTTACATCCTCATCTTTCAACAGGATAATATTCAATGCAAAACTATCCTTCCTCTTGGTCAAATTATAATCCTTCCCTACTTGAAAAACATCTATAATAATTGGGTGGTGATCAGATAAGGTGTAGGGAGTTACTTTAACACTAACACCTTTGTTAGATTTTCTAAAACAAAACACTTATCTATTAACATAAAACCTATCCAGCCTATAAAAGATTCTCTTATTCCCTTGTTGAAAATTGGACCAAGTGTTCCAAATTCCCTTGTAACTGGTCTTATTTCTTGCTAATGGGTCAAACAATTTGTGCTTATTAATCATCTTGTACTAGAATATTTTCTCACTCCCCTTCCAAGAAAATTTGTTACCTCTAGCCTTGTCTTGAGGTGCTTCAATCATGTTAAAATCACCTCTAATGATCCATGGGATTCCATCTGATTGGAACATCCACTTGCAAAGATTAATTTTGTCCCTATGATCATTGGTTGCATAGACATTACAAAGACCAATATCCTCACCACGCGTTTTGATGGTAATCCATATCAATCTATGACAAGGGGAGAATCCCCATTTTGAAATGTGTTTAGTAATTTAGGGCCTACTAAGATAGAAGCTCATCCCTTGCATTTTTGGTGGGAAGTAGAAAAAGCTCTAGCATATTTCCATATACATTTCAAACTAATGTCCAAAGAGAAGCTAACAACCTTGACCTCTTGGAGCATTAAGATTTCAATTTCCTTAATCATCATGAGAAACCTCTTGTAAGAACCCATTGTGGCTCTAACTTTAACAAACATTGAACTGTGGTTTAATTTTGGATGTTTGACAATTTGTCAAACACTTTGCAGGAAAGCTCTGATACCAATGTAAGAACCCTTCACTGACTCTTTAGGCTAACTCTGTGATTTAACTAAACCTGGTGCGTTTATGTTTGTTTCTTCACAATGTCTTGATATATATAACAATTTGTAAAGACAAATAATGTAGGAAAACACAATACAAATGTTGGAGCTTAATTTAAAGTCAATAGATAAACAAATAGCTTCATGTATTACAACCAGTCATCATGAAAGTCTTACATTTATTCATATGAAATAACTAAGGAAAATATAAGATAAGAGTACCAGGATTATTAAAAGCTTATTTCCTCTTTGTTGGCCGCACACAGCAGATTAACTGCAGCAGTTGTACAATTGTAATTATGACTATAAACTGATCATTAAACCCATGCCAAAAATCTAAAGTGTAATCAACCTGAAATATTGAAAGGAATCTCCACAAGTTTGCACAGATTTGTCTCCTAAATGAAGCCAACTCGAAAGCAATATCAACAGTTATTTCACAACCTCTGAATGTTGATACACAAAAGTCTTACGTTCTTTTGTATCAATGCTCACAGTCTTCCTAAAGGCTGAAACCCTCAGAAAATCCACAAGCCTAAGACAAATATTCTCCACAAAATATCATTCGCATCACATGCAAAGAATGATCTCGTAAGTCCCTTTTATCCTTT
This sequence comes from Thuja plicata, assembly GCA_018584345.1. Lineage (NCBI taxonomy): Eukaryota > Viridiplantae > Streptophyta > Pinopsida > Cupressales > Cupressaceae > Thuja > Thuja plicata. The sequence continues at coordinate 2,433,466 of MU228091.1, read as the reverse complement.
TCTTATGAGAACTCAAACACTTTCATGGCCAATGTAGGATAAAAAGATATATCCCCACTTTTTTTAAACTTAAACTCCATAGTTGGTGCACAAATAATTCTTTTATCATTAATTATTCCCTTCGCCCCATCTATGATAACTTGACCCTTCATTTAAGTGACTTAAGTTATAATATAAAATTATATTATAACTTAATAATATAAACTCAAAACTATTAATAATTATTTTATCCAAATAAATATTAATATCTCCATTATTACTCATCATCTCTGCATGTCGTTCGAGTAGGGAGTTGACATGACCAAGCCACATACGACCATACCCCTTTTCTAATAAGAGAAGGGGTCCCTCTCCAAGTCTCTCAAAACTCACTATAAATGGGAAAATGTGCTATAAATAGAAACTACTACATACAAAGTCCTGGAAACCTCAAACAAAAGCCAAACCTACAAAATCCTGACCATTGAAGTAGATGCATCTATCAAGGGAATCTCTAACCAACCTCATTAGCCTATGAGGGTCAATGATATGCTAATCTACTTTGCTAAGTAATGTTAACTAGAAGGGGACATCACAGTCTGCCCTCCATCAAATTTCTTGTCCTCAAGCAACTTCAACTCTGGATTCTAAAAAATGTCATCACTCTCCTAGGTAGCATCCTCTACTGACAGGTCCTACTTCACCAAGTATTCCCTGATAGTGTGTCTTCTCAAATTCCTCTCCCTAAAATCAATGATAGCCTTTGGCACCAAAACTAACTTTCCCTCATCATCCAGGGGTGGGAGCATTGTAGAAGGTACAATGTGGTGTCCTAATGCCTTCTTGAGACATGACACATGAAAAACATTATGAACTCTGCTCTCTACCGGCAAGTCCAACTCATAGACCACCTCTACTACTCTTTTGATTACCCTGAAGGGTCCGTAATGTTGTGGCTTGATTTTCTTGGCACCACTCTTTTTGAGAGTAGACTGATGGTACGACTAGAACATTAAGTACACCATATCACCAACCTTAAATGATTGCTCAGTCCTCTTCTGATCTGCATACTACTTCTACTAATTTTGTGCCTTTGTGGTATTTTCCTTAAGAGCCTTTACAATGTCCTGACTCTCCTATGATAAATCTCTAGTACTAGGCACTCTACTATCACTCGGCAACAAATCCATTAAATTGGGTGCCTTGTATCCATATAATGCCATGAAAGGTGACATCTATATAGACATGTGATAAGTGGAATTGTAGCAATACTCACATAGATAAATCCACTTAACCCAAGCCTTTTGCTTCCCTGGTATGTAGTTTCTGAGGTATCCCTCCACCTACTTATTTACTATCTCAGTTTGTCCATCTGTTTGGGGGTGGTAGCTGGTACTCAAAGTGAGCTCTATCCCACACATTCTGAACAACTCTTGCTAGAAGTGACTCATAAATATTTTATCCATGTCACTAACTATGCTCTGAGGTAAACCATGCAACCTGAATACCTCACAAAAAACAACTCTGCCACTTGTGTATCAGTGTATGTATCCATGATCAGAAAGAAGTGAGCAAACTTTGTAAGCCGATCAACAACAACATATATGCAGTCTCTACCCTGATCTCTCAACAGTCTCGTGATGAAGTCCATAGACAAGCATTCCCACTTCTTGTCAAGAATCAGAATTAGCTGTAACAAACTAGCTGGGTAAGAGTGTTCCTTCTTATTTTGTTGGTAGGTGGGACACTCCCTTACATACTGCAAGACCTTAGCTTTGAGCCCTTTCCAAGAAAAATGTTCTCTAATCTGTCGGTAAGTCATATAGAAACTAGGTTTCCCTGCTAGACGTGAATCATGATAAGTCATCAACACCATCCTCCTCACCTTTGATCCTGGAACCAAATAAATGCGACCTTTTTAAATGATAAACTCATTCACAAGGGTATAGTCACTATCCTAAATGGCTCCATCTATAAATCATGATGCTCGTGTATCCTTTGCATACTCTGTAAGGATCAAGTGTCTCCAATCCTCAGATATGTCTGTCATCGTGCTCAAATGAGGTATGCATAACAAGGTGTCTGCTACAACATTTTGTGCTCCCTTGAAATAGGTAATGTCAAAATCATATGACTGTAATTTACTTACCCAATTTTGTTGCATGTCATTAAGATCTCGCTGGCCTAGGAAATGTCTTAAGTTGTTGTGGTCTATTTTTATGCAAAATTTGCTACCCAATAAGTACTACCTAAATTTTTCCAAAGCATGCATTATGACCAACATTTCCTTATCATAAATACTGAAGCTCCTCTTAGGTCCCTTGAGCTTCCTACTCTCATAAATAATCAGGTGCTTATCTTGCATAAGCACCGCTCCAACCGCTCCTCCAGATTGATGGGGAGGTCACCTTACTCTCCTAGACTCCTATTCTTCCTTAGGAATCTCACCTTGGACCCTATTCATTTCTAGATCCTCTAGACTCACTCTTGAGCCCCTTAAGGTCACTCACAGACCCTAAC
>MU228091.1:2395433-2412769 GCA_018584345.1 Thuja plicata | reverse complement strand
ATACACATTAACACATAAATCTATAACAACATACATAAAAGCAATATAATAAATGAATTGAACCATCAAAATACAATTAACTAATCTATTCAATTTGTCATGTAAGTAATTTAAAATAATATAAAAAACATACACAATATACCAAGCATGCATAGTTCTATAGAGTTCAAATTGTAGAGTTCAATAACATATATCCAATATCCAATACATTAAGTAAGAGTTCAAACTGGAGAGTTCAAATATGAAAGTACGAGAGCTACAAAAATAATTTTATCCTAAAGCCCCTGATACATATAGTCTGGATCCTCTCTATCTTTTATTATCTCCAAAAAAATTTCATGTTCTTGAATAGGCAACCTCCACTTTTGATTGCCACGTCCTCTTTTTTGCAATGTCTCAAATTGCAAGTGTGTTGCTATAACCAAGTGACTGTAATGTAGAAATTTTCTACCAGACATATATTCAATAAATTGAACACCATTTCTATTTATCTTTACTTGCTGATAATATGTTCCTTCAATAACAACTGAACCAGTCAGATATGACTGTCCATCACCATCTGCAATTTCTTCTAGCAATTTATATTTTGCTTTCGTGCATCTTAGTAGATAATAATCTACAATTTCAACATTGTCAGGATCTATAACCACAACAAAAATATCACCTAGATACAAATGCAGATTAGATATTAAATTCAAATCGAAAGTACAATAAATTAAATTTAAATAAAAGATCATGTACATGTGCATGCACCTGTAACAACCAAATCAGAAGCATGCTCATAATCAGCTGAATATATAGGACCATGAATGTTTATTTCAATGTCATCATCTTCATAAGGAGGCATTCTGATTAACTACTTCATATCCCATTATGAAACATATACATTTGCAATATTCTGACATTGACTCATTAGATTGTCCTCAACGCAATCAACACAGAAACATGATTTTTCTCTTACTTGAATCAATAGAGGCTTGTGTTGTTCGATACTCATCAATTGATGTAAACTTCTAATACCAACAATTCTTTGACAATTGTAAGGATTAGATCAGTCTATATCTATTACAAATATGAAATGAAAGTTATACATATTTAAATCAACAATTATGATAACATAGATGAACATGAAATTATATTTTAATTTAGATTTTTCCTACAAACTATAAATTGCCTTTCACTTCCCAAAAATAACATTTGTTGTATTTGGTGTCCCGAATAGCAAAATGATTTTTACACCATTCAACAATTTTCTTCGAATTCTCTATCATGTTACCTGTAAATTTCTAAACTATCAGTTTAAAGTTCAAATACATCTAAGTTTAAATTATACTATTTGAAATATATATATATATATATATATATATATATATATATATAAAACTATTGTTCATGCCATTTGTACCTACAAGTTCATGTTGGCGAAGTGCAGGCTTCACACATGCTCCAGCTCCATCGTTCTCTCCTTTTCAATGTCCACTTTCAAAGCAGTTCCACATAAACTTAACATTGCATCTATCATGTTGCATAGCTAGCCAACTAAAGGCTTTTGCAGATTTAAATTGTCCTGCAAGATTAAGTTGTTACATATGCAAAATTATGATCACATAATAATTTAACAAGTAACCAATGAGAATTTGAAAATGAATTAAAGTGCATACACTTACCTGCACAACCATCAGACCAAATCCAATGTTGTGAATCTTTTATCCCGCAATTCACAATATCTTCAAAATACATTGCAAAACAATGAGCCACATAGCTCCTATCATGAACCTTATCATCGTTGATATAGAAATGAACCTCCTTGATGATACTGCGTTCATTTGGATTGGTACTTTCTACCTCGTCCAAATCAAATTGTGTGTGTCTCTAGGTCACTTGCAAAAATATTGCAACTTGGTCATAATGATAATATTGAGCTTGAAGCTCTGATTGAGGGGAGAATGTATAGTTCTCAGAGAAATCTACAACTGAAAGAATACAACCAGGTGGAAAACAATTTTTTGAATCACGAAATTGTTTAGCTTGCCATCTTGCACCATGACAATGTTCGATATGTGGATAAATTATAGTACAGAACCTGGTCATAAACTCAAGGTAGGGAAATTCACTCTCCTTCAATACAATTTTTTTGGATTCATCTCCGCTCTTAGTTTGGTATGTCTCATATTCAAATCTCTTCCACAAAACTGGCATTGCAACATTAATATTCTCAATTTGCAATGGAAATTTATGTAAATCTCCACAGTCACTGCATGCACTCTTTATACATTGTACTTTGAACTCATCTGAATCTTCTGATTTCTCACATAATATAGACTACACAAATTGTGTCGTACTTGTAGGGATGAGCATATCTGAATTAAGTACTGCCATAACCTTTTTATATGAATGCAAATATAGATGAAACTCAACATGATTTTGACAACAACAAGTTTCACATACCTTATATATGCGTACAAAGTAAGGGTGCAACGTTTCAAACATTCTTTGACATATTTTTACATCTGAAAATTCTTGTTTGAATGCTTCAAACAATTCGCTTTGTGTTGTATCTATAAAATGTTTTGGATGTGCAATTTTCATACCGGTCTCTTCATCTTTCATTTCTATATTATCCCTTCTATTAGAAGAAACACGAGAGTGAGCGGTCTAATATTCAATGACCTATCTTTTTACATCTTCATAAATTTTGTCTTTTCGAGGAAGTCTACAAATATTAACCCAATTCTTTTGAATATTTTCATCTAACATATTTCTCTTCTTGATATATCTTTGAATAGTTCTTCTAGATACATTCAGTAAATTAGAAATTGCATGTACTTGTTTTCTCTGTGTCAACCTCCTACTAGATAAAGTAGTCATCAATGCTCTACGTGCAGCACTTATATCAGCTCCTCAACATGAGTTGTTAATGTCATTCAATGCATCCTACAATTTTTTAACTATTGTTTGATTTACATTGTCTCCTGAGTTTTTCTTGTTATCAACACCTAACAACTCTAAAACAGGAGTCCATTTCTTTTTTCCTGAATAACCTAGCAAATAATTGTGCTTTTCCAATCAGAGTTTTATTTTGAAAATATTCATCCCAAAATCTTTTTGCATTGTTTTTTTATTGTGCTTTCAGGTACCAATTCGTTAGATGAAAATTGACTGAAAAATGAATCGTCATCCATCGCCATCAAATTTCCCATGTCAAAAGATATATTTCCATCAATTGGTTCCCCTAGTTGAATTGGATCTTCTTGGACTTCAACAGGTTCATCTTCATTACGTTTTGTATGACCTTTCATTTTGTCATCCCTTATTCGGTCATATTTTCTTGTTCTGTTTCTTTTATTCCCCATTACACAATTTGTTCAAATTGAGAGCTTCGATTCACCTACATACACAAAACCATATACAATTGATAAAAAGTTCAAAAGTAATATTGATAATTTCATAATTTAATATTGAACAATGCTTTAATAAAAAAACACAAATAAATCAAAAAAAACTATAAAAAAAAACTTGCAAATAATACAAACCTCCTTGATAACTTTAATTCTTAGTTGCTCTTTAAAACCCAAAAATACGCTTTTAAAATAATTTAAAAATATGGTTTTATTAAAAAAACCCTTTTTAAGTCAGAATAATTGATTTTTGCTTTTAATTTTTTTTAAAACCTTTTATATATATCAACTTTGAGGGTCGTGGTCATCCACGCAACCATGTTTGGTCAGCCCTAGTTCCGGTCAGACCTGTTTCGGTCGGACCCTAGTTTCAGCCGGGCCTGTTTCGGCTGGACCCGTTTCAGCTGAAACTACTTATGTGGCATCCCATGTGGCAGCCAAATAAGCAAAAAAAATGAAAACTTGAAACACGCCATTTATGGGGCTTATTTGTCCACCAAAACTGAATTGTTCTTAAAATCTAAAAATACCTTTTGTAGAGCTCTGAGTCTAGATTATGGTCATATAATTTTCATAGTATTTTGATTAATTATAATTTATTATAAGTTAAAAAAAACTCCAAGTAGGTATTTTAACATTGAAGAACATGCTCGTTCGAAAAAAGATAAAAAATAGCAAATCATGTCAAAAAAATTTAAAACTTATATTTAACACTAGAGGAGAGAGTCCTCTTCAAGAATATATATAATTTTTTTTGTATTTGGTGTAGATTTGATAAGGAAAATTAGGCAGGAGACAAAAACTGTTAATTTCGGGTAACGCCGACTTTGAATAGTAAGATAAAATATATACCGAAAACCAATCTTTCTTTTTTTCTGCACCAGCTGTACATGTCATCTAAAACATATTTTGAAATCAGAGGAAAAAAATATTATTTACATATATTTTTGTTGGTGGGAACTAGACCCTCGATTTTCAGCGTTTTTCAACAATTAAAAAATGGACTTCAAAAATTAAAAAACTGTGTCAATTCTTATTCAAAAAAATTTTAAAAATTATAGACATAAACTAAATCCAATTTTACACATTTCATTAGTTTACATCATTTTCAAATTCTAAACACAAATACCACTTTTATGTCGTTGAAGTTTAACTACTTTGCATGTCGTGGTCCTCTTCCTTTGTAAAAGTGTGACACAGGTTTGTACTTTTACCCCATGTCATAAACTCAAATATAAATGTGTATACTCACACTAGACAAGATCAACTGATTTTTAAAAACCCTAAATAGGCAAGGCTAGCTAGATCTGAAAGCACCCTAAACCAATGAAGACAAGTGGATTTTAGAGTACACTAACTGTGTCTAAATAAATGAGGTACCATGGATTGACCAAACCTTAAAAGGTAACATCAAGTGGAATTGATTGTAAAACATACAAAATAAATATCCCACTTTAAAGAATATTGGGTAAGTTTGATAGGAAATTCAACGTAACAAATATCATAATCACAAACTTTTAAGTAAATTCAGTTGCACCCAACTAATACAACCTGGTGAGTTTGATTCTACTTCGAAAAGGAGAGTTCATATGCAAGATTTGAGTGGAACTAAAATTAATTTGATTGTACCCTAAATTTTAGATGCACAAAAATTTGATTATATTTTGAATAAATGAGGTCGAGTGGATGTGACTGCTTAATAGAGGAGGTCATGAGGATTAAACCATAATTACAATACAAAAGGGTTAGTGTGGGTATTTGGTAGAAATTTTACTGTGCCCTAAATAATTCAGCACAAGTGGGTTCATTCACTGAACAAAGATAAACCCAAGTTTTAAATTATAGATTCATTGGACGGGGAGAGGTTCAACTCATGAAATTGGTAAATAAATTTAATAAATCCTTTAACAGATCTAAAAGTCTCAAGAAGATACCAGATAAAACCATTAGAGCTTAATAAAGGTGGGATTTGGCCATCTAGATCAAACATGAATTGCCTCTAACTCAAACGTCTCTAAATCTTTGCAAGCATTGATTAATGCAATGCCTGCATAATACAAAGAAAAGCAATGCACATTTGTGTGCATAATATGGAGAGCAATGATAGATTTATTATACTAACATAGACAATACACAATAAAATACTAGGGGTACTCTATCCTCTCTTGAACAAATCCTCTATGTACTAAAGAGACAAATTGTGTGATCACAAAGACGATCCAAGGTTCCAAATGCGTGTGATTTTGTTGTTAGGATAGACTATCGTGGTAGGATGATTTGTTGAAAACCTCCTAGAGGACTTATGTAGTTATTAGGAGATTTCCCTAAAGTTACAAGAACCTATTTTCCATAATTGCCTTTTATTATTCCTTTTTTACTATTAAGGTTTGTCAAGAAAATTAGGAATGATCCTTTTCACAACATCCTAAAATAGGAGAAATGAAACCCTAAGCGTTTACTCCAAGTGTTTTTCAACCTATCATTTAGAAAATTTCTAGAAGGTAACTTGGTAAGTTCTTGAGCAGCCAAAAACATTGCAGAATTTTTTAATCTACTCTTTTCTGCATCTATAACCATGGCCATCTATAAGTTTGGCTTAACAATGAAGACATTGGCAGAAGAAACCTTACCTCCACAATCTCCTATGGTTGCATGGTTGTTGCCTTTCATGGGTTGCTAGAATAACTGAGCTCCATTTGGTATTGACATAAAATCCTACACCGTGTCCTTGAAGGTCTTTGCCCTAGTTTCTCCCAATGACGGTGTTTGCAACCATTGCTTAGACAAAGCATCTCCTAGAGTGGACGACCACATAAAATGAGGGGATAAGGATTATAAAATGCAAGAGAACATGCTTATTAGAGGACAACCTTCCACCCGCAGGGAAGGCCTCCTCGAAAATTCTGCTCTGTCAAGTTGGAGAGCAGCCTCAATTGAAAAGATCAAAGAGTGATATTTTGATTTTAGAAATGTTTTTGATTTAAAAATTAGCCAAACCAAGGGGGTTGACCCAAAGAAAATACAACCAGCACGAGAAGTGCAGACTACCAACACACTACTAGAGTCAGTAGACCCTCAGCCAATCCCTTTTTTGAAAATAAAAAACATAAAACTAAAAACAACAGGCCCCAACTTCACCAAGAAGTTGGTAACCATCCTGTTAAAACCAACAGACCCCAACTTCACCATGAAGTTGGTAACCGGTCTGAGAAAGTTAGTACCAACAGAGTTAACACCAAAATCAAAGTAGTAACTATCGGTAACACAGTCAGAAGAGTTAAACATAGAAACAAAAAGGCCCAGAGTGGCCCACCAACGAAACCAGCCAAAAAAGTTGAGCATAAAAAAAGAACAGAAAACTACTTGGGGTTATTACCCCCTCCACTAAGTAGCAACTTGAGCTAATCTTCAACAAGAAACTGGAAGAGTTTCCCGTCATTCTAATCCCCNCTAACCCCCCCCCCCCCCCCGAGGTAATCTCTTTTTCCATGTGCAACATCTGGAGGGTAGTTGCCGCCAAATGCATGAATTTGACCGCAAACCCAGCAATCCTATTGAAACTTCCCCTAAATCCTTGATTTCTTCCTTGACCTCCCGAAGATCCTTCTTGGAGACAGAATCCAGGAAGGCAGTCTACAGCCACTTCACATCCTTCTGCAACTGAACAATTTCCCCCACAACTTCAGGCTTACTCTCAGCCTCCACCTTGCTTTCCTCCGGGACCTCCTTCTTGTTACCATCAATATCCTTCTTAGTATCCTTATCCTCTTGGTGGCTAGGCGAGGAGGTAGCCGTGAGCAGCAAATCCGACTTCTTACCCTCAAAAAGCTTCTTATTGGACAGGTCAATGGTGGGTAATTTGAAGCTAGAAAAAATATGGGAAGAGTCATGGCTCTTCTCGGCCCCCTCCAAAGTCTGGGAGACCTTTTTGTTTTTATCATGGTTGCTTTCCTTCTTATTTTTTTTTCTTTTTCTTAATCTCCTCACTACTTTCCTTCTTCTTTTCCTCCTCTTCCTCTGAGTCTCCATCTTCCTCATCTTCTTCCAGGTACCTCTTCCTTACATCTTTCTATTTGTACCTAGTATTAGAGGTGATTCTATGGGACCTTCGCCTACTGTCATTATCATCTTCCTCCTCCTTCAAATCAATATTGATTTGGGCTCCACCTACCAGACCCTCCTTACCAATCTTGGCCTTATTATGCATAGGGGTTTTGGAGGAAGAAGTGGGGTTAGACTGAGAACCCATTAACTCACAGGGAGCGTTCTCAGAGGGAGAGTTAATATCTTGCATAGTGATAGTTCTAGGTGGGCATAAAGCAAGATGAAAGTTGTAGAGGCATAAAATCAAGCCCTGATGGAGACTGTAGTAATTCTTCCTTGCCTTTCTTTTCTCTCTAACATTCATAACTGAGACCTCTAGAGAGTGCAACAGGTAGAAGGGGAAGGAAATGGCATCATTGTAGTGGAAGTGATTGAACAGAGGGAAGTGGTAATTATAGCAAGTGCCAAACCGGCCTTCCAAAGTAATGTACTTCATCAGAATGAGACATACCTCATTCCAAGGATTGAGCAGCACCTCCTGTTTGAAGCCCCCATGAATGCGGACTGACTCCACCGCCTTTTTTGAAAAATTTATTCATACTAGTGTCATCTATGTTCTTCTTTACCTTCTTCCATTTTATCCCATCGCCTTTTTGAAAAATTTCTTCATACTAGTGTCATCTATGTTCTTTGTTACCTTCTTCCATTTTCTCCCATCAGTGGAGAGCCCTATGGCATGGGCAATGACCTCTTCATTTATTTCAAAGGTTATGCCATTGATGGTCACCTTGCGGTCCATCCAGGAATTCATTAGCTACATCGAGATGAGTTCATCGTTTCCCTCCATGGCTTCCATATAGGGATAGAACCCACCCTCCTTCAAGTAAGTAACAACACAAGGGTTTTTAAGGAAATTGTCCTCAATTTTTTAGGGCTCCACGCAGACCATATCTCCACCCATATCCGAACTATGCTCAAAAATCTCCTCCACTTGAGTCTCCAAAGACATCCCACCCGTTCTACCACCACCCAGAATAGCCTTCACTAGAACCCAGAAAAAAAATGCAGAGAGCCTAGCAAAGATAGTCGGCAAAGTGATTGATAGATAACCAGTTGGGGAGAAAATTTGACACCTTAATGAATTTAGCCAAGCGGGTACAAGTCACATGGGTGGCCGAAATGAAAGCAAAGCCATCACGTGAAGGGAAATGATTGTGGGTCCTTGGTTTAAAATGTCAATTAAGCCCACTCGTCTTATCAGGACTTTCAAGACGTGTGCCAATCCCCATGTCAGCGCAATTTTGAGATTGCCCATACTTTTTCCCAAATAGGCAATAAGAGCCCATCTTTTCATAATAATACTATTAACTTCCTTTCCCATAGCGATTTTAAAATTTGAATAAGCTCTGCTTCTCGTAATACTACAAGCCGCCTTACCTGTCCAATTGGCCTCATCCACGTGCTTCATTAATTAACTTTCTTTCTTTTTTCCATAAGCAAAATAGTTTGCTTGGTTAAGGAATTCAAAATTTTCCAGCATCTAATGTCTTGCAAGCCCATACCTGTGGCTGCCAGAGTGTCTACAAAAACATTTACCTCTCTATAAATGTGATGTAGTTTAAAATCATCTAACCTAGGGAGTAGCAACCATATGTCCTACAGCAGATTGTACATTTTCCAGCCAACACTGAAGTTTTCTTTGACCATTTCTATCACAATTTTTGAGTCACCCTCGATAATAGCTTTTTGATCCCTAGAGAAACTGCCACCCTCAGTCCCCAGAAAAGGATAGAGATTTTTTCCACATTATTAGAGTATGTCCCAAGATTAAGCGCATAAGCAATCATCATCTGTCCATGGTGATCTCTGATAATGTCGCCTCCAACAAAATTACCATAGGAGGTCGCTCCATCAAAATTGAGTTTGGCATAATTTTCCTCTAGGGGGGCCACTTGGTATTTCTCCTCGCAATAACCTTGGACAAATCAAAAGCATGGAAGGAGGGAGGCAGTTGTCATGCCTTAGGCAACTTACAATCTAACTCCTTGGGGGGGGATTGGGGATTAATCCAATGACAGGTATTAATATTTTCCTTCAGAGGATTCACTGTCATTCTCACCGTTTCTTTGACATCATTTTCCTCCCCTCTAAATACTCGATTATTTCTTTCCTTCCATAGGATCCAACAAACATGCGGGGGTAACATTCTCCAAAGCAACATAATAAGCGGGTGCTTCATGAGGTAACCCCAGTTGCAAACAAACTAGTCCATATTCTCCATAAAAACCCAATCCAGTTGCATTCTGCTAATCATTTTAGACCACGCCAGCATTGAATAGGGGTAGTGGATAAGGAGGTGATTAACAGACTCAGCATTGTCTTTACAGATAACGCATTTGTTAACCAACAGAACTCCCCACTTTTGGAGGTTGTCCAACGTAAGAATTTTGCCATGAAGAATTGTCCACCAGATGAATTAATTTTAGGGATCAATTGAGGAATCCACACCTTTCCCCAATTCTTCTCATCAGCCACACTTTTTAAGCTAGCCTTATCCTCAACACGAGAGATAGGGATCCTAATGCCTTCCGAAAGCTTATGAATCTCAGAGATGTAAGGAGGAACAATAGCCTGGGCAAGGTAAGCATCTGCCAGAACTAGTCATTTCTTGTCTTGAGAAATGTACTCACTGACTTTACTCCCAAAATGCAGGATCATTCTTTCCTTGATTAGACCATACTTCTCCCGACCAAGGGGTTTATCCCCCACCCACCAGTCCTCCCAGAAGTTAATCTGAGCACCATCTCCCACCAACCATTTCAAACCCTTAAAAATAATTCCTTTACTTCTAGCAATAAAATTCCAAATTTTGGAGTCGAAGGGATAGTTTTGACCATAAGGGAAATGGGCATCATTGAAATACTTGGCCTTCATAATTTTACTCCAACCTGTAGAGCCTCTGAACATCTACCAACCCAATTTGGAAATTAGAGCCTTGTTTAGGTCTTTAATTTTCCTAAATCCCAGACCACCCAAAAGTTTCAGTTGACAGACTGTATCCCAACTGACCAGACTCATTCTACCATTTTCCTCCATCCTCGTCCACAGAAATTTTCTCTGGATTTTTTCCAACTTCTTTTCCATTCTATCATTGATTTTGAATAAAGAAAGGAAGTAAACATGTATACTTTGCAAGGCCGCAGAAAACAATTGAAGTTTCCCCGCATTACTTAGGACCTTCCCTTTCCAACCAGCAAGTTTTTTCTGCATTTTCTCCAGAATGGAGTCCCAAAACTGTTCTGAAACCTCCTTCACCATGAGTGGGATACCAAGGTAAGTGTTAGGAAGCTCACCTCCCATACAGCCAAGGCATTCCAAAATCTTCAGTTGGGTTCTTTGTCTAGTATTGAAGAAATATATTTTACTTTTATTGTAGTTGATCACTTGACCAGAAGCCACCACATAGGAGTTTAGGAGAGATTTCCATTCCCTGGCTTCCCTGATACAGGATTTTCCAAAAAGGAATGTGTCATCAACAAACTGTTAGATAACTTCCAGAGGAAGAGTAGAGGCCGGCTTGAATCCAGCAATAGAACCAGTTCCTTCCAACCTCAGTAGGTTCTGGGCAAGCACCTCCGCAACCAACAAGAACAGATAGGGGGATAGGGGGTCCCCTTGACGTAGACCCCTCTCAGACTTGAAAGACCCCCAAGGTGCGTCGTTGACCAAAACAAAAAAGTCAACCAATTCCACCACCACCTTTATGATTTTGATAAATCTTTCTTGAAATCCAAATTTCCTAAGCGCCTCATATAAAGAAGTCCCAGAAGACTTTGTCATACGCCTTAGATATATCCAATTTCCACCCCATACCAACATTCTTGCCTCTGTCCATGGAATGAATGATCTCATGGGAGGTGATAACCGCATGTAAGTTTTGTCTTCCTGGCACGAACCCCTTCTAATTAGGGTTAATGATCTTTCCCAGCAGAGGTTTGATTCTGTAGGTAACAATTTTGGAGAGGATTTTATAAAAAGTATTACAAAGGCTTATGGGGCGGAAGTCACCCATGCACTGAGGATCCTGGACTTTAGGAACCAGAACAATATAGGTTTTGTTGATTTCTTCAGAATGTTACCAGTTCTAACAAAATCATGGGTTGTGTGCACAAGATCATATTTGATAACCTCCCAAAAGTGCTGGAAGAAAGCTGGGGAAAAGCCATCCGATCCAGGCGATTTATAAGCTCCCATAGAGAAAACCGCATTTTTGACCTCTTCCTCAGAGACTTGGGACAAAATAACTCCATTATTCTCCGCATTAATAATAGTAGGGATAGCCCCCAGAAGATTATCCATGGTAATATTCATCGCCCTCAGAACCGGGCTCTTGAAAGAATCTTGAAAGAACACCGTCGCATACTTGCCAATGTCTTCGTCCTTTGAAAGTGTTTGATTCCCTTCAACCACTAAAGATTTAATGGTGTTCCTTCTTTTATGAATGGAGGCAGACCCATGGAAGAAGGTTGAATTCCAATCACCTTCTTTGAGCCATTGGACATGAGACCTTTGCTTCCAATAAACTTCCTCTCTCTTGAGGTTATCTTTCCATTTCCTCTGCCAACCTTCCTCCTCGCAATGATCATCCCAAGAAGAGACACCGGAGGCCATTCCCCTTGGAAGTGCTTGAGCTTCTCCTCAATTTATTTTTTGCACTGGAAGATGTCCCCGAACTTGGTCTTACTCCACCTTTGAGCCTCTCGCTTAATTAATTGTAATTTTTCTAATATTTTGAACATGGTCGTCCCCCGAATAGTAGTGCTCCACCATCTTTTGATACATTCCTAAAATTCAGGGTGAGAGTGCAACATAATATCATAGCGGAAGTGAAGTGGCCCACACCCCTTATGATCCTCCTAGTCAAGAATCAAAGGGGAATGATTAGAAACTGTCCTCATAAGTGAGAAAGGTCGATCAGGGGAGCGATATCCCACCCACCTGATAACATCAATCTGTCCAACCTAACTTGAATAAGTTACCTTCCCTTTCTATTGTTGGACCAGGTAAAACCCGTTCCCTGCAAATCAATATCCACCAAATTATTGATTCTCATAAAGTCCGCTAGCTCCTACATACTCTCCAAATAATCTTGGGTACCCCCCAATTTCTCAGAAGAATAAAGGGGGGAATTAAAATCATTTGCACACATGGTTGGATGATAATGGTCAGCTGCAATGAGGTTAGAAATTTCTCCCCATATCCGACCTCGGTCACTTCTAATATTAGGAGCATAAATATTATACATGACCCTGGAGGTATTATTCCAAGTAAACAACACAACAAATAAGTTGTGAGAAAAAGTCACAACATTTCCAGATAACTTACACGGGTTCCACAGAGTAGCCACACCACCAGAGGCCCCATCAGCTTCACTATATAGAAAGGCAGCACCCAACCATATTTTGTCCACAAGAAGAGCAAAGTTTCAATATTTCATCTTAACCTCCTGGATTAGAACCACCTAAAACTTGAAATCTAAGATATACTTCTTCAAAGCATACTATTTTTGGGGGCTATTCATGCCCCTGATGTTCCACGATAGGAACTTCATCTTTTACTTTTTTAGGATTCTTCTAGGGTTAACTGTCGTCCACTGGCAATTACCCTTGCTGCATCTTTGGCTCTTACCACTCTCATCATCGAGCGACCAACTTTGGCATCATTTCCCACATCTGCCTTCTTTTTTTTATCGATGCCTTCTTCCGCCTTCTTTCCCCCTCTGGTTTTCCTTTTAGGTTCCAACCAATCGAGGACACTATTTGAAGGCGATGAAGGGCTCGAACTCAACTTTACCATTTTGTTTATTACCTCATTTGGGTTAGGGGAGAAAAAAATAGTCTCCCCCCAACCTTTTAAACTGCACTCTTCACCAGCTTCACCTTTAGTCTTCTTGCTTCCAGACCATTGTGCCTTACTCACCTCCCCACTTCCTTTCTTTTTTTCCTCCCCACTTGGGCTTATCCTGTAAGAGTTAGAAATGTCCCCTAGGACTTCCACCAGCTCACCTTCTTCTAAAGTCACTTCCGCCTCGGCCTCTTTACCCTTATCATCTTCTTTTTTCTCCTTACTATTAAGGTTTATTATTTCCCCTAAAGCAAGAGGGGTTTCCCCTTCCAAGGGGCCTTGGCTCATCATTGCTAGCTTTGTACCCTCTTCCAGGTCCCCCACACCATCGACCTCATTCAAAGACAGTGTAGGGAGGTGCTCGGGAATTTGCTCCTCAGTCCTAGGGGTTCCCTTACAGTCTGTCACCACGTGACCATGTTTGTTGCATTTCTGGAAATGGATAGTGGCATTTTCATAAACAATGGCCTGATTCCAGCTTCCCCATTTGGACTTTAGCATCACAAAGTTAGGGAGGGGCTTATTCATAGTTACATTAACACAGAATCTTGCGAACACTAGCCTCATTTTTTGCACAGTAATAGAGACTGCAGTTACGTAACAACCAAATGAGTTCCCAAGCCACCGGAGCACCTTTTCGGCCCAGAATTCCAGGGGAAGCCTTGGGAGCCAGACCCACACTGGTGCCACTTTCTGTAGCTCCTCCTCCAGGTTAAAACCCGACTTCCACTTTTCCATGCGTAGAGCATGCTTCCCATAGCACCAGCTTCCTGTGAAAATGAAGGTGTATTCCGCCTCAGCATTGAAGTGAAAAAGGAACAAGCCACCCGACATTTCCAAGATAGAGAGAGACCCTTTCACTTCCCATCTGGCAGCACACCACCTACGCACCATATCTATGGTGGGCTTGAAAGCGATAAATCTTCCCACAAGAGCAAGTTGGAGAACGGTATAAATTCCTTCAACCACCCCATCCAGGGCAAAAAATCTCTGCGCTGAACTCTCCTACGGAGTATCGAGGGCGTGAGGAGACCCTTTTCCCAACACCGCCTTTTTTCATCCCCCCAACAAGCTCTCTTTGTCCTACCCCACTATCTTGGGGTTAGACAAAAGGGAATCCAAATGTTTGCCGAACTCTCCTACAGAGTATCGAGGGCGTCAGGAGACCCTTTTCCCAACACCGCCTTTTTTCATCCCCCCAACAAGCTCTCTTTGTCCTACCCCACTATCTTGGGGTTAGACAAAAGGGAATCCAAATGTTTACTATACACGTGTAATTTAATAGGTTAAAATAATTTTAAATTAATTTATGTCATATATTTAATCTTACTTAGAGTGTAAGTCTACATAACCTAACTTTACTTTGCAATTCTTTCTTTTATATAAATTTTGTTTTCTTCGCTTCTTTAATTATCTAGAGTCCGTAATATTCACATGTTCAATATTTGAAAATGCCTTGAAAGGATTTTTAATATTTCACAAGCACACATGTTTAACTAGGTCAACATCACCATTGAAATATGTAAAAATAAATGAACAATAAATAAACACTTATAACAATGTATATTACTTCTTTGTAATAACTAGCCTTCGTTACCCTCTTTCTATAGTTCATTTCTTTACATTTTAAATTGACCAAGCAACTTCTTTTCCTTTTATTATAAAAAAAATTATACAAAATTAACTTTAAAAAAGTAATAATTTATTAAATTACTTTTTATATAAATTATGAAATTAATTTAATAGATTATAAAAATAATTGAATGATTTTTTTTTATTAAATTACTTTTTCAAGATAATAAATTATATGATTTTCATTGAAATTAGTCTTAAAATTTGTAAAAAAATAACTTTAGAAAGACAATAAATTATATTATAATATCAAATAATAATAATTATAAAAAAACTAAATGAAAATTAAATTTAAATCAAAATTATATTGTTAAATTAATATTAAATATTTTAAATAAAATTATTACTTTCTAATATTTATGCTTTTTTATATAGTTTATTTGATAAAATTGTATGATTAAATATTTATTAAGATTTAAAATTTTTGTCAAATATAATATGAACATCTCAAATTAAAATAAAATTTCTTTATATCTTTTAAAACTGTAATTTTTTAAAAAAATTATATATATAAATAATATAACTAATATTTACATAATATTGTTTAACAATATAAAAACTATTCATTAAAAATAAATTATTAAATATTAAAAATAGGATAGCTTGACTGGATTGATTGGAGAGAATTGGGGAAATGTGCTCTGCTAGGGTTTTGTGTTTGGTTTGCCTTTTCTTAGCCTTAACTGCTTCTTGTGTCGTACATACTGCATTTACTGCGGGAGTTTTTTTAGGTTTTTAATGGCTCCGGTCAGCCTCTGCCCAACAATTGATGCTGGTGCTAGAGTTGTTGCGGATGTTCATGGCGCCTCTGAACAAGCGACCTCGCAAGTTCATCCTGAAACTATTCCATGAGGTACGCCTAATATTGTCCTGCATGTTCAAGATTTTGATTATGCCTATGATTGGCTTGAAAAGAATACTCTTATTGGCTATTTGGTTGGTAGAATCCCTGCTGAAAGCATGCTGCGTGAATGGGTTACCAAAGCCTAGTCTCCTCACGGAGTCCGGTTGGATGGCGTTCAAAGTCTTACCAAAAGATTTTTTCTTTTTCGCTTTTCCAACCCAACTCATGTGGAGGCTATTCTCTCACATGGTCCTTGGTCTATTAGGTCTTCTCTCTTGGTTTTTCAACGTTGGTCAAGTGATTTCTCTGTTTCTGATGACAAGAAATTATATGTTCCTATTTGGGTTGAGTTTCCTGGTTTGCCTTTGCCTTGTTGGCCTTTCATGCAAACCCTAGTGCAGGCTATTGGCAAACTAGTTTGTCTTGAACCAGACCGTTTCTTTAACGCTTGTCCACAAAAGCGAGTCTGTGTTGAGGTCGACCTTTCAAGGGACCTCAAGGAGTCGATTGAGATTCAAATTGGTGATACCATTTTCACCCAGAAAGTGATGTACCTAAACCTACCAAACACCTGTTATCGGTGTCAATCTGCCACTCATAAGATCAAAGATTTTCCCCTGGTGGATTCGAGGCCGAAACCCCAGGCCAGAGATGTTGCTTCTAAGCCGGCTAAAGATGACTAGACAATGCTGGTTTGCAAAGGTAAAAGTTGTTCAGCTTCTGCTTCAAAGCAGCCTTTGGCGTCGCCTTCCATAGTGGTTGCTCCTCAGCCTGCTGTTTCAAACCCTGGGGATATCCATGGGAAAGATAAGGGCGAGGACTCTTCAGTTCCTGTTCAACCTATTGTTGGTTCCGCTGAACGCTAGCCTTGGGTTTGCACTCCGCTTGCTGCCTCCACAGTCTCAACATCAGCTTCTTAGCCTTTGAGGCATTCTCATAGCCCTCCCCGGCGGGATGAGCACAACGAACATGCTTCTGAAAAATGCAGAGTTATTCTGGAAAGCTCTGATGAGTCCTTTGACAGACTCATGGGACATTCTTCTTCTTCCATTTTGTATAACAGATTCTCCTCTCTTGGGGACGAGGATGATATGCAAGATAATTCTTAATGAATTACATCTCTTGGAATGTTCGAGGTCTTACAGACCTCCACCAAAAGTATTCAGTTAGAGATGTTTGTCAACATTTTGCTCCGTTGGATGTGTTTTGCCTTCAAGAGGTTAAAATTGCTGGTTTCTTACTCCAGGCTGCTTGCAGAACCATTTGGCCTGACAAACTTGTTTTCTCCTCTCAGCACGAAGCTGGTCGAGGTGGTTTTATTACTCTTCTCTCACCTCGGTGGCACTCTTTTCTTGTTGATCGCGGTTGTGACCCCACTCACAGAGCAGTGTGGATTTTGTTGTCTATTCACAATCATTCTTTTGGGATTGTTAATGTTTATGCTTCCAATGATGTTGTTGAGCGATCTCTTCTTTGGAGATGGATTGCTGACACTCTACCACCAGCCACTTGGG
>MU228091.1:2366856-2379985 GCA_018584345.1 Thuja plicata | reverse complement strand
GTCCATCAAAGTAGGAGTCTTGGAAAACTACTCCTCTTAAAAATGATCAAATAAAAATTACAATAAAGATGTGAAATCCCTTTTCAACAAACCGTAACTTCCTATCATACGTGCCTCTTCATGTGGGACATTAGAATGAATTAATAAATTATTCTTACATTAATAAATTAATCTTACAATCAAACGCCCAACCCCAGGTAAACGTATGCTGCACCGAGGTAAACGCTTTCTGATGAGGGTAAATTTGTTGCCTCAAAGCTTTTTGATGGGCTTCTGACTGCAATGGGTGCAATGGAAACAATTGTGATGGAGGCGTACTCGGATGAAGAAGATGAAAAGGAAAAGAAAAGAAAGCAGGTTTTGGGGAATATGGGACGATCTTGTCCTGCATGTGAGAGGCATTTCAACGTGGGCACTGGCTAAGTTTTACACAAAAGCACCAAAGTTGTTTTTTTTGTTTTTTTTAATAAGGTCACTTTTTTTTTTCAAATTCGCAAAAATACAGTTATTTTTGTGGTATTATGAAAGAGCAGAGCTGAAAATTTCCCGAAAATTTGTTAGGTTTTCTGGTTTTGTAATTTGGGCAAATTGTGTCACAAACAAGGTTTTCTGGTTTTTGTAATTTGGGCAACTTAGTTAACTTTTGACCTCTCTTTCCAGTGTATAGGTTCTCCATTGCTAAACCAACTTAGAATGTCTCCATTGCTAAACCAACTTAGAATGTATTAACTTAGTGAAAAATGCTTATTTTTTCATGTTTTCTTCTTGAATGTTACATACACCTTCTTAATATTAATATTGTTTTTGCAAATGATAATATTTTTAAAATAGAATTCATAATTTGTTTCTATAATTTTGTACTCTTACTAATGTTTGTTAGTTTCGTATATTTTTATAATTTCTTTTTTCAAATAATAAATTATTAATAGTAGTGATGAAGATTATTGTTAGTTATTATTGTTTTCTAAATGTAATAAATGTTCTTGTTTGAATATGGAGGCTGTGAGGATTAAATTCCACCTATTAGTTCAAAAAAAACTTGGTGGGTCATCTTTGTACTGGTATTATTCTTTGTATGCAGTTCCACATGTTTAATTTATGAAATTTGTTGTATTTGTATGTTAATACTAAGAGTACTTATTCCTTAAACTTTGACGTTCGCAAACCTGTTGATTTGTGTGTTTTAGCCAATTGCAGAAGTGATTGTTGTGTTTAGATTAATTGTTGATGCTTGATCCTATTAGTTAAATGAGTAAAAAAATACAAAACCTTGTTTGTAAGAGAAGGACTGTGATATTGCTATCCACAGTGTAGTTTTTTTGAGTCAAACTCATTTACCCAACTTCTTGAGAAGGGTTGTGTTAATGTTTTTAACCAGAATAGCATAAAACAAAGAGCAGATATCTTAAAATACAAGAACATCATAAATACCTTGGGAAAACCCTCTTGAAGGGAAAAACCAGCCACACCAAGAAAATATCACTTTATTGAATAATGAATAAATCTGAATACAAAGCTCACAAACTCTTGAGTCTCCACACACTTCAAGATTATACAGAACTCTCTTTACAATAGTAATGAACCTACAATTGGAAGAACTACACACATAATGAACTCTACATACAGTAATAAAAATGAACACCTTATATACTTAGACACAATCATAAATGTCTAAGACAAAAAAAATGTAGACAATAGCTCTGCAAGCAATCAATAGACACCATAACATGCAGCTTACTGAGAACAAAAATCTCATATGATCTCTTCACCGCTCAATCAAAACAAATGACCTTGTTATACCTCTGGAAATCACCTGACAAAGAAGCATAAAGAGGGTGACTCTTCATAGACAATGAAGAGCCTTCCGTAATACATGAACGACGAGCAGCTGAAAAGCCAACGTTACACACTGATGCCACTTCAATAGAAGCCACCAACGACTTAGGTAACGACTCACGACACCTCGTTTCATGATAAGAGGAATCTGAATGACGACCTTGAATAACCAATAGAGGAGAAACCGATTAGACAATCACCACTGAACTTTGCTAACCATATATTTGTCATCAACACACATACGATGACCATGTGTAATATGAATATCATAAGAAAATTAAGTTATGCGAGAGATAAAACATCAACACTCCCTCTTTATAGCTAGGGAGGCATCTTTTCCAAATTTTCATATCATGGAGTCTCTCAACATGACAGTCATAATGGCTACACCCATTTGTGAGGAAATCAAAACTTTATCACAAAATCTCTCAACATGATAGCATCATGGAGTCACTCAACATGATGTTCACCATGGCTACTCCCATGTGTGAAATAAACACAGAATCTCATCACAGAGTTACTCAATGTGATGTCATCATAGAGTCTCTCAACATGACGTCCACTATGGCTACTCCCATGAGTGGAAAGAGTAATACCTCCATCTCATAGGCAAACAAGGGCTTTCACCTCATATTTCTCCCTCTTAGCGAAATATGCATTACAAGGCTTTCACCTCATATTTTTCCCTCTCAGAGAAATATGCATTTTAGCAAGTAGCAAAAATCACTGATGCTAAGACTCCTTCTTAGCAAGAATTACCTATGTTGAGACTCCCTCTTAGCATAGACTCCCTCTGAACGTAATTTCTTCCTCTTTGAAGAAACTAATCACAATGACAAACTGTATAGGTTCTACCTCTTTAATGAAGTTATGTGCCACCAACTTAGTCCTATGATGGAAAGTTGTGTCTCCATTCTTTAGGATGCATCAAGCTCTTCCTCCCTCTCATGCTCCTCGATCTGACCTGGAAGCATTTTAGAGAGATTACTAATAGTTCATAGGATCAACCTATCCTGAAAAGAAATACCAATGCTAGAAGCATACATGATTCACTATTCTAATGTTTGAATTAATAACTACATAAAAGATTCATGAACATTATTCAATAGCATGAAATACTTATATCTTTATTGTCTAATCTTCCTCACAATCCATCAATTATTCTTTCTTGATCTTTGCACCTAAAGATTCAGATCTCCAGACATGTCCAGAATAGAAACAAAAACTGTCACTCAACGTGATACAACTAAGAACAGTTGCGCCAATCCTGGCATGCATGAGTCCAAACAGAAGGGAGAAAGATTCAAACCACAAACTCCAAGTGCACAAGCATTGGCAGAAATACACCCTCCAAATATGGGTCATACTCTCATTTCACCATCAACAAAATCAACAAGGGCCCGTTTGTTTCACGAAATTTATGTATGCTGGAATAGCCAATTCTGGAATTCAACTGAATTCTGGAATTCTGCTATTCTAAAAATGAATTTTAGATGTGGGCTTGTCCTGTTTGGTTCACCTGGAAGATGACTGAGAAGATGCAGATTTTGCGTTCGGTTCCACAAAACTGGAATTGGAATTGGAATTTTGTTTTTGCACACATACACATATACACACACATGTGTGTATACATACACACATATACACACATACATATACACACACACATGTGTGTGTATATACACACACACATGTGTGTGTATATACACACACATGTGTATATATACATACACATGTATACACACACACAGATATATATATATATATCTATATATATATATATATATACACACATGTGTGTGTATATATACACATGTGTATGTATACATACATACATGAATACACACACATATGTGTATATACACACATGTATATATACACACAAGTGTGTATATACACATACATGTATGTATACACATATACACATGTATATATATACACAAACACACATGTGTGTATATACACATATACACATATATACACACATGTGTGTATAGACATGTGTATATATACATGTGTGTATATACACTCATGTGTATATATATATGTGTGTGTGTGTATACACATGAGTGTATATACATATGTATATATAGTATATATACATATATACACTCATGTGTATATATACATGTGTGTGTATATACACATGAGTGTACACACATGTATATATACACATGAGTGTATATATGTATATATACTATATATACATGTGTGTGTATACACTCATGTGTATATACACACATGTACACACACACACACATATACATTATTGGCACAAAAATGGGAATGAATTTTCCTTCCCAAAATAATACTCTCAATTCCATCCACTTTTCAATTCCAATTCTAGGGTCTGAGGTGGAATTGTGGAATGCTTAAAATGGCCCAAAAATAGAATTCGCATAAACCTATTCCATTTTTTTTAAATTTTGGAAACAAACACTGAATTGAACAATTTTGGAATTCGAAAATGCCAATTCTTGGTCAATTCCACAAAACAAACAGGCCCCAAATGATCTCATATGTCATAGATTGAATAGCTACCTAACACATATGAAAAATGCCCTAGACAAAATATGTACAATCATACATTCAGTGATAACTATTTGCATCGATTCCATAACCACCAGGGAGAGGCACTGCTTCTGAAGCAAAGGAATTTATGGCACGAAGGAGGCCATTCTGGAAGGAAGACCAAACATCGTGATACGTCCCTCCCTTATCGACTTAACCATCAATTAAATGGAAAACTACCTGAAAATAAAGGAATGCCAAGATATATGCTTGGAAGATGTTCTTTTTTGAAGCCCAAAACATCAGAGATAGTTGTTCAAATCTGAGGAGAGATCAAGAAGAAAATTTTAGGTTTGACATCATTGATTTTTTGACTTGAAATAAGACAATAGATGTCCAATGTGTTTTTTGTGGTTTGGGCTCATGGAGGCTTCCCCAAACAAAATGGTATCATATGCAAAGAGAATATGAGTTACATTAATATTTGAACAAGGAAAGTTAACACCTTTCCATAAGTTTTCATTGTGAATTGATGCTTTGGAATGACTAAGAGCCTCTACTAAAATGATGAATAGATAGGGAGAAAGGGGATCTCCCTGCCTAATACCTTGAGATGAAGAGAAAAAAACACACATCTAACCATTGATAATAATCAAAAATTTGGCCCCAGTTATGAAAGCTAGTATCCATTCGCACCATCTTGAAGAAATCGCCAACTAACTCTATCATATGCCATAAGCATATCCAGCTTGATAATCATAACCTAAATTTTATGTTGCGTGATGGTATTGAGGGTTTCACGAGCCACTAGCACCCCCTAGGAAGTTTCCTTACCTGGAATGTGTTCCTCTGAGATAATTTTTGAAATCACAACTGCTAAGCTTCCAACTATTGCTTTTGAAAATATTTTATAGATAGTGTTACATTTGAAATAAGTGAATGAAACCAGGTCATTTATCTTAGGAATGAGAGAAATCACAATGTTGTTGAATTGCTTGAGCATGTCTCCACTTTTCCTAGATTCTTCTAAAGCTTCCCAAACTCAGAACAAAAAAATCCCAACATTTTTGGAAAAAAAGAGGTGTAAGACCATTAGGACCAAGAGCCTTCTTCAGGCCCATAGAGAAGACCACTAATTTGATTTAGTTCAAGAGAGAGCTTTTATGAAGGCGGAATTAGCCTGATCTAATACAAGTTGGGGAATATTTCTAAGCATATTCGCTCTAGATGTGGCCATTGACACTCCATCATGTTGCTTCGCAAAGAACAGAGAACAAAGAAGAAAAGAAATGAACAACCTCAACTTGGATATCACTAGGCTCTACTAATATGGTGCCATATGAGTCTGAGATTTTGGTAATTACATTGTGAACAAATGTGGCTTTTGTTGAGGCATGAAAGAAAGAAGTGTTTTCATCCCCATCTTTCAACCATAGTTCCCTGGATTTGTGTCTCTCGTAGATTTCTTATCTCGCTAAGACCTCTTCATACTCACGTTGGAGTCTTTTCTGTTCATGGTATGAGAATGGGTTAATTCCCAAGCTGATAATTTCCTCATTAATCTTATTTAGTTGGTTTTCAATATCAGCCTTGGAAGAAAATATATTCTTGTAACAAAATTTTCTATTCCACTCTTTAATTTGCACTTTGATGAGAAATAATTTTCTACGTAGTTGAAACAACCTGGAACCTGAGACAAAAGACATACCAAGACTTTAGGAGAAGGAGAAAAGAGGGTTCCTTAAACCACATATTTTCAAACTTGAATAGGCGCTCTAGGATGCTTATGAGTAGCGAGAGCAAGAGAAAGTTGAAGGGGGAAATAGTTTGAACCCGAGAATGCAATAAGTATTTGAGAAATATACAGACCATATTTTGCAATCCATTCAGGATTGAGAAAAAATCTATCAATCCTCTCAGGAATGTGCAAAATAAGCACTTTTATTGGTCTACGTAAATTGGCCATTAGCTGGAATGCAATCCATCAGGGTATTGTTTGATACAAACTCATTTAAATCTGGCATTGTTTTAATAGGTGGAATTAATCCACCCCTTGTATCCTGGAGGGCCATAATGGTATTAAAGTCTCCCCTAATCATGATTAGGACATCTGAAGAAGAAACACATGATGTTGACAAAGAGTCCCAAATGAGTTTTATTTCCAAAGTAGAGTTTGGCTGATACACATTAAACAAGGGGAATAGAACATTAAAATGTTCAACTTAAATTTGTTGCCAATTTGCTTTGGCAGACACCTTGTTTACTTTCATATATTTGTCTTTCCACAAAATTGCCAACCCTCCAGAAGCTCCAATAGAAGGTGTACCAATGTCACTTCAAGACTTCCACTTAGCAAATGGTTGGATGTGTTCTAGTTCAACAAATTTTGTTTCTTGAAGTAGAATAATATCTACTCCACTTGCCTTGATTTTTTATTTGATGAGGCGGGCTTTGTTAGGGGCGCTTAAGCCCCTAACATTCCATGTGATGATCCTCATAACTTGCATGGGGAGCACCTTGCTCGTCATGGGCTAGTTTTGTGTAGTGTAGTCTGAATACTAGATTTGATATCACTTTAGATAATCTTGATTTAGGAAGAAATGTCAGCATTCAGTCTAGTCTTTGAAGGACTAGAAGATTTGCACCCCATAGGGGTCTGCAAATGGAACAAGAAATAGACTGCTCATCAGCACCTTGAATAAGTAGAGGAGATTCATCAACCCAGGCATGGAACATATAATTTGGTATCAAAACATTTTGGTAAGAATCTAGTAGAGCATTTAGAGCGATAAAGGAGGAATGATGAGAGCATAATGCTAAAGAGGTTAAGCTAGGAGAGTGTGATGAAATTAAGGTTACATCCACAAGAACATTTAAATTTGTAATTAGCTTAGATAATTTGTGGATATCCTTTTCAAACACTTATTCTCTCATTCCCACATTCTGAGAAAAAACCACCTAATTTCTATCATTTAGATCAATATGGACTGAGCATCGTAGATAACAAACACTATGTTGAGCTCATGTGCACTGGGGTTTTTCAATGGCCATTGAATTCCCCAACTCCGTAAGAGACAAAGCATCAAAATATGTGGACGAAAGTTTAATGCCAAAGCAAAGATAAAATGCTTGAAGTTAGCTATAAAATGGCAAAGCATTTGCATATTCCCAGCATTAACAAATTTGAGGAGGTTGTACAACCCAACCTAGTCATCTGAGTTGACTGAAAAATCTTGGGCACACTGAGGACTAATAACACAAGGCACAAAAGAGGAATGCTTATTTATGTCTACCCGAGCTGAGGTGGGATTCTCAGGTGGTATCTTCATAACCCCAGGGGCAAGTGAAAATAGTTTAGCTTGAGAGACCGCATCTTTACAAGTTGATATTCCTTGACCAATGACGACATGACATTCTAAGGTAATATGACCTAGCTTATCCAGATTCAATTAAATTGTGATTGGATCATCTCTAAAAAAATGTTCTACCTCCACTTCCCAAACAAAGTTGAGACTAAAAGCTCCAGAGGGAGTTGATTATTTAAATCCAAGCGTGCACAAAATCTAATAGGGAGATGAGATTGTTCAAAAGGTTTAAGCTCGTGCTTTAGGAAAATGCCCAGTTGATTAGCCAAAATTTCTACTACCTCTAAATCTCGAAACTCCAGAGGAGTTGAGGGCAGAGAAAACCAGAATGGTGCAAAGTGAACAACGTTGGCTAAAGGGTCAAAATGAGGGATCTAGTGTTGACTATATGGCCCAAACCCCGCCATGAACCAGGCTTTGTCTTTATTATGGGCAAACTCTCTATCTAGTTTGTTTGAGAATATCACAATGAAATAACCCATGTCATTATCAATGTAGAAAACCTCATTTACATTTGACCAAGTAGATTTACACCAAGCAAGGAGGTTAGGAGAATACCATTGCCAAAACTTAGAGTTAAGAGCTCTATCTAAAAGTGTTGAAACATGAGATTGAAGGAAATATTCTAGTAGAGTGGCTTTGACAAACCCTTCTGCAGAGTTTCTACAAATATTTTGAGGATGCGGGGCCTTTTCAACAACATGAGGAAGCTGAGAAGTAAGGACCACTTGCTTGAACGACCATTTATTCCTCTTTTTCGTTCCACATTGTTGGACTGAAGAATGCCTCCTCTGAACTCTATCTACACCCAAACGTTGACCATGAATATTTGAAAATATGGGGAGAGGCAGTAGGCCTTTAGAGTCACACACGGGTGGAGGGGAAAAGAGGAAAAATGAGAAGGGTGGGGAAAGCAATGCTAAAAAAAAGGGGCCTCTAATCGGGATGGAATTAGGAAAGGAAGTAGGTCAATGGGGAGATAATGACCAAGCACACACTTGGGAGACTTGAACCAGGATTGAATTAGGGAAGGAAGCGGGGCAACAGGGAGAAAATGACTGAATACCCAAGATACCATCGAAACTAGTTGTTGACAAGATAACTACCACCTCATCATTGCCTGCCAAGTCTACTAGCTCTCTTGGAAAGGTCATCAACCACCTGATTTTCCTCATGTCTCACATGGGAGACTTTGAAAAATTTGACCATTGATAGAATTTCCTTGACCACCTTGATGATTTTATCAAGTTTCCAAGAATCAACTTGTCCACTAATAATAGCATTGATTATAATCTGAATCTCCTTTGAGTTGAAGCTTTGAAAGAGATAGATTTTTGGCTAACTTAATTGCAAGAAGAGAAACATTGGCCTCTACAATGTTACTTGCATTTGGAGACAACGTCTTCATGCTCCAAGCAATGATCTTACCTTTCCAATCTTTAGCAACACACCAATGAAAAGGATCCCCATACTCGACACTATGAATGGAATATAGTGAGGAGGCCGGTCTAAGGTTCCCCCAAGATGCTTCATCAAAGTTGATTTTAATCCAACCTTCTTCTAGAGAGGTCCAAACTTTCAGACTTTGTGATTCCTTAGTAGAATTAACCCCAAAATGCCCAATGAACAAACTGAAAAATAATAATATATTATAAAATTATATTATTGATCACAAAAATATATTATTGAATTATATGTATGTGTATACATACATACACACTTTTTAAATTACAAAATATTTTAAATTTAGTAATATAATTTAATCAATATATAAAAAATAAAAAAATTCAAATTAACTAAAAATTAATATACAACACATTTTAAGCATAAAAATAAAAATTAAATTTGAATAATTTGTGTATTCTGTTTGCCCACCTTTGTAATCACATGACGTCTATCTCGAAAGATGTTGTAGCTATATGGCATGGGATGGGCATGATGGGAAGCCCGTGCATTTTGACTAAAATATAGACAATGCATGTTTTTACTACTTTCTACAACAAATTCACCGAATCAATTTCGCCTATATCCTCCAAAATAAGGATAAGACAATTAATCATGTAAGAGGTACAAAAAGAGTTGTACATGACTTCTATGAAACAATCTGTCAACCACTACATATAGTTGTGTTATTATTAACATTTTACATCACATTCTTAATGTCCATCTCTAAGGTAAACTCCTCTAGTTGTATATGTAAACATGTAAAAATTATCCTCGCCAATCTCTTTTTTTTTTCTTCCATTAATCAAGTGGATCTAATATTACAATAATCCTATATCCCAATATATTATAATATTCATGTTCATACCATTATTCCATTTCACCATTATATTATAAATATTATACCTTTCATTATAATATTCTTATTATTCATATATGCATATTTCTCCATTAATTCATTAAATTCATGAAATAATATAATATACTACAATTATTCCATCATTCTCACAATAATTCTATTAAATTTCTAAATCCACGTCACTTCCACTATATCCTTTATTTATCATATTGCACCACCACTTGTTACCACTTGTTACATCTGCTTAATACATGTGGGACAAGCACATTTACAACTCCATATCACATCTTTTATCCCACATCCATCCTAATATGGGATTTACCCTTAGGACATCTATTTAAGTAATGCCCATTCTCATTTCAAATCCTCCATTCTTTACTTACATCAATTGTTTGCTCTTAGCACCCATTATAGCGATTTTGCAATCTTTGCATTCTAGATCATTTTCCAACCTAGTTTCTCTTACACTTTGTATCTTTTTATCATTTATCTTTGAATCTCCATTCTTCATAGCTTCTCATGCATGTGCTTCTAAGAGCACATATATTCAAACACAAGATCTTGACAAATAAGAGGGCAGTGGAGTGAGGTTTCTTTTTGAATGTGTGTGCGCGCGTGTTTTCATCTATTTTATGCTTTGCATGTGTTTTCATTAGAATGCCTTCATTATAAGATGTTAAAAAGTCTGAAAAGATAGAGCATCATTTCCCTCGTCTACAGTATCAAGCTCAAAGCTTTTGCATTCTATTTCAAATGTCAATTGACTTCATGAAACCTATCTCACCCATTGAATCTATTAAAAATTTAAACAAGGGTACAATTTCTTCCAACTATCCACCCATCTACAACAATGGTTCATCGGGACTTTCAACACTACTCTTGTTTCTTTCTAAATTATCTTTGAATTCTCAACTTGTCAAAATGGTTGTTCATTTTAGACTTTTAGAGTGGAGGCCTCTACCATTTTATAAAACTATTAATGTCTTTGCCAAATATTCATAATATAGGTTTCTCAGTACATTAAAAGAAAGGTTGTACTATCATTCATTTGCATGACTTTAATTTTTATGCAGTTCCTTATTCTGCCCAATAACTTGCTGCAAATGTTGTGCTCGAAATATATTTCTAAGTTTAAAAAACAATGTGTGATTGAAATTTTCTCAAGCTAGACAAAGTGAATGTGTTGTATGATTGGACCACAACCAACGCCAACAACATATATCATATCTATCTACATTTTTTCTACCAAGTCTAGATTAATAGTTGCTACTAGGATTGTGGGTGTCCTCACCCTATCTAGTTTATGTGAGCCAACAATAAAAGGATTGCATGTATCTCTTATTTGTGTCTCTCATTGGTTTTCTTACACAATTTCATATCATGTC
The DNA here is from genome assembly GCA_018584345.1 of Thuja plicata. NCBI lineage: Eukaryota > Viridiplantae > Streptophyta > Pinopsida > Cupressales > Cupressaceae > Thuja > Thuja plicata. Next base: position 2,368,586 of record MU228091.1, on the reverse strand, counting down.
AAGAAATGTAAGCAATATGCCTCTATTAAAAAAAAATTGCACAAAAGGTGCAAATCACACTCTTAACTAATCTAGAATTGTATCATATTTCCAAACAGCAATAGAACTTCTAAAATAATGACTTCAGTTGCCAATGTCAAGCCTTACTGCAAAGTTCCATATGTCAAGCCTTATTGTAGAGTTAGACATCATTATATGTTTTTCTATAACTTGTTTAAATATAAAACAAAAAATGATTTAAACATAAAAAGTTATATTAAATTTATGGAAAATGCATTTCAAACTAAAAACCCTATGTACAGTAAAAGATCTCAACAAAAATGTTTATAAAAATTAAAATAAATCACTAATTAAAATTATGGAAATAAAATCTAATGCACGTAAAATTGCAAATCATGCTTACAAATCTAGTATCAAACATTTTAGAAACAATTTATGTCTAAAAAAACAAACAAACAAAAATATTTAAGTTCAAAATTGAAAATTCCTCAAATTTACCATAAACTCAGTCATATTCGCACAAGGGATGCTAAATGTTGTGTGAGCTTTAGCTGTGGGCATGTGTGGTTTAAAAAGAAATGAAAAATAGTGTCATGTGAGTTTTAGGATCTGACTAACCAAGCACTCATGAGTACTTGTGTGAGTTTGGCCCTAAAACTTGCCTAAATTTTGTTTCAAAAAAATTGTGAATCCCTAACATAAAAACTCAACAATGATGTTTTTGCAAGTACTCAATGATATTTCACGTATGTTCTTCACAATCTAATCATTTCATGGAAGACTAACCAAAATTCTCATCCAGACTAACATTTGATGAGATTCATATGGTCATTGTTCCATATAATATGGCCTTTCATGTCCAATCAATTCACAAAGCAAGGATGCTCTTCAATGATGCTTCAATCCTCACCAACTTGTCAAGGCTTTTGCTTAGCTACCAAGCACATTTAGATTTGCCTTGAAGGTTCAATATTAATAAGATAAGGTGGTGTAATTAATGCATCAATTGAACTCTCCATTCACTCACTAAGAGAAAGGAGAAGGTTAAAATCATCACAACAATCTCAGTAATATTTATTTGTGACCTGAGAATCTGTAAAGGATAGTAATTTTTTTTATTTTAATCTTGATAAGTAACGAAAACTTTCCCGAGGGGACAAATCTCAGAATGGTTGAGGGCAAGCCCAACAAAATAACAAAATGCCTAGCCATTTCATTTGAAGGATATGGATGTCAATACAACTATAAAAGCTTAGATGCTCATGTATCAAAAGCCTTCACTTGGTTAGGTTGGTCCAGGCAGTCAACAAGACACCCATTGGGCACGGCTTAAACATCACACACTAAGCGTTGACGGCTTAGTGCGTGGCTGTTGTGGGCCCATTCTTTTACCAGCGCCCGTTCCATCCGTTCCCGTTTCCGTGAGCGTTCAGTGGAAGCTGTGTGGGCCCGATGATGAGGTCAGTGTCCGTTCCTGTTACCAGCGCCAGCGTCTATTTGCATTCAAACGGTACTCGTCGTTAAGTTTGAATTCCGCCTGTTCCCGCTCGACATCAAGTGGATTGTGTGTGATGGCATAAAACATTGCCGCTTCACAATCTGGCCCCATAATAGCAGCGTCAATGGGGGCTTCAAAGCAGAGTATGGGCATTCATCAAACTATAATCGAGAGGAAGTTATCGTCAGATGTTACAGCTACAAATGCTTGAGTAGACATTCCTGCAAAATGT